>JAQMCX010000011.1:15537705-15552429 GCA_029814765.1 Acanthurus leucopareius | reverse complement strand
CCTCCCGCCCCTCGGCGCACAGACCCGGCGCAAGTGGATTTGCTATCTTACACTCCTGGCAAAAATGACGTTTGCGCGGGTGTACGATAGCAAAGACAAACGCGCCACTGGCGCACCGTGTTTGCGCCGGGTGTACGATAGGGCCCCAAATGTGTTTCAGTGACATCATTTTAGAATTAGGCTTTTTGACATCACAATGGAATGTTTGACATCACTTGACACATTAAAACTGGTTTCTGTGACATCATAATTGAATGAGGCTTTGTGACATCACTTGTGACATCATAATGGAATGTGTTAATTCACTTTACACATCAAATTGGTTTCGATGACATCATATTAGAATGTGGTTTTGTGACATCACAATGGATTATGTGGCTTTACTTGACACATCAAAGTGGTTTTCTTGACATCATTCTGTCTGTCAGACATCACTTGTTTCATCAATATAGAATTGTACTATGATGTCATGGTAACCTGTTTGATGTGTCAAGTGATGCTGTACATTCTATTGTGATTTCACAGGTGATGCCACTTTCTCTTGTGATATTACAAGTGATGTAAAACATTCTGTTTTGATTTCACAAGTGTTTTCACACATTCTTTTGTGATGAAACAAGTGATTTCATCAAGTCAGTGTTGTTCTTACAAGAGGTGTAACCCATTCTTTTGTGATGTCACAAGTAAATTCACACAGCCATGTCTGATGTCATTTTATAATTGATTTCACACATTCTTTTGTGATGTCATAATTGATGTCACACATTCTATTGTGGTGTCACAAGGGATTTCATAAAGCCATTGTTGTGGTGTCACAAGTGATGTCTCATGATCTATTTTAATTTCACAAGTTATTTCACACATTTCTTTGGTATGACACAAGTGACGTCACAAAGACAATTCTGATGTCGGGTGTGATATAATTAAGCCAAGTTTGATGTCACAAGTGATGTCACTAATTCAATTTTGGTGTCACAAATGATGTAACTATCCAATTTTGATGTGATTTTACTTCTTTAACCGTGGGTTCACAAACGATGTCAAAAATCCAACTGTAATGTTAATTCAGACATCACAAAGCCTATTATAATTCATAAGTCATATGACAAAACCAAGTTTAACGTCACAGGTGATTTACACATTAGATTGTGTAGTCCTACATCTAAGGTTGATATCACAAGTGATGTCACAAAGCCAATTGTCAGTCAAAGGTCACACATCCCCTCACATTCAGCCTTTGACATAATATACTTGACTCAAAGAAACACTTTTTCATAAAAGTCATTGTTTGAAAGTGTTGTTTTCTGTAAGTTTCAACCAATAATATGGCAGTGAATAGTGTCAGAAGTCAAACATGCACATATTAAGAGCAAGCAAAGTTTCCTGTATGCCAAAAACCAAAGCAAAACTTCACTTATTCAGGGGACGTAACCAAATTATCTCAAACATTTTGAATGTAGTTGCTTATAATACAACTTATGACTATCATCTTTGCCATCACCGCTACTGTTCCTGAAGTTAAATCTCAGTTTCATCTTGTCCCCTATTAGCTGAACATTACATTGCTGAATGTCAAGGCGACATGTATGGACTTGTTTTACAGGTAAAATGATTCATGGCAATTGCAGCAAAGTTGCAATTTCCTATAATTCACTGGAAAACGATAAGCTGCTGGGCACTCTGAAGGTAAAAGACTACATTAACTTGTTCTCTTTTTGCCTCTCTTCTCTCATTATTTGTTATTTCTTCCATCTTTTACCTTACTCTTGCAAAATGCAATTTAAACAATTACCTTTCCATGCCTGATGATATGAAGGCTAGAAATGTTCCACATGGTATGATTCTGTTCTCAAAATGGCAGTGATATTGCTGCAAATTTCTGGCTTTGAGCAAAATGCTTTATATTTACAGTGCAGTTTCCACTCTCAATAAATAAATATCATGCAACTCTGTGTACTGTTGCTGTGGGTTATTAATACAAATTGTAATGTGGCAGAGAGATAATGACACCTAAAAAGAACAGCCACTATTTAGTAACTACAGTCAGAAAATTTTCCCAAGGCACACTTTTGTTTTGAAATGCACTGGTGGCTTCTATACAGACTTTTGTTAAAGTAATCTCATTGACACTGCCTTCTTTGTAGCAAAGACAAGACTTGTAATGTATTCTTTGCAACTAAAGGCTCACATTGTCCTGTAGCTTTGCACACAAAGAAATGAAACTGAATACTTTATTTGCTACTTATTGAATTGAGGGTGCATCATTTAATGAAATGGTCACAACACAGGCTAAATTTGTGTTGTCAGCACAGACATGTTGGACCATAAATGCTTTAGTGAATAAAATACAATAAAATAAAATAAAATAAAATGGAGACTGTTTTGCTGACACATCAACAGTGGGTTACTGTGCTGCAAACTAACAGCTATGACGATGATGACATATTGACAGAGACTCTAAGGGGACACTCCCAGCTCCATCGTGTTGCAGGTTTGGGGCCAGAGTATCTGCTTTGGGGTTTTGTCAAGGGAAATCTAGACAGGGTTGATGATGCCTGCAGGCATCTTGGATGAGGATGGATGGGGACATTTGGCTGTCAGCAGTGAGGAGGCCTATCTGGCTCTGTCAGAAGTCCACAAGGGAGAAAGAAGACACTAGGGGCCTGGTCTCAATAGGCAAATGTAACATTCCTCACATGCATTCCTCATCATCTTCATTTTTACAGGCCTGAATTTGTGGTATTTTTTTTCTCTGAGTTGCTTTATAATGCCATCATGCTTAGACTTTGAGAGAAATAAATCTTTCCTCACTTATTGACTAATGTTTCAGTGCAGAAGGTCTCTGTTATTGTTCTCTGAACTCTAGTGTCATTAACAAATCATGCTATTTTTCAGTGGAGGTAGGTGCAAGTAGAAGTGCCAAGGGAGCCACTTTAGATGATTGAGAAGAACATATAAGAGCCCTGAGTGATATAGTCATTGATTTCACTGTCTTTCTCTACCTGTGTTGTTCAGGGCCTTCAGGGCAGCAGTCTGGTATCCCACAACAAACACACCATGGGGGGGTGAGCAATCCGTATGCCAGTCCACAGGGTGCTCTATCAATCAATATGACCTTCTGCAAGAGCACTGATTTTTTCCCTCCCTCTTTACCTTACCCTCCAGCATCTTTAGCAGCCTACACTGTCCACTGGGTAATGTAGGCTTTTAGCGCCCACAGAGCTGAAGCAATCTGTGCTCATTATCCAGGTGTCCCTTGAAAAAAAAAGTCAGTGGGTAAAGATAATAATGTGAGTCTCTTCAGCTTGTCTGCAGCATTCAGCTCAATCAGGAGTGGAGTATATATGCAACCCCCAGGTATGACATTGAATTGCTGAGTTGTCCATTTCTTGGTGAGCTCTTGAAATCAGCCCTATATAATCTGAGGAGGAGAGTGAAACAAGAAATTAACGTCATAAATGACTAAAGCCACCCTGGGATTTTGAGTCTCGAATGTTTTCATTTTCTCCAACTGAGGAATGGTTTACTAATTGGGTTCCATGGGCTTAGCAAGGAAGCTGTCAAGCTTCAGAGGTTTTTATTTGTGCCTGGCTGTGAAATCCCAGTTAAGGACAGTGTATTCTGGGTGACGCCCCCAAGAGGCCCTTTAAGGTACAGCTGTCTGATGAGTCAGTCCAGAAGCCCTGCTTTCCCAGAAAATTTGACATTTTAAGGTGACAGAAGGCAAAAGGCCATGCAGCTTAGAATTATTGGAAGGTTTTACTGCTCCTTAGGATGGCTTAGTGGATGCTGAGAAAAAATTGTAGCCACAATTGGTATGTCACTCTGAGCTTTAAAGGACAAAAACCACAAGCTAATGACAGTACTGTAAATGATGCATTCTGTGGATATCCATATATTGAAAAACAAACCTGCATGCAGGCACACATTTGAGCACACATTTGAAACTGTATTTGCTTAATTATTTGTGTATGTTAGATTAATACACACACACACACACACACACACACACACACACACAAAACACATAAATAATATCATGCATGTTTGTTCACTGAGGACATATTTAAAAATCTGATTCTTTCAACAGCAATGCTACTGACCTTCTGTACTTTAGCTGATTATGCTACATCTGAGGAAAGTGTTTGCATATGAGTTTGAAAACTTATGGGTCAAACAATAACATTATGGTGTGAAATTGATTTTTTTAAAGTATGTAGCTCTGCTAGAATTATGAGACCATCCTGGGATTAGCTAACCCAGATGTTAGGATTTTAAGAGATATGGTCCACCTGCAAGGATAAGGACACTCACTTACAACCAGCAGATCAGTAAAACTTTCTTCTTGTGCCATTTTACAGAGAGAGCAGCTGAGGTAGAGCAGACACAGCTCACATCTGTTAATGACATACAAATGGCTAGCCACTGATGACACAGGGTATGTTTGCAAATGTGCATATGATCACAGGAAACCTACTACACAAAATGAACTCATGTGCTTAATGACTTTTTTGAACAGACTCAAAAACGTAATGCCTAATAATTTACCAATCAAATTTTGGTACCTGAAAAACATGGAATATTATATTAACAAAATAATATTTAAGATGATGATATAGAGCGTAGGATTTCGAGCACTGGCCAAGCACACTTTCCAACTCAACCCATTGTAAATACTCTGCAGTTGCAATTCTGTTGTAACATTATTCGGGGCTGCCAAATGAGAAGAACGTAATGAAACAAGGAAATCAAATAAAAGAATGTTGGCTATTTCACACCTTGCAGAAAATGCAAGGTTCTGTCCATACAAATATACATTAATGCCTGCCCATGCATATATATGAGCATGAGTTTTTGTATGTGAGAGTGTATGTGTGTGCCTGACTGAAAGCAGCTACGATGGTGGCTTCCTGGGGAATTGAAATTAATGAGTGTAATCAGAAGCAAACAGCGAGCCAGGCAAGGGCAATTAATACAAGCAAGGCAAACAGAGCTGCTGGTTTGCTTGGCCAGCCATGGTTGGTGCCGAAGAGATGGAGGATTAAGATGCAACCACAGACAAACTCCACAGCTTTTCCACACACAGCAGATGTCCACAGAGGGGAGATGCTGAGAGCTTGGCATCGACATGCATCCCTCAACCGGCCACTCGGTCAGCCCGGCCCAATAAAGGCTGACAACCTTCTGGCAGCATTCTGATAACACCATCGTCTCTGTTTAGTTCCAGAGCCAGGGGAAGGCCCTCACTGAGGCCCCTGCACTGCATACGAAAGGGACTCAGTGCAAAGCAACACAGTGGAGCCACTATGTGTGAGAGGAAGAGAGACAGAGGGACATAGAGAGATAAAGGGAATGGGGAAGAGGCATTGTGTGCAAGCTTAACTCAAGTACATCTCAATGTGAGGGACATTTTTGGTTACTCATGTTCACCCTATGTTTTTCTAATTGAAACATCCTTGGCTGCATGCATTCCTTTAGGCATACATGTTTGCGCCAGTATAAATAAACACATTGAACCCAGCTGCAGAAACTGCTCTTCTTGTTGTTTTCTAATTGACACTAAAAGACAGTGTCACCACCCAGGATCCTTTCAATCAGCCCTTGCTTTGTTGCCTTGAATGGCGTACGTTCCCTCGGCAGTCTCGTGTTTCCACTGTTTATGTGAGATAATGATGCATGTGTAAGGATACACCGCAGGGCCAAAATAAGGGGCTGATATGAACCATGACTGCTGCATTGTTGGTCAAAATCAATCTGAGTTGAAACGGAACAATGATGTCAGCTCAGACAGCGGGGAATGTAATGAAGAGAGATGCTATAGGGGCAATCTGTGACGCAAGCAGAAAATAAAGGGCTCAAGTGCATACTTCTAATATTGGTTTAGAGGTTATGTGAGGTCAGACAAACATAAGGCTAAATCTGATTCTAGATGCCACACTGTGGTTGAACTCATTCTCTCTATGTGTAATGTCCTTGAAATGTAAATTTTATTACACTACTTGCATCTTAAGTCTAAGTAGACCTTTCCAGGAAATTACCAGTACTTTCTGGCTAGAAATGGCTGCGATCTTATGATGCAATGTCTCCCTCTTTGAGTTTTGACAGAATAGATGTGATGACTCACAAAATGTCAATATTGTTGATAAGATCAAATTAAAACATTGAACAGCAGGACAACTTAAATCTTTGAAGAAACTTTGCAAGATGCCAGACTAGTCAGTCAATTCCAGAGCCTAAGTTTAAAGAATGCAGCCTATTCTGAGCTCAGCACAAGTCTCAAGTGTAAGTTTGGAGAATTGTACCACCAGTCCCATACTGTATGCTGTTGACCTTGTTCCTTTCCCTATAAGTTATTTGGTTTATTTCTGTACAGGTTTAATGTGCACTGGTTTATGGACCACTAATGGGTTGGAGAGGAAGTACAACAAAATGATAAAGCTCGATCAAACTTTGATTGAACTCTCCTCTCACATGTTTTGTCAGCAGGAGAAATATCATTGCCTATTGATTGATTCTCTTACCATTTCATAAATCTTCATGAATCCTGTTCTTTATTGTCCAGTGAGTCCATACTGTAAAGAGTATTGTGTTAAAGCTGTCTCGGACACCTTCACAGGTACCGATAAAGTACTGACACTTCAATAACTCATGAAATATGCGCTCTTGTGCCTATGAAAGGCAACAGTTTAACGTGTCTCTCTTTTAGAAGCCCATTACTTTAATGGAGGACAATTCAAACTTGAAAAATTTACAGTTTTCCTCATGGCTGTGGCCAGACAGAAATTGTCTGGTAACATCAGCACACTCACATTGCCCTTAGGAATTGATGAGTTTCCTCACGTAATGGTGTTAAAAGGATTTTTCCTCCCTCTCCTCTCTTGGCCCAGGATCAAAGTCTTTCCTCACTCTGGTGTAGCTTGTCTGCCCTCTTCTGGCGTCATGTTGTCATGAGGTCAAGTTATATTGGCTTATCAATGGCAGACAAGAAATAGTGTAAATAATTTAACAGATTATTGCAGTATAAATATGTGTCAATCTAAATCATATTGTCAGAATAGATCAGGATGCTAGCTTAAACAAGGAGACCTTGGACAGCCCAAGAAAGACCTAGGTGTCCTCCTGCCTCACCCACAAAAATACTGCTGTAATCATTTAAAAAATACATGGTGGAATTATTGGATTTGTAAATCAGATTATCAGAGGGTGACCAATGGCTAAAGCTTGAAGCATTTAATAAAGCAGTCTTTGATAACTATGGAGGCTGTTTTTAACATCTAATCAGTAACAATAAAAGTAAACAATGAAAAAATGGATTGACAGTTAACGCAGCAGACCCCATGGTTCACCACCCATAAGCTATTTCAAAGAGCCACAGATCTAAGTTTTAGCATGTTTCTTTATAAGAAACACACTTTTCTTTTGAGGAGGGGAAAGAAAGTCAAAACCATCACCAGACGCCACTTCAGCGGTATTTTTGAACCCGTGCGTCAGAGCTGCGCCCGTGGCCAAACCGCTTATTAAAATACAGAGAAGCCAAGTGCCATAAAGACAGAAGTAGAGCAGCTTGTTATTATTCTTTCTGAGAGGTGAACAGGCTGAGATCAATCGCTGCAGCGGTTTCCCCTCACCACAACTATGGCCCAGTAAAGCACAAAGGGCTGTGCAGCTCCGACCCATACAGTCACAGATATTAACTATTTCGGGGGCCCTCGAAAACAGCTGCCAAGAATAATTTCCCACATGTTACATTTCCCACCAAAGCCACAGAGACATACTAACCTAATCTGTGCCCCACCATATCCTGTATGCCCTGACCAGGATGACAAGAATCAATGGAAAACCAGGCTCACTAATAGATAAGGAGTCGATGTAGAGCTTGTGAAATATATATAGATGAATCAGTTAATTTTTTCCAACTAATTGGGCATACATCATATAGCACTATAGTAAAAGTGTTGTATTGGGCCTCTAAAATGTGACTCAAAAACAGGTAGCAAGAGAGGAAAAGCTGCTATGTGGCTAAATACTCTATTTTAGGCTGATGATCTTTCGTTGTCTAGCTATTTTTAGAGAATTGAGGTCCTGTGTGCATGATGAACATCCTTGTCTGTCCTCTGACTCTTACTCTAATTACGATGAGCCCATGATATTTGTCCAGCAGAGTAGATGAGGTTTAACAATTTTTATCAGTTTCCAGAAGGGCCACATGTGCTTGAGGATTTATTAACTACAACAAGTACATTTTTTAAAATGTTAATATTAGATGTTCAATCACCCAAAGGAATCATACGAGTGTGTTGTTGTAATAATGCCAGCAATCACATCTGCCCAAAGGTCATGGAAGTGGTCAAAATCACGGTGTTGAATACCTGCACAAATATTGACCTCCTTGGTTCCAAAAAAGTTTTCATATATTTTTAGAGCCACTGAAAGAGCTACCAGGGTATGGTGTGTAATAAATGTACACACACTTGCCCTCTGCAGGCAAATGAGGGGTGAAAGTCACAAAAAAGCATAAAAACATTTTAAAAACTCATTCTAGTAATACATTCTTACTGTAAAAAAAAAAGAAATAAACACAAAATATTACTCCTGTTACTAAAAAAGTTTGGACTCTGCATGAGCCAAAAGGAGATCTGTTCATCTAGATAATACTTTTTCTGAAAGCTGTGATTATAACATTTTTAATGCTTTCAGTACAGCATCAGTTGATGTTGCACACATAGCTCCGAGCCATGGGATCACACGGTATCTAGCCTTTCTGTATGAACAAGTAGTTGCACAAAGTAATCTTTGTTTTGTTTTGGTTGAGGCTGAATAAGGTTTATCTTCGTCATGCAAATTGAATGACTCTGTGCCCCGGGACAATGTCTTCTTACCCAACAAAAACAAACACTTTCATAACTAGGTAGTCGATTTCCCTACAGCTTTGTACTAAACTCTCAAAAAGTAAAATATGAGAATGATACTCTCCATTAAGGCAGTTGTTCTGCTGCATGGAATGACAAGATAACTGACCACATATTCATTGTCACAATATTTTGCTCACAGAAGATAGTGTCACAATACAATGATTTAGCAAAACACAATTCAGTGCTACAGTTAACATTAATGAGCATCACAAATTGTGTCTACATTTAGCTCCAGTACTTAAAAATCCATCATGAAGGATTTGGATGATCTATTTGTGGAACATGGCAGAAATTGAATGAAGTATTTATAATTTGTCTTAACTTTTTATATCTAATGATGGAGAGGTTCCTATTCCATGGAGTTTGCAAGGTTCCATTCGTGTTTCCACAGTAGCCCAGGAAGGACAAACCAAATACTGTCTGATTTGCTCACCAGAGGTTCATCTACAATTTTGGAAGGGAAGGTTGACCCAGCAATAGACAGCTGGGTGCAATCTGAAACTTCACCACTGAATGCCTCTAGATCTTATTCACTGAACCTTTAAATGTAAGCATAATTGCTAAAAAAAAGTTTTGTATGTAAAAAAGTTACTGCATAAAATACTGCATCAGGTTTATCAGTGAGATCACATATCTTCTTGCTCTGATCCAATTCCTTGTATTTTACTTGTTAGAAACTGAACCATGTGACTTCCCAGCAGCAGCCTGTACAACTGTACGCAACCTCACAGACCATTTTACTGCAGAAGTAGCCAAAATCTATGACAGGGCAAGAAACTTGTGTAACTTGAAGCACATCCAAATAATACCTATGGGGAATTAGTAATAGATAGATAGATAGATAGATAGATAGATAGATAGATAGATAGATAGCCACTGTTATTGAATTGGCACAATATTGGCTTTAACTTTAAATACTAAGAGAAAAAATGGTACCACAAAATGTTTACCTTATCTGTCCAAAAAGAACACAGCAATATTAGTTTATATCCAAAAACCATTTTTAATTGACTCTGTAGTGTCATATAAAACACATAGATTGTTTCTTCTGCATTTAAATAGTACCCTACTTTTCATTATAGAACAAAAGTGTACAGATGTCAGAATATAATCTTTATACTTGATATGATACATATTTACAAGTGCACATCAAAGTCTGTATTTTAAACATACACTAAACAAGGCACCAAATGCAAATGAATTTGCACATTTGCATCAATGTGCAGTATATGTGATGCAAAATGTTCCCACAACCAGTGGCAGAAGAAACATTATCTGAAAATAAGTAAACAATAAAAAATTTATCATGTTTTATATTACATCAACAATGTAACCACCAAGGAGCGTTAGAAGCAATAATGTCCACCAACATATATAACCTTACTTGACTGTTATACATTAATTAGAAGGGGTGTGTGTGTGTCAGTAAAGTTGCTAGATCTGATCTCCAAAAACAACTGCTTGGGTAAATGTGTTTGAGAAGTTTAAATGTAAGAGCATGATCGGGCAGACATTTAATGACAAATAATGTGAAGGACAGAGTATCATCAACTGCAGAGGAGCTGCAATTCAGCAGAGTTGTAACTTAAGGCTGGTGCTGCTACCTCTGTTCCATTTAAAGCATCCTGCCCTCTAATCTTCAGATTGACAAACTTGATCTTCCAGCTGTTGTTCTCCAGTGGGGAGCGGATGAGGCCAAATATTTGCTCAAAGATGCCCAGACAGGCTCCATCTCTGTGAATAGTCCCAGCTACAGCCACCAATACCAAGCCATGAGGAGAGGCCAGGACCTTGAGGCCATGAGGCTCCAGGTTGGGGCTAAAGAGGAGGCACTCTTCTCTGGTCAGGGCCAGGAGACGAAGGTTAACCAGTTCAGCACCCAGGAACTCTTCTATCTGTTCACTGCCGGCTCTGAGAAAAAGAGATGCAGCTTTGCCATCAGTTTGGTTTTGAATGTTTTCCCCAGTCAAGTTCAAGCCCTTATTTCCAGATTTTTTATATAGTTATTTCATCTTTCAAATTATTCTGATGTTTTTAGTTATCACAATAGGTGCAGCATGTCTTGCATTTAGGGAATTCATCCCTGTGTCCTAGGTCTGAATATGAAGTTGAGTGATTGATTTACACTACTGGTATTCTTTATTTTACCAATGGGTGTTAGGAAAGTCAAAATCTTTTAGGTTAAGTGTAATAAAACTAAAAACAGAAAATGACACAAATGAATTGAAATTGAAATTGACATTTGTGGACAAGTAAGCTTGTATAGAAAACTTTAAACCATAACTCACTTTTTTTTATTGTACTTTTTTCAAAAAAAAAGTACAATACCTTTTGCTTGTCAAAAGGTTGTCGGTTTGATCCCCAGCTCCCCTACTCTTCATGTGGAAGCATACTTGAAGAAGATATTTAACCCCATATCGCTCCTGATGGCTGTTTAATTGGTGTGTAAATATGTGTGGTTGAGTTTCCTAGGAGCACATTGGAGTTTGCAGAGAAGCTACCTGCAGTTACAGTGTGAATGAGTGAACGACCTATGAGTAATTGAAAAACTAAAAAGTGCTATGTAAATGCAGTACATAGAGACAACATAGAGGAGTAGCTTCATTTTATTTATTTACCCTTATTTGCAGCCCTACCTCGAGAGGAGGCGTAGCTTCACATCTGGCCAGAAGTGTTGTGGTCCCCAGTCCTGAGGCTGCATGCCCAGCGAGGGATTCTGACTATTTAGGAGTTGGAAAAACCACTGGCAGAACTGCTGCCCAAGGGCCAGCGGATCAAATCCCACCTCAGCCACCTTGCTCATGGAATCAGATTCTATCTCTGTAGGCAGTCTCTGTTTTTTCCCATCACTCTCTTCGGGAGGGATTTCGTCAACCACAGCCTTAAGGGAAAAGTATGTTGTTGGTATATTTGTATAGATGCAATAATGTTCTAATAAAAAAGGCTGTCAAACAATAATTGATATTTCCTTTGTAGGGAGACAACATTGCATCCATTTTGACCCATAACGCCATTTTGACCCGCCACGCCTCAGACGATATACTGTCACGAAAAAGTTTACTGATATCTGAACACATAAGGTTAACTCCTCCTTATGCAAACGTGCAACAGATTAAGAGAAGGTGCAGTAATTGGACGGGACACGCCTCGTTCTTCTAATAACTCTCATTTTCTGAATTTCGCTTCTGAGCGAGAGGTCCCAGCTCTCCAGTTCCTACCTTGCTTGACGACCACAGCTGCAGCGTCCTTTTCACCAGCTGGTGTTTCTCCGTGTTCGGGGGCATCACGACACCTTCTTTGGCCAGGTATTTGAATATGAGCTCGCGATGAACCTTCTTCCTTCTCAGGAACTCCTCGGCGTTTTTCGTGAAGGAAAGAATTGTTTCCATAGCCTCTGTACAAACAAATGAAAATAAGATGCGAGACGATGATGGTTCTACTAACTGATGACAATACTGGTTAGCGCTCAAGGGGCATAGCCACAGGTTGCGGCCCCCACTTTGGGAACCCCTGGGTTAGATGAACTGATAACACTGGGGTCACTTCTTGACCTTGGACCCTTTGAAGACATGGTTCATGTATTGGTCAGTGGTTAATGATTTCGATCAGTACGTGGAGTTGCATTCTTTGTGATAGATGATAGATATGTAAATCTATCATAGATATGTAAATCCTATATGAGTGAGGGGTTTGAGATGTACGGGAGGAGATTCATTGTGGCTCAGAATCTTCTCAGGCAAACCGGGATGCCTGATCGATGCTGGACTTCTGTGTAATAAACTTGTTTTTATGTAATCAAGCCAGTGTCAGCGGAGTTTCCTTCATCATCATCCATACAGCATCGCTACTTAAAAAACAACACTAATTAATATTGTCATCAGTTAGTAGAACCATCATTGTCTTGCATTTTATTTTCATCTGTTTATACCCTTGGGTGAAAACCTCTGTCCAACCATTCCAAACTAAACAAGGCTACAGTGCAAGACACCGCATTAGCACTCAAGGTGCTAACGTTAAATATTTACAGCGGTGGATATTGTAGCAACCGCTTTTACAAACATTTAATCAATGAAATATTATTTTATAGAACTCAATATGTGTTAAAATTGATATTTAAAGTCCGTAGACATATGAAAAAGTTGTTATGATATTCTAGCTAAGCTTCCTCAACATTGACTGGTACAAACTGAAAGCATAATGTTACCTGCAACATTTTCCACAACTATCAACTTGTTCGTGACCGTGTCGCTAAGTGACAATAGGTCGTCGTGTGACATTAACTTTAGTATCTTTACGCATCCAGAGCGCTCTTTTTCTGACAGCCCTGACATTTTTACACTACTAAACAAAAATATAGCCAGCATTCGTGTCCTACCAGGAAACTATCCGACCAGGAACAAGTATCAGTTCGAAAAACGTTCCGCTCAACGTCCCGTGGTTGCGGTACAACAGTAAAGTTACATCCATCAGAAGAAAAGGGGTTGTGCTGCCTTCGTTACTGTAGGAATAATTGCTTTCCTAAACACTATTGACGAAAAAATAAACCAAAACAATAAATTCTATGATCTTGGTGTATTTTCTGCTTGATTACAGCAATTACTATGTTATGCTTGTTGAGACTGTTTTATTTCTGCTTTATGTATTGGTCGACTTCCTTTAGAGAATTTGATTTTTTTTCTCCACAAGGACCTCAAAATAAAAGTTGCGGAAGACACCATAATTTACGAGGAACATTTGAAGGCAACAGAAGACAAGATAGCTAGCTTGACTAAAGAAGCTAATATGGGTTAGCCTGCGCAGTGATGATTTACTGCCAGTGCAGCAGGGTAATTTACTTACAAGACAAGCCACCTCCCAACGGGCGTTACTCGAAACGTATAAATTAATATGTTTTAACATACAGGACCGAGGGAATTAACTATCCGATTCATTTTTTTTTCTCCCCAGTCAAGCAAGGGAGGGAATCGCTGAAAGGTACGTTAACGTACTGTTGTTATCGTTTGCTAATAACGTTATATCCATAGTAGCTTGTTAACGCCTTTCAAAAATTTAGGTAGTATACGATTACGCTTATATTCAGTTTTAAATAGTTATACATGTTACTTCATTTGCCGTTATGATAGAATCATTATTTTTAGTTTTGTCGGTTAACGTTATATTACTGCAACCTTGTTGGTAACGCTGTTTAAACACATATGTAACGTTAACGTTACCCTCATGTCGAGCTCACTCAAATGAAAAAAAAACAAAAAAAAAACTTGGAGGATTTTTTTCAATCCCCGCTCGTTGGTAACGTTTTACACCCAGTAAAATTATATTTAACACTTTTTTTTATAAAACACACAATTAAAATGTAGTTCTACAATTCGAGAGTGAATTTTGAAATGTCATTGTCAATACAACCAACTCACAGAGGAATATGGTTATAGAAATATATCATGGAGAATTTAACATTAAATCCGTTAAATTAGATTTTGTTGTTATATATCTGCCCTGGATATATTTTTACATGTGAACTGTGAGTTCTTACATAAAATTTCCATGTGTTATTACACTAACTGCTTATCTCTTCAGAATATAAGGCACCAGTGCAAAAAGAATCAGGAAAAAACCTTGGACTTTGACCTATTTTTTTACGGACAAATATTGACAGCAAGGAGCTCCTGATAAGCCTAACTTATCAAAATATGAACTGTATGCTTCCCTGATTTTGTGTCAGCATAAATGAACTGTAATTGAGCTCAAAACCTACAACATGTCCTCTCGATCCAATACCCACCCGCATCCTGCAGACCATCTTGCCCACTATCAA
>JAQMCX010000011.1:15515549-15537574 GCA_029814765.1 Acanthurus leucopareius | reverse complement strand
AGATTCTTGCTTGTGTTGTACGTCGCTTTGGACAAAAGCGTCTGCTAAATGAAATTGTAGAATTGTAGAATTGTAATTGGTTAACTAATAAAATGAGTCACTGACATTTTATATAGTTGACTGGTTACAACACAAGATGTTCAGATATGAGCTAACAGGAAATATTGCCAGTCTTTCCCTCATAGAAGCCAGTCATTTAAAATAAGAAAGTCACTCTTAGCTAATGAGATATCATGAAAAGTCCAGAAAGTTAATGACAGCATTTTGATTCATTGTCAGTCTACAGCATTTGGATCTCAGTCTCTTTCCTCAAATAAGCGCAATTAAACCAAACCTGTGAGCCTGTCACGCATATAGCACCAGTTAATCTCATCTGAACTAACAGTTTCACCATTGTCTGTCAGAGAGACAATTCTTCCTCTTTCAGGTAATAGACAGAAATAGATTCAATATTAAAGACTCATCATGTGCCAGATCTTTAGAGTGTGGTTAAATCAAATCTGAAATTTTATACCTCATTTGAAAGCTGTCAAATCTCTGCTCTAAATGAAGAGAGAAATATTGTCACTAGAGGATATATACACAAAAGTAATCTCACACACATGCACATTAACCCACTTTACACATGCATGTGCAAACATACTGCTCATACAGTATGCACTGACAGATCCACAAACATACACATTAAAAACAACGCTTACAGAGAATGTGCAACCACTCACTAACCCAGAACAGGGGGATATTTAAAGGCGTTACTAAAACCAAAAGCTGTATCCAGTATGTTGTATGTTAGGAACTCAGATGAGAGATGTTGAGTAAACTACTGTGTAATCTCCGATTGGTAAGTGGTAAAGAGCAAAAAGAGGAAGACTAGAAATGAACTAATTTTGCGTAAATTTCCCTGCATGTAATATAGAACTTTGCTGAAAATGCATGGAGCTCAGCTACAATTTTTTTTTTTATATATATAGAGCTAAAGCTTAATATTTATATCTTTCTATTATTGCTGCAGATGGAGGAGTTAAAGAGCAGTCCTTTGGGCCGGGTTACTGTGTACTCCATCCAGGGCTGCCCACACTGTCTGCAGGCTAAGGCCACCCTTGGGCATTTGGGAGTACCAGTATGTGATGTGGATGTGGGAAGGCATCCAGAGCTAAGAGCAAGAGTGAAGGAGCTCACAGGACGCAGCACAGTCCCACAGATCTTCTTCAACAACATTCATGTTGGAGGCAATGATGACCTACAGAAATTAGTAAGAGGCATTGGAAACACCTTTAAACACCATCAAAAATTAGAATTGCATCCACAATTATTCATAATTCTCTTTAAACCTATGTATATGTATTTGTTGATCTGTCTCATTTCCTCAGGCTCCAGAGGACCTTCAGAAGTTGGTGAAACTGGTCAAGGAAGAGCCCCTTCCAGCAGATGCTCCGCCTCTACCAGAGGAGAACCAGTCAGGGGCTACAACTGAGGAGACTGATGAAGGTGAGAGACTTTCTGGTTTAATGAAAAGCACTCTTGTTGCTCTTTCCAGGTCATTTTGTTGCCTTCACATGTAAGAAACAGCCAGTTATATCACAGATGAATTAAATGTAGTGCAGATAAAGTTTGTTTGTTTGTATGTTTTTTTTTTTTTTTAGAGTTCTGTGTCTTCTTTTAAAATGTTTTAATGTCTAAGGATTTGTTGGAAAAGAAAATCAGGTTCAAGTAAGTTTTGGTCAGCTAAGAAATGGATTGTTGTCCCTCAATGGAAAGTATTTACTCAGATGAACTGGTTAATACTATGAATATGACCATGGTGGTATTTTGGGTAACAGCAGGAGTGTGTGTGTGTGTGTGGGTGTTTGTTTGTGTGTGTGCATGTGCTCATCTGCTGACTGTTGATACAGGTTATTTATACTCTGGATGAACCCAGCAGCACCAGGCTGCCTCACATTACCTTATAATACGCGATTATGAAGCTCTCTCCTGCGTCAATAGCTAATCCAAAGGCCTCCTTATGAAGCCTTATGTGGAGTAATATTTTAGTTCAATATTAACTTGATGTAGTGGCAGCAATATCATAACTAGTAAGTTTTTTTTGTTTTTTTGTTACATTTTAAAAACAATAATAGAAATACTGATGTTGGATAGCATTCAGGTCAAGCTGTCTTTATGTGTGCAGTAAGCACACTGATCAGTGCTTATTCTTTGAGGAAAATGTGTATCAACCACGCTTTATACAAAGAAATTATACCCTGACCATTTTTGCACACATATTGCACTGTGCATACACATATCATTTCTTAAATATAGGTGAACATATGTGTTTTTGTGTGTGTTTATACATGTTTGGCTTGGCACATTCCTGCCCTCACAGAGTTTATGTGTGAGAAAGATGAGTTGGCAGACCTGGTAGAGGACCTCAAACATGCCAGTGTGATTGGCTGTCAGAGGAGGGGGCTGACTTTATACAAAAAGACCTTCTCAGGTGATCAGTTGGTTGACTGGCTGCAGAAGGAGAAGTTCATGGGTAAGTAAGGCTGTAGGCCTGTAAAAACAGACATAGTCTCAATATTGTGTCATTTTGATTTTATAGACAACATTCTGGAAACTTATCAAGATATTTCAAAGATGTGCCCCAGTTCATGCAAAGTTTAGTTAAGGCCAAAATTGTCAACCACTGACTGTGGCCATGTTTGTGCCAGCCAGAGCTGATGCTTGTAAAACTGGCCAAGCATTATTGCAGAAGAAGTACATGGTCATTGCACATGGCTGTGGGCGGCAGGATGGCACTTTTGGAGATGAACAAGACACCATGGACTCACTGTACAGGCTACTGGAGGATGACCCTCATTCAGCCCTCAATGCAGGACAGACGGCAGCCTGCGCTCCCATCAAGGGTAGGTCAGGACTGGACCGGGCTTTAGGGCACCTATGCATCGCTTCCCAGGTTCACCCTGACCGTTGTCTTCCAATGCTCTCTAACACCTGTCCTTTCTCTGGTGCTGGCTTCATATATGATCCTTTGGTTTCTTCTGGGTTTGTGTATTTTAAGCTTTGTGGTGATAAGAATTGAAGTAAGGAGGTAATGATATATCTCATAATGGCCTGGCATGAAAATACAGAGGAGGGATATTTCATCAGTATCTTCTACTGAGGTGTTTTTCAACCACTGTGCCGTGGGAAATTATACAATTTCACCTAATTGGTCTAAAAAACTTTTTTTGTAAACAAATTAATTATTATCTGCAAATAATATGCCATTGTCGAGTGTCTGTGCTGTCTAGTCACTAGACGGCACAGACACTGTTGATCTCTCACGGCACACTAGTGTGCCGCAGCACAGCACAGTGGTTGAAAAACACTGTTCTACTGATCTTCCAGAGTGCCTGTAGTATTTAAGGGGAAAAGAAATGCACATGCCTTAAGATCCAATTACTCCTCTTTTTGCAGGGCTTTCAACTGCATGTCAAGGTCAACAGTCAAATGCTCCAGATATATTTAAAGAGTTAACTTTTTTTGTCTTGTTTTTTTCTTAAAAAAATATGCAATGAACTTGATAATACATTGTGTAATTCATAATGATGAGAAGTCAGTTCTAAAGTTCTGTTTAAAAGTCCATCAAAATCCAAAGAAAGCCTGAATTAATTCTCATGTTAACTGAAAAAGAAAAAAAAGGTCGGCCTGAAAGTTTATATCACTAAATCCTTATTTCAAAAGTGTGTTCTGCTGGTCTGTGGGTGCACTGTCCATCTTTTTACAGCTACATCTGAAACTGTGTTTTGGGGGGGAGCGAGGGGTATAATTGAATGTTACGCACCTCTTGAGGCTAACGAACAACACAGAGGTGAATATATGACCACTCTTGTTATTATGCTTGGTTATGCTTTTTTTGAAATAATATGAAATGTTCTTTTCTCACAGCTAATATTTCCCAATAATAATCTAATTTGCACAGCATCAAGGTTAATCTGATCTTTATGCACTTTGTTTTTCAAAAATATAAATATACATCCATATGTCTCACTCTCTCTGTCTCTTTCTCTCTCAGCTGCTGAGCTCTCTTTGCTTTTACGGGAGATGATTTTGAAATTGTTCTCCGAGCATCTCTCTGCTGATGGCAAGGTAATGTTCATATTAACTCAGAAGCATCTGAAGCACTGTGCATTCATCTGTATGTCTGGTTGTTTTTTAATACATGACCTTGCCATACATTAGTGCAGCTTAACCAAATACTAGAGAAGATCTCACACAAGTGAGTCTGTGTTTAATTTACCACTATATATTGGGAAAGAAATAGCGTTAAGTGCTATGTTTGTTGTCCTTGCTTTTACAGTCTGTGGACTACAAAGGCATGTCAGTAGACCCTGCCTTTGAACGTTACTCTGAGCTAGCCATTCAGCTGCAGAGGGTGGAGCTGCTTACACTGACTCGGGAAGAGAAACTGGCCTTCTTCATTAACATCTACAATGCCTTAGTCATCCATGGGAACTTGCGCCTGGGGGCACCCACCAACATGTGGCAAAGATACAGAGTATGACCACACAGCTAAAATGCTACAATGTTGTTGTTGTTGTTTTTGTTGTGGTTTTTTTACCACATCCATAGAGTTTTGTCTTTAAAGATAATACTAGAGACCCGCGTCTTCCAGCACATCTATATTACCTTATCTTGAAATGGTCCTATCGTTCACTTCAGTTCAAATGTGCTGAAACATGACTGGCTGGCATTGCATTTAAAACATCTTCTCTGTCCTGTTTTGTAGTTTTTCAACTATGTGAGCTATCTTATTGGAGGAGAGGTGTTCACACTACAGGACATTGAGAACGGTGTCCTGAGAGGAAACAGAAAAGGGATTGCACAGCTTTCAAAACCCTTCTCCAAAACAGACCCACGACTACAAGTATGTCATTGTCAATTTGTCATTTCGCAGCTGAACATTTCACAGATTTACAGTGTCATGTAGAATAACTTATGTAATATCGAATGTCATTGCCCATGTTGTCCACTAGGTGGCCCTTCCAGATGCTGAGCCCCTCATTCACTTTGCCTTGAATTGTGGTGCCAAGGGCTGTCCACCAATTAAAACATACACTCCACAGGTAAACAGATTTAGAAATGCACTACATTTGGTTGATTTTCTTGACAGTTAATTATCTACTTGTTTTAGTAGTGCCGGTGATGCTGTTTTCTTTTGATGTTTCTTAGTTGTATATTGAGCTTTCACTGATTAAGATGATTATAATAATTAAACAGTGCATTTGACTGCAGTAAATGATTTGTAAGTAATATGTCATTATGCAATGTAACACGGATAGATTTAAAAACTTAAGTTAGAAAACTAAGCTATAGTGCATTAGTTGTCAAAGTCTTCTGTTATCTTCATGTATTATGGAACAACAACAGAGAAGGTTCAAGGCTCAAATATGAATATATAAATTATAGTGTATGTCGTTAAGTGATAAATACTTCAACCACACTCTGACAGATCCTATTTGTCCATGTGAAGTGTGAAAAAACAAATATGCATAAAAAAGACTACATAATAACTTTGAAAGTTTGACTTGGAATTTATAATCCAGTGTATTAACACCTAACTAACTTCTTGGGAAAATGATCAAGTATGGAGGAAAAAAAGTATGTCAATGGAATGGAATGTGGTTTATCTGCATTTACAGTAAAAAATATCAAGTAAATGGTAAGAGCTTAAATGGTCTGAAATCAATTCTGTTCCATCAGGACATTGACAGCCAGCTCCGCACAGCAGCTGAAGCCTTCCTGGAGAATGACGATGCATGTGTGGTGGATTCTGGGAAAAGAGAAGTGCGGCTCAGTCAGATTTTCAAGTGGTACAAAGATGACTTTGGAGGCACTGATGAGAAGGTAGTTTTGTCTCCCTTATTATCTTATGTCTTATCATATGTGTATATGTGCAGACACCAAATAAACATTTGAATACTCTATCTGTTTGCACTTTACATCTTAATTATTGAGATGATCTGTGATGCTAATAATGACTGTGTACTGAAATGTAGTTATTTATTGGTTATTTGTGTTTTAAGGGCTAGGGAAGTTGGTCATAAATTGATATATGAAACGAATTTTCTTTTCTGGCTCGTTTTGTTTATTTTTTTATCCAAACTGTTCTGTTCGTAGACATAACAGTCAATCAGAACCACAAGTCATTTTTCAGCGAAAAGTGGCAGTACAACGGTTAGCACCTGTATATGTCATAGTGAAATAATAAAATGAAGGATGAGAAGGATAAAAAAGAAAAGAAGGATGGTGGGATAAAACACTGATGTATATGACTCAATAGCTTTCAACCCAACCATTAACCCCACAATGTGTTTCCTCTTTCACTATGTCTTTCTCGAAGCTACTGAAATGGATAGTGGAGCACATGGGCGACTCCCCGAAGAAGACCAGCCTGCAGAGTGTCCTCTCTGCCGGGAAGACCAAAGTCCGCTTTCTCCCTTATGACTGGAGCACCAACAGTACTCACTGAGCATGCACACACAAACTCATAAATGACTAGCTATATACACATCTCTTTGCATCTGTCCATTTTCTACTGAGGTGCATCTTCTTAAAACACCAATAGGTTAGTGAAGACCTGCTTGCCAAATGCACTTAACTGGTCCTCAACCATGCAAATTATTATGCAAAAACAAACTGAAAATCAAAGTTATGAGATAAGCGCATTTGCACTGGACCATAGAATCATACTTCTCTTGTAGGTTTATCTCGGATTTAAGGTCTTCCTGTAGGCCCCTTCACCCTGATGTCATGTACTGCATATGAGTTTTGCATTCAATTTATTGGTTTAAATAGTAAGAGAGGGCTTATTTCAGAAATCAAGTTGCACACAAACTCTACTCCAGCGGCATGATTAATGGAAAGTGTGTTAGGCTCATTAAGCGCTATTTACTTTTGTTATTTATGTCCACTATAAATTGTCAAAGCCTGAAAAATACATTACCCAAATTATTTTGCATTAAATTATCACAGAGAAGGCAAACCAAAAGCATACTATATTATATACTATAATTACAATCATAAATAAAGCTTCTACCAGTCCTAGCATTAAAACTCAGGAGTTAAAGAATGTCTTCTCTGTCCAGGAAATCACTTGTTGTGTGATGGTGCATTTAATCAATCAGACATTAACCTGACAAGTTATGACAAAACTCTTTTGAACTAGCATGTTTTTCAGTTACTGCAGACTATCCGAATCTCAGATTTTTTATTTTAGTGTAACTTAAACCTCTTTACCATGTAAACCAGTAGATTTTCTTTATTAAAATTAAGTAGTGGTGGATTGGCTTAGGTTGGACTGGAACTGCAGAGTTGTGCAGGTGCTCTGAGGGAACGTATCCACTGAGGTCCCTCTTTGTGGACAGCCTCCTGTTGTAAGATCTAGCCTTATTATTTAAAACAACAACAACAATAACAGTAATTGTATCCTTGCAAAGTGCGAACAAATAGATGCAGAGTTGAGCCTTGATTCTTTCTTTTCTAACCCTTTGGGGTATTTTGTTATTCCTCACTTATTTGAACCCACATGGCTGTTCACTCCTATTCTGATCCAGGTCTTCCATTTTAATCAGAAAAGTGCTACTGCTGTGATTTTTTTTTTTTAACAGTTATGTAGTAAAAGATATCATAAGTAACATTGTGAATTACTAAATACCCATTAGGGATGCACTCTGACACTTTGCATGTTTATTTTTAACTCTGGATGCTGTTGAGACATATTTGTACTCTTTTTCATAAA
The DNA here is from genome assembly GCA_029814765.1 of Acanthurus leucopareius. NCBI lineage: Eukaryota > Metazoa > Chordata > Actinopteri > Acanthuriformes > Acanthuridae > Acanthurus > Acanthurus leucopareius. Next base: position 15,529,812 of record JAQMCX010000011.1, on the reverse strand, counting down.
GAAAAATGTTCAATGTTTGTCAACAAGAAAATAATGGCCTGGTTTATCCAGCTATTAATTTCAGGGCTTTTGTGGGGAAAACGAGAAAAAATTAGTCTATTTATTGAGTACTCATGAATACAGTTGAGGGTTGGAATACAAACTTGATGAGTTTGCAGGTTTTGGTGTGGAGTTTCTGCATACTAAACTGTATAGCTTTCTTTTTTTAGTCCAACACTGAAATTCATCTCCATTGGTTTCACAGTTTACCTGGCCTTAAAACTTGATATCATGATTCATTTCCAGTGTAACAGCCACACTAAGCTAATGTTACTGTAAAAAGGTTAGAAATAGTGTGGCCGAAAAGAACTATCTAGGGGGCTTTCTGTTCTCTCAATTCAACAATTTTATTACTCAGGTCAAAGGAAAATGTGAGCGGAAACATTAAGTTGTTTGATGCAATTAATACACTGTATGCTGCATGTTGTTTTGTCTTTCCAATTTAATGTGTTTGTATTAATTTTGCACAGTCAAAACTCTTTGACTTTGTCATGCTCATGGCTGTGAGTTTACTTTTCTTTAAAGCTTTAAGCAGAACCAAAGCATATGGTTATATTAGCATGAGTTAGACCTGGAATGCATTTGCAACATACTAGCAGCAAAGAAACTGGAAAACTACAATTTTAAATGCTGGCTTGAAGCAAGAGTGACTCTGTCACTTCTTTGTTTCTGGCCTGTTGGCTCTGCCAAATAATGGTTGGACCTAAACACTTTGCCCCTAGTTAGACAATTAGTTGTCATCAAGATCCTAATAGCAGAGCACAATAGTAAAAAAAAATCTAAGTTTGGTAAAGCAGTCCATCATTTAATTGTCAACCAAAATGTGCATCATCCAGTCTAACAACAGACTGCACTTTTTTCTGCGAATACATGCCTTGGGAGGAAGACTGGGATATAACAGAATAAAGGGTTTTATTTACTATATTAACCCCTGTACTTTTCAAATTTACCTCATGTATCAGGAAAATGTGATGCAAAAACTTTTTTAAACAAGCAATTCTAATTTAATTGTTCTATTCTCCTCTTTCCTGGGGTTTACAATGAAGCAATATGTAAATAAATCATAAATATGCAATGCTGAATTAAATAAAATAACATTTGTTGAGTTGTTTTTGTCTTTTTCTGAATTATCTCATTACATGTTACATATCTGCTCTGACACAATCTCTAAAAGTCATAGCAACTGTACAATTTTAGTTATGTGAAGCTTATGAGACAACACTACAAAGTCTACACTGGATTCAAGACACACTGAAGAGGATCAATGTGCTCATTTTTAGTATTGTCCGAGACTGATTTCAGTGTATTTAAAATGTTCTTCAAACCCATCGCCACTGCAGGAGAAGTTTCACATCTACTCAAAACATCTAATCCATGACTTTTCTAAGACTTTCAAGGCCCAGTTCTCTGAAATTTAAGAATTTGTGGCACAGTTTGGGACACAGACTGAGATGAATTATAGAGTAACTTGAATGTGCTTATGTGTACAGTACTGTTACACATTTATAGAAAAGTTGTAAGCAGATAACTCTGAAAATTGTATATTTAAACATACAAATATTACAAACCAATAGAAGACATTTATTTTCATTTGTTTATTCAAACAAATGTGATCATGATTTCTTTATGAAAAATAGATGAGGGAATCATTACCTTTACAAATCCAATCTATTAACATTTTTACATATAAATAATCAGGTTTAAGTGCACAGTCTCATAAAAACATTACATTAAAAAGTTATTAAACAGATCAATCATCTTAAAAATATATATACATAACAAACAACAAATGTGAAATATTCTACATCATGAAACATGGTCTTGGAATTAAACATGAAAAAGTTTGAAAATTTGAGATTCAAAGCAAACAAGTACTGTATCTCAGATTTTAGTGCTTATCTTTACCTACAGTCTAACATTGAGATTCAGTCTTGGCACTAATAAAATTGAGAATTATTCATATACTGTACAGAATAATGGTGTGACAATATGAAGGCAGATTCAATAAGTAATTCTGTTGTCATACCATGACCAGAAGACTAGTTAGCAAAGGCAAACCCAATCCTGCTTACCTACAAAAATAGCAGCCACCACAAATTATGCTCAAAACACATAATTTAACTGTATGGAGACATTTTTTTAACTATATTTCATACAGTTGCAAACACTGTTTGTAAAATACTCAATGTAAATTCCATACTCTTAGTGAAAACTAGGACAGGACTTGCAAATCATGGGCTATAACTGTTCATGATGCCATGTTTTTTTTAATCATCATTCTAAACATCACAGGAGAAGGAGACGGATGTTCAAGTCCCTGAAAGATGCTGAGACTCTTTCATTAGTGCTGTAATCAAAGCATAAGAAAAAACATTTTTTTTCCTAGGGAAAAAAAAATAATAATAATTGTTGTCCATGTAAGAAATTAGTTGGGAGACCTTGTCCCTTTTAATTCCATTGTATTTAACAGTAGCTTCTTTAGTAACATTTTAAGAACACAAATATATTGATCAGCAAATCTTTCACATTGCAGGTTTAAAATTCTTTTTGAAAGTAACATTTACCATGTCTTACTATGACATGAGTCCACCAAAGGTTTTTAGAACACAGGATAAAGGTACTGTGATTATAAGTAACTTCAAGGCTTTAAGTAACTGAGTATTTTCACATGATTACTGCTATTTTTTACTCCAGGAAGTACTTTAGGCCATATTTGGTTTCTCAGTTACAAGCAGTTTTCAGTGTAGCTTAATTTACTTAGATTTTTTTTACTTACTATAACAAGTGTTGTTTGAAAAGTGAATAAATATTTCATTTAGGCCTACCATAGATTGGAAGGATAAGTTCATCATAGCTTGGTATGCCTACATGACAACACACACACTGAAGATGGTTTAAGGAGAAAAAAGTGTTAAAAAGCAGTTTTAGCTGTCAAAATTATTGCTTTAAAAGAGTTATTTTAATTAAATTAAGGGACCAAAAAATTGTCAAATCAACCATACTGACAAAATGTTTTCTAAGAATTTAATAATTACTGTTTTTGAGCATAAAGAAGGGTTCCAGTGTTTCCTCTTGAATGGTTGCCCTGAGCCAGGTGGCAGAGTACAGTCACTCTATTTACAGCTCCTCTTCACATACAACTAACCTAAAAATTAAAACAAAAAAACAAATATTATCCAAGGTTTCATTTGGGTTAAAAATAGTAATGTAATAAAAGCTTGATACACTTTACAATCAGTAAATCAAGCTTACTTACTTTCATCGTCAGAATCAAAGCCAAAGAGCGCAGAGCAGGTGTTCAGGGCTTGGTGTTTCTGTAATTCCTCTAAGCTGCTGAAGGAGGAAAGACATTTGTCACAGCGAGACCTGATCTTCTGATCAGGGGCCTCATCATCCTGCTGCTGCTGCTGCTGCTTTTCTAGCACAGGCTCCTCCTTTTTCTTACTGTTCCAGTAAACATTTTTCTTTGGAGTCACCTCATCAGTAGACCTCCTCTTGCGCATTGAGAGCACAGATTCGTCCAGGTAGGTGGAAGGTGGCGGCCGAATGAAGGGGGCTTTGACAAAAGTTGCATATGAGGGGTCTTCAGGTTTGAAGGTTTTGTGCTCAGTGATGTGTGGCTCTCCCAGTTTCTGCTGAACTCCCTCAGACAAAGTGGACAAATCCTCAAGGTCTCGGACATTCAAGGGGTCCCGCTCAATAGGCACCTTTTTTCTACAGATTTTACGTGGAGTTCCTGCAGCAGCACTGCTACTAGAAGAGGAAATCTGTTCTGCTGACACTTGGTTACTTGATTCAGTCTCGTATCCATTGATGGCAGCTTTGCTGTCATTCATGGGCTCTGAACAATTATCAGCTTTAGAGAGATTTAGGTCTTGACTTCTGTCTAAGACATTTGCTTCAGGAACATTTTCTTCACAAGGGTGAGCTTGAATTTCACTGTTTCTGTTAAAATCCTTGAGATAAGATGCTGTAACATGATCCAGGGTGGGATTTTCCTTCTGCACCTTTTTACTCTGCAGCCATATCTCCTCAACCTTCACTCTCTGCTTCCATGGAGCTTCAGCATTTTGCTTCTTCTGTCTGTTGAGTCCTAACTCTAGCTCATCTCTTTGAGGTGCTGGGATGTAGTGTCTCCATTCATGATCATACAGACCTTGAAAGCTAGAGAACAGCTTTTCACAGTCTGTGAATGGACATTGAGGTCTAAAGGGCTGGTGGGCATTGATGTGATCCTTTAGTTCCTGAGGTGTCAAGAAGCGCTGGTTACACTCCATGTGGTAGCAGAAGTGCTGGAGAGGATTATCATGGAGTTTCATATGGTCCTTATAATGCTGGAGATACTGTATCTGCCTGTTGGGGGAAAGCACAGTAATTAGCAATTAGCTCCTCCTCCTCAAAAACAGTATTAACAGTGAAGAATTTTTAGCAAGACTAATGAATCGGGAAAAAAAACTTTTTTTTTATAATTCTAAAACTTTTATTGCACATTTGGACCCTTAGGTATATAAAAAAAGCCTCTTACAGTCATACTATTTATGGTAAGCTTGTTTACAATTTGGGTATCAAATGATGACCATTGCATTGTGTATGAACAATAAACCTTCCTTTTACAATTCTGGTTGGCAAGTCAAGCAAGAAATATCATCTCTTATTCTGTTTCTCTACAAATCGAAAACTAATGCTGGTTGTGGTCTTACATTTGCCTTTTTTGCCTTTGGCAGTATACAAACGTTGAGCACTAGTTAAGTCTTTCAAGCTATTAAATCCAAGAGAATAACCAAAACTTGTATAAAAGCAAGGACAGAGTTGTTTAATAATATAGCCAGATATACTGGACATTAATATAATGGATGCAATAGTATCCCACCTTTCAACTGTACCTATGGATAGTTGAGGCCTTTTCAAAATAGAGCAGACAAACATGTTAAGACTGTCACATTTAATTCTAAATAAGGAAATCAGTATAATATACTGTAGGTCTTACCTGAAGCACAGAGTGCACTTGTGCTTGGCCCAAACGAAAGTCTTTTCAAGCACCTTTTCTTCATTTATATGGCATTTGATAGCATGCTTTATTAGTGTAGTGTTAATCCTTAAGAATACTCTATCACAGGTCTCTGAGGGGCACAAGTGATACGTGATGTCAACACCATAGCCATTCTCTCCTCCTGTTGGTTTCTTCATCCCCTCTTCTTCTCCCACCTTCTCCATCACGGAAGGACCGCTTACTATTACCTGGTCATTTTTAATGATTACCTGCTCATCCTTGAACTCTAACTGCTTGGATACATCTGAGCTTGGGTTTTTGCACTTTTTGTGAAGAACAGTTGTCTTTTTGATGAGGGTGCGGAGGTTCTTGATGATTCGATCTTCTCTTGGAATGCTTGACTCCTTAGTTTTGACTTTGGGTTTCTGTTCATGAGCTTCCTCTTTGGAAATAGAAGTCACATCTTCATTCTGAGGCTTGCTCTGATTTAGCACATTATCTTCTATTCCATTAGCATTTGGCATATTAGCAGTGCATGATTCCTTATCAGGGGGTTTCTGCTTGCACCTTTCATCAATGTGATCCATAATATGCTTTTTGGCAAAAGAAAGCTGTTTAAAGCATTTCCCACAGAGTATACATCTAAGTTTCCTACTCTTAAGGTGAGAGAGAGCATGCCTCATAACGTTCAAGCCTTTGTAGTCCTTGCGGCATAAGTTGCAGTGGTACGTCAAGTGAGCATATTGTTGGGTACGGATTACCCTGTCCCTCCATGTTCTCTTGGTTATCACCTGGAGAAAAGAAAACAAACCGGTAAAATCAGTGCTACGAGTTAAAGTAAGCAGAACATCAAATGAAATTCTAAATAAACAAACCCTCTCATATCTTTCTGATTTCATTATTAAAATGTGCATGTCAGTAATTAGGTATTCTTCACACTTCTCACAAAAATGTGTGTAAACGCTAGGGCTATGCAAAATAGTTTGCTTACAACATTGATGTTTAAATCAATATTGCATCTCTTGCATCTATCTATGGACATTTGTATAGACATCATATGATGATGACTTCACCTACAAGAGAGTTGAGAGCAGACCTGAGCTTCAGGGGAAAGCACTTTGCTACAGTCTACAAATTTTTTAGCATTTAAAATTCTTTGCATTATGCAAAGGAAAATCTGCTCTTTCTTTTGGTGGGGACATTCAAAGTTTGTATGAAAAACCTTAATTGGAATTTCAAATTAATTTTATGACATTCGGTGCAACCCTAATAAATACAATTCAGTATAGTTTATTCAACGCAAAATCTATGAATAACTCATCTAACAAGTAAGACTAGAAAAAACATAAGCTCATTTGAAATACTTGTGCCAAGTTATAATGAACAAACACCATGAAGTTCCTGGAAGAGTTATCATGGACCAAAAACTAACCTCTTTGTTTGACACTTCTGTTTCTTCTGTGGGTTTGGGCTCTTCTTCCATGTTGCCATTGAGCCCATCTGCTGCTGGGGATTCAGGAGAGTGTAATTTGTCACCATCAGGCTTTCTGGATTTAAGAGAGTAGCTGTGTAACAGTTCTATTGGACAATCCAATAACTCTAATTTTGGACCGTCAAGCTCAGGATCAGCCTCAACAGCAGGAGCAGCAGTTTGAGGCTCACTAAGAGGACCATCACAATGCTTAGAACCAAACTGTGGTTCCAGTTCCTCTTGTTCACCAACACTGCTACCACAGACAAGGTCAGCATGATTCTCAAGATCATTTTCCTTCTCAAGATAATCCATCTGCCCCAGCTGTTTCTCTTTCTCTTCACTCTTTTGCTCAAGTTCATTCCCGTGGTGATGCATATCTGACTTTTTGTCCTTTATGTCAGTTATATCCTCAAAACCAGACTCCTCCTCTGTGAAGGATATTTCATTATCAGGGAAGGAGAGTTCCAGTTTCTGTAAAGGCTTCCGTCCACGTTTTCTCCCTTTAACTTTGACCCTTTTCTCTTTTACTGTCACTTGCTCCAGCCTTGGAAGACCCTGCAACCATCTTTTCTTCCGACCTTTCCTTTTAAAAATTTGGCTCTTCACACATCTCGACAAGTATTCTCTCTTGCGATTTAGAGGGATCTTCACAGAAGCAGAACTTTCCTTGTTAGTGTGATTTTGTCTTAGTGAGTACACCGGCTTATTTCTCACAGAGGTGGATTTGAGATTGTATTTGATCTCTGGATCATTACCTAGTTCAGTCTCATCATCAGATTTGGATTTTTCTCTCCTTCGCAACCTTTTCCTCCATTTTCGTCTCCTTAAATGAGAGTTTTTTGATGGGGCGACACACTTTTCTTTCTCTCCATCCACAGTGTGCCCTTTTGAAATGTCTTGGTTTACAAATGCAGCTTCAGTGCAATGACAAGAGCTTACACCTTGAGTGCATGAGTCATTTGCACAATTATTTACTAACAGTTCTTCTCTGTTTCCACTCTCCTCTTCTTCCTCCATCTCACTGAGAACAGCAGCCTTCATGACCTTGTCACTCATCAGCTCCAAGCAATGGGTTCTGAGAGTCAGGAGGTTCCAAAACTCTGGGTCAAAACACAGGCGCTCCTTGAGCATCTGGAAAAACAAAGATGTCAAAAATGTCAGCCACAAATCATGACGCTAAGATATCATTATATTATTTTATCTAATTCTTCACTCCCACAAACCTGCAGAATATGAAAGCGAACATTTGTCCGAACAGGGTTGTTATGGGGATGCGGCTCCTGATCAGGATGCATGTAGAGCAAGCAAACAGTTCGGTAAGCTTCCAGGCTACGCTCTTGACAGAAGACCAGCAGGGCACACGCTCGACAGATTTCCAGGTCATGAGGCAGCAGGAAGGCGATGGTCTTGCAGACAAGGGACTGGGTCACACTGTCAGCCTGCATGTCACACAGCTGCAAGGCCCTGGCACAAAGCTCCACACAGACACTGACTCCTTCACCCCCCAGCTGTCCAAAAACAAACACAAAAGTGGTTAAAACAAGGTTAAATGGTAGATGGGACAATCAAATTACCAGGACAAAGATAAAAACCCAGATATATTTAGACTGTCTGCAAAAAACTGCACTGTATACAATTGATTTGCTTAAAACAAGAGAATTTAATATCTAGCAGTGCTTTAAAAAAAGGTAATTTGTATGTTAACTTTGCCCGCTAAACATGATCATGAAGCAATATTTTAAAAGATGTTATGATTTAACACATCTCTTGGATATGAAGCTTGGCTTTAATCCTTATTAGATTTATATTAGCAGTTTGTTCTCACGTTTCACATACAAGTTTCAATCAATACGAAGAATTTTTAGCTTATTGTCATTTGTCCTGAGGAACAAAACTTGGAAAAAGAGGCTCTGGAATTAGTCGCACCTCTGTTGTGACCAGTTTGATGAAGGGGAAGATAGCTCTGACATTAGTGGCAGAAGAAGCCAACTGCAAGCACTCAGCCAAGAAGCCTTGTCTGGAGGGATGAGCCCTAAGATGCAACCTGCTCCAGACGAACACCAGGTCCCTGCAGGAAGCCGCAAATGACAAGTTGAAGACATACAGTTACATATAAATTTAACAAGAACATTTCTAATTATTACATCTATAAAAAGAGGGAGAACTGAACATAGGATAAAATATCAAACTGTGCGTCCTGTCAACCACCCCTCTCATACACACAGAGCAAACACTGAGCCATTTACCAGACCAGAAAGTCACATCAGCTTTGAAAACTGAGGAAAATAGCAGGGCATGGTATTAGTGTGTTATAGATGTCTAAAGGTTGATCGTACCAAATGTAGTACATGTCTCCATTGTGTAGCTGCTGTGTAAGGAAAGCTTTACACAAGGACAACAGAAGCTCATCCTTTTCAACGCTCTCTGTATTGCAGATGATCTCTACTGCATCTCGGCCATCTATCTCTGCCAACTTAGGAGGAAGATATGTAAAAATCACACTTGTGCATAAAAAGTACACGACATGTTGAGTAAATTAAATTGCATTACAATACACTGCAAGTCCATTGCTGTCATCTAAAGGAGCAAACATTCTTCACAGCCCCAAAAAGCCTCACATCCTTTATTTTTTCCATTTTGCCACTTGCCTCTTTGTGAAGGTGTTCATGCAGTGAGGCCTTGTAGAGGCAGGTAAGGTAGGCCTGATGGAAGTACAGATGCTTTCCAGCCTCGCGATTCTCCATGCAGCTTTTAGCCAGGGCCTTGGCCTCTTGCATTCGTTCACAGGCCTGCAGATAGCGTACCCGCAGCTCAAAGAAAACTGGCAACTCTGAGCTCAAGTAGTCCTCAACTGCATGGGACAGGAGGAAATGTGATAATGTGCAGTATATGTGATATGGGAATTGTGCATACAAAAAGTGCGATGTCAAATAAGAAAAACTGATGTCAGAATCATTAGAATTACATGTTGGCTATTTTGTTGATCTCAGATATGATGGCAAACTGCTTTATGTATTGTAAAACAGTAGTATACATATCATTTAGGCATAACATGAAGATCATGTTTAGAAACAGCACTCAATCTGAAACTTGTTTAATTTTTTTTTCTTTTTTGTTTTCTTTTTCTTCCTTAATTTAGTACTGCGTGTGCGTATGTATGCTTAATCCACAGTTAATTATGATTGTGAGCCTACCATCCTTTGGTGCCAAGTCTGCCTCTTTCAGGATTCCCTGCAGAACTGGATTCTCCCATGGGCCTCCTGCCTTGATGATCTGCTTCACATGCTGAAGGTAGACGTTCCTGTGTCGCAGGAGCTGTGAGTGGCACTCCTATGAAGAGAACACAAAACTTTTTTGTGAGATAAGGAATTTTAAAGTTTCAAAGCTAATTAATGGCTAAATTAAAGCCAAGTCTAATGAATGTGTGTTGTATAAAAAAGAAAACTGAGGACTCAAACAGTGGGTCGGATGTTGTCACCTGAAAAGAATCAAGGATGTCTTTTAAAGGCTTTTCCACAAATTCTTCTTTGCTAAAAAACAGCATCAGCTCAAAGAAGCTCCTGCAAGACAATGAGTGGAACATTAGTTTCATACTAAAAACAATCTTATGCTAAATAAGACCACATCAGTAAATTCAGCTCATGAAACTCTTTGAAGTTTTTTTATGCAAACATCTCTGTTTCAGAGTAGAAAATAACCACACTGAAACCACACTGAAGTACCACTAAGCAGCAACAGAATCAAGTTAAAAGCTTTTTAGCTGTACTCCTGCAGGTTTTACAAAAACAGGTAGAAAAGATAACATTAGTATGTTTTTGCCATGGGACAATATACCTAACAAAGTAAGCTTCAGCATTTCTCTTGACATAAATAAACAAGGTTGCCAAGTTCACAATGTTCAGCATATGGTTTACTTCAAAGTTGTACATTCATGACAAAGGTTTGGAAATCCTCAATAAAACTCATACCTTAAGTTGTGTTTGCCTTCTAAAACATCAACAAACATTGTCTCCCCATGTAAATGACTTAGTTTCTCAACACACTCATTTACCATTTCATTCTCATTCATTTCATTTAAATTTCAAAGCTCTAGCTCTGTAGTAACAAAAAAATTCTATACTGTATAATTGTAAGACCATCAGGGCTGGGCACATTTTAACCTAATAGTAATTTGGAAGTGTTTTGATATTCCATTTGCAATGATAAACACTAGACAACATTAAAGCACCACATAAATAGATAGTTTTCATATAAAAAGTGATTCATGCTAAAAAGGTTTCCCATCTGGCTTAAAATTGAAGAAGCTGGTACCTCATGCATTTAGTTACTAAGAAATGAAGAATACAGAATGCCTGTTGATCAACAAAAATATATTCAATTTCATAAACCACTTACAAGGCCAGACTGCTGAGAACATAGTGGACATGCTGACAATCATCAGGGAAGGCAGCAGTGGCTTTGGTAAAACTGCAGAGAGCAGTCCACAGCACCTTCAGCTGAGGTAGAGGAACTTGCCATTGCCCTGTGTACTCCTCAACCAACTTCAAAGAAGAACACAGAAACGTGGAACCACAACATCAATGACATTTTGGAAATGTTACCTAGTCAGTCATTAAGAGTCTTACAACCAATATATTCACTCATTACAATCATATATCATTTTACACAAAGGAAATGAGAAAAAATAATTATTCTTTTTCAGTTCTTTTTTAACTTAGTCAAAAGCACTTGATTTGAATTTAATAAAGCACATTCAGACATTATTTTAATACGCAAGACTGGTGAACACTAAGAAGCAGTGAGACATATCTACAACGTTAGTTATTAGATATATTTGGTTGTGCTTGAAAATGAATTACACTTAACCGAGGTACTATAATGGCCCTGAGCTGCAGGTACTTCTTGAGCACTCTGTGGTTTTAGATTTAGTTATGTTTTCAAATTCATCATGCTGCAATCTGGTTAGCCAACACATCTTATAAACAATGCTAATCAGATTAATGTATTTCTTCTACAGGGGCACAAAATCATTTCACGGTCTTCTGTCTTGGAGTAAATGCATCTGGTAACATTAGTTTTTAAATCAGTGTTATTCCAAATTACGTTGCATGATTACTAAATTAAGTTTTCCTTTGGTTGTTTGTAGTGTAACCTTTCGTACTGACCTAACCTAATACTTCGTCTCAACTACTTACATTTGAGTAGAGGCTATTTGGTTTCCAAATTGTTAATAGTAATTATCATTAATAGTTTTACGAAACAGCTCGCTAGAAAACCTGTGTCAATTTCATACCGTTAGCTTAGCTTAACTGTCCAACGTTAGCTCTAAAGCTTAGCAATAACAAGTATCAGGCAGATATCTAGACATTGTTACTGAATAACGCTGGCTAGGTATGAGAGCAATATATGTGCATCAACAGTCTTTTAACAAGCTCTGTTGTGTGTCTGGTGGGCTATGCCATAGTCTTAGCTTTACAACTAACGTTAGATCCTAAATAGAGCTAATCAAGAGGCTAACGTTAGCTAACGAAGCTAGTGGCGCTAGCAATAAACTGTTACCGACTAGCTAAACCACCCCAAAAATGAGTCCTACGTACCTCACAAAACTCAGAGCAATAGCTTTTGCTCCTCAAAGACGACTCATCGCTGCAGTGTCTATTGTACAATGTGTCCAGAGCTAATTCAAGCCTGTCTGTTTCCAAATCACTTTCGCTGTCCGCCATACTGTCTGCTGTATCCAGCGCATAGTCAAAGTTGCCAGGTTTGTAAGGTAGCATCCCCCTCTTTCCAAACACAAGTCACTACCAACTTGGCAATCTCGAAATGACTTGCATACTAATAAAGTTTTTTTTTTTTATTAATAATGTTTCCAGTTGTTAATCATGAACAAAAGATTAAACACGTATATGCATAAATATAAATATATTTTTTTTAATATTTGTGTATAGATAGATAGATAGATAGATAGATAGATAGATAGATAGATAGATAGATAGATAGATAGATAGATAGAATGGCTTTATTGTCCACCTCAGTGGAAATTGGTCTTTGTCTTTTTCAGTACAAATAAAAACGACCATGACAAGACATAGCATATTATAAAGACATCACTTAGGACATTAAATATTTTCAAAGCATGTAATAAATGTAAGACTAAAATACCACACACTGTTAAAAACATACAACATACAACTGCGCAAATAGAAATGCCTGATCTTTCCATAGTGCAATCATTTTGATTTTGCATTCAGTGCCTGCCCTGGGGGATAAAAAACGTTTTACATATGTTCAGGCTTGCCCTTGGGGCCCTAAATTGGCAGCCAGAGGACATCAACTCAAAGTTAGAGTGGAGTGGGTGTAAAGCATCTACAGATATCTGCCTGGCCTTCCTTAGAAGTACATTGTCAAAAATAACACTGAATTGTTTTTGTAGCTTGCCAATCACTTTCCCTGCAATATTAACAATTTTGGAAAGCTAATTCTTATTCCTCTCACTCAAGTTTCTATTTCAAGCAGTTATAATAAACTGTAAAATGCTTTCAATCAGGCCTGTGCCATCACAAGCATGTGTTGACTTACACCAAAGCTCCTGGGCTTCCTGGTTAAAAACAGTCGCTGGCTGTCTTTCTTAAGTATCAGAATTTTTGATTTTTTGAGTGATCCTAGCCAAGTACTAAAAATGCTCCACTACTTCCACAGGCTAGTTGTTCAGTACTTGGTTTTGTTTGTATTACAGTCACATTATCGTGTCATACAATATGATAGGAAAGGCATCATAAGTTCATGACAAAATATCTACACAAATTTTGGATCTCCAGCCACTGGTCTATAGTCCTTTGCTCCAGCTGCCAGACACTGGTGCAGCTCTTTGGTTAGCTGCCAACCTCCAGCCTGACCTCAAGAGGGGCTTTGCCTTCATCGGAGCCTCCCATCCTCCAGAGATGTTCAGATCCACTTCCACCGTCGGCCTCCAGTTCAACCTCTACATACATTCAGAGCCACATTGCAATTCATAAAAATGCTCTCCTTAGTGATGAAAAGGGTACTGTCATCATGCCGAAATTTGATGTGTAATCAGAAAATGTCCGACACAAAGGAGGAATAAAATGCCTCATTACACATAATCAAAATTTGATTCAGGCTTCCAAAGTCACTGTATTATATGTGAAAGGCTCTTCTCACGCTAAAAAAGAGCCCTTCATCATACAACATACACCAAACCATGATTTGATTAAATGATAACATTTGTTTAAAAATAAATAAAGCGTTTTAATATTTTGAATAATATCATCTGATTAATTGATTATTAGTTTTAGGGGAAATCTTCTGGGCTACTTTCCACGAAGTCCTGGCTGTAGACATAGAGATAATTTAAATTTCTACCTTTTGAAAATGCATTGATCTGCAATTGAGTTGAATTATCAGCATTGATTCAATACTAAAATGCCATTGACTTCCTGCTGATCTTTGATAGTAGTGTCAACGTTGTTCCCACCTGCTTCAAGACAGCCACCATCATCCCTGTAAACAGGTTTGTGTAAACAGGTTTGTTTAGACAGCTCTTTGGTTTTGCTGACGTTGAGCGGCAAAACCAAAGAGCTGTCTAAAGACAGCCACCATCATCCCTGTGCCTAAAAAGTCTGTAGTGTCTGATCTAAATGACTACCGCCCTGTGGCACTCATCCCCATCCTGATGAAGTGCTTTGAGAAACTGGTTCTCCAGCACATAAAGAACAACATCCCTGCCAGTCTGGACCCTC
>JAQMCX010000011.1:15499338-15515449 GCA_029814765.1 Acanthurus leucopareius | reverse complement strand
ACTGCCCAAAACATCATTGGTACCCATCTACCAAGCATCAGTGATATCAGGGAGGTGAGGTGCCTGCGCAGAGCCAAGAGGATCCTAAAAGACAACACCCAACGAAAGGCAATTTCCCCTCGGGGATCAATAAAGTATTTCTGATTCTGATTCTGATTCCATCCCAGCCACAGCCTGTTCACCCTGCTGCCCTCAGGCAAAAGATACAGAAGTATCCGCTGCCATACCACCAGACTACAGAGCAGCTTCTTCCCTCTGGCTGTGAGACTACCTAATGCACCATCTGCACTCCTCCATGTTTAATAATTTTAGTTTTTATGTACAATCAATTAATCTCTCAAGAGGGAACCACATTTTAATTTCATTATACAACTTGTATAATGACCAATAAACTTCCTTGTATCCTTGATCCTTGTATATTAAATTTGGGTGCAAGCATGATGTGGAATCAACATCAGAGACCAACATTGATTCAATGATCTAGCGTTGCCAATGGAATGTTTATTCAACATAGCTTCAATAAATGCTATCTGGGGTAGGCCTTCTTTCATCATACCGAAACAAGCGAAGAAGTCCGATACGGACAATTAAATTCGTCACTATTAATCAGAACTTAATACACCAGGCGCGCCCATCACGTTACATTGCGATCTACCGGTCGATCGCAAAGGTAATATGGGTAGATCGCATAACATTAAAAAAATCTATCCAATCCGTGCAAGCGGTAAACTGCACGCGCTATTTCAGAGCAACTCGTGGGTCTTTCCCTGGTTGCCATGGAAACTGACAACAAGAAGCGGAGTCACTCATGCGCAAGCTGCCGAGTTTCCCAGTTTATTTCTACTAAACTTCAGAAAGGGTATAAAAATGAGTGGGGGAGCTGCAATGCAAGTCATCAGAGTAAGTTAATGACAAAAAATGTACACAGTTGTATTATGCAATATGGGTTTGTGCAGTTATGCAAGGTACATCAACTCATGCATTTTTATAGTAAGTAGATCATTTTGACTTGGTCATTTCATAAGTAGCTCGCAAGCTGAACAAGTGTGGTCGCCCCTGTTCTAGAGGAATGCTGTCCTGTCTGTCAGGCTCCAGCTTGACTTCCAGAGAGATCCTGCTGTAACCACCCTCAAGAGTAGCAAGACTGTCTCCATTAACTCCTAGAACAGTTCTGCTCACCTGTCCTGCCATGTGGTTGACCTCCAATTGGTTTCATCCATCTGTCCAGTTTCCTGGTTGCCCTTCAGTCCTGTTACATGCTTCAGTACTGCCTCCTGATAATCCTATAGACCTTTTATGCCCTTCAGCTGTACCTCCCACTTGCCCTCCAAACCCTGCCCCCCTGAAGTCTCCTGCTCTACTATTGCCATCCTTCTCAGACAGTCTGTCTAAGTTCTCTTGCTCCACCCTTGTTCCTGTGTAACAGTAGCACCACTGAATTATCATAGAAATGTAATGGAGCAATTGGGGCTTGGGAGGTCCACTTATCAGAGAGTCGAGACACATCAGCATCAATATTCATGACAATAGTGTGTGAATTGTTGGATATTGGCATGAAGTGTTAAATGCTTTTGATAAACTATTTAAAAAAACTACTCTGTGGGCTACAGTATTATATAAAATCAAATGCTTATAGTATAAAGTTTAGAGTATATAATAGATCCAAGATTAAACTGTCCTGACAGTAGGGCAGGACTGAAAGAAAACGTTGCAATCATCTATCAATCTGCTATTTTAGCACCATGGACAGCGCCATGAAGTAATCAGTACAAAACACATTTGAGCTACTGATATTTCTGGATCACGGTCAGTTTAAGGGTTCTAACTTTCACCTTAGTTCGTGGAAGGAGCAGTGAGTCAGGATGAAAAATGTTAAACTAACAGCTCCTCTGGTGTGCTCTCTCTGCTACTAGGGGGTGAAGAGAAAAGATGGTGGGTTAACAAGAGGGATACTTTTTGGTCATTTGCTATTAACCCCTAGTTTACACTATTGTCTGTAGAAAAGATTTTCTTGGCTGGGTCTACAGTTTTCATAGAAGTAAGAAACACAAAACAAAAATATGATCTATACTGTACAAGGACTCAAAGCCATTGTTAATGTTATTATGACACGACAAAATTACCTCTTTGCTATAGTTTTTAAATCCCACTCCAAGGAAATGTTTTGATTTAATAAGCAGATGTCCTATGAGTTATTGTCAATTAAAGAACTACCGGTAACATCAGCATGAAAAAAAACGAGTTCCCCATATGCAGGATTTCTGCCTTGCAGTAACCTACTGTTGATTAAAAAGAATTTCTGCACCCTTGAGATCATCGACATTTCTTCAAAGCCAGACAGGCATCCTGTTCTTCTCATCATGTTTGAGAAAGAGAAGAGACTTCACCTCACTTGTCTGATGCCTGCACCAATGTCCGCTGGGGATTTCACATAAACATATGCTGCTGCAGTTGTATGCATGCTAACGTATGGAGACAGATTTCATACCAGATGTCGGCTCAGTGTGTTTATGAAAGCAAATCACAGATCCGTGTGTATGTGGACATAGAATCTCTGCTATTACAGTCTATACGTACTAAATCTGGAACTCTTTGTAAAATTTTAAAAACAAATTAAACGTTTTATTTTTGGCAGCATTGGCTGATGCAAAGGCAAATTACTTGCAAACCACTGCTGAGACCAAAACTGTATTCTTGGCAGTGGTAACTCTGTGGTAGACAACCATGGTCTGCAGGAATCATGAGTGGGAACCCCTCCTCTTCTGCCCTGTTAGTGGCATTGACTGGTTTTATTGCACAATATGGCAACAGGATAGGGTGAAATTCCACTTATGTAGCTTTCCTTGGTGAAGCTCAGGTATGACAGGTGAAACAGGCTGTCTACAACTGCTCCATAACAAGAACTGGAGCAGGGAAATTCCATAGTGTTAAGAAAAGATGGATAGTGAAAAAAAAATGGAATGATTTGGTTGAGAGTCTAAATGCTTGCTTTAGCTGGATGGCTATGTAAGATGTGGACACAATAGAAAAAGTCTGTTATCAAATTTAATTGGATTGATGTTAATTTTTGGAATAATTTTTGTGTATTAATAATAAGAAAGCATTTTTTTATGGAACAGCCCATTGGACAAAGACAAATTACATCACCATATCTCTAGATAAATGAATCCATGTGTTGTAAAAGCAAAAGAGTGATCTGACCAACAGGAGAGTCTGCAGTCTTTATAAAAGCCACAAGAGGGCACAATCACATCAAAATAACCCTAAATCTTTTTGTTCACATTGAGCACTCCGCTGACTGAACTATGGAATTGTATCAACATTCATTTACAGATACAGATGATCAGTGACTAATAATTTCTGTCATTCTTGCTTTAATCCTCTCTATATACATCGGTGATGAAGTCATATTCCTCATTCATTAAATCATCAATCAGAAAATAATCATTAAGTCAGAGAAGAACAGCAGAATCACACATATGTTGTCTGTTTATTATTGATTATTGAGACAGTGAGAGACAAATAAAAAGAGACAATATACAAACAATGGTCCTACTGTCAGAGATGTATGTAAGTATATGACCCACCTTCTATTATCTCTCTGGCATACAGTACACCCTCACACTTGACTCATCCACATTTTTTTTTATCAACATATGCCCTCTTGGAGGGAGTAAAGAAATAGTAGTTCTATTCCTAGTACTTGAGTGGGATTGATGTGATGAGGATTTCTCCACCAGTGATTCCAGTAATCATTACAATCTAATGCTGGCTATGACGTGGGTGTAAGATGGGATGGGGAATTTTAATGGCTTTAGGATACATATATACACATACATACACACATACATACACACCTACATACATACATACTTAATAAATAAATAAATATCATGAAAATGAAAGTAACAAAAACATCAATTAAGTGTGCAGTGTTTTATAGAAGCTGTAACTCTAACACCTAAAGCCTTCTCCAAAAGTGAACCTTTTGTTGTCAAAATCAAAACAGGCTAAATTTCAAATTTGGTCCTAGAAAATTCATTATTGATCAAATATTTATATCAAAGTTTATTTTATGATAATGATAAGAATTAAATATATTTATACATCAGAATGTGTTGTAAATTGTATTACTTTGTCTTAGATCATAAAACATGTTAGGCTCAGTGTTTTGTGAAATTCATGAAAGGCAGGGAATAACTCCCGCTTTCAGATTGTGAAATAAATAAACTCAGTATAATTACCTGACAAGAAGCTTGTATTATTCCATACTGTTGGAATGTTTTGCATGGCTGAATATACCTCATTCAGCACCTATTTTTGCTAACAACCACTGCAACAGTCAATCAGATGTCATGTCATGTCACATCATGGCCACAGAAAATCACAACTTGGTATGCTGCAGTATTTTACACATGTTCTTTATTTCAGCCAGCAGCTTGGACTAGATAGAAGGGAGGTCATTAGATGGAACAGGCATAATGGTAGGCTATTTCAAGACCTTTAAATGGGGCGTTCACTAATGCACGGACCACAAACCTCAAAAAGGTCAGTCATTGCCCATTTTCCAAGGACCAACATGTCAGTGTCCCTTCAAACACACCAATTACTATCAAAGAGATCTCAGGCTGTTCTATTATTAGCACGACTTGGATTTCAATGTGGAATTTTGCTGGAAAGCTCATTGCTGAGCTGGTGCCATTTAGGCTGAGTGCCTGGTGGAGTGTCTAGAAATGGGTGTCAATCCTTTTCCTCTTGAGATTATTCTCTCTCAGGCATATTGAGTCAGTATTCAGTCAGTATCCTCTGACTTCCAGCCTTTAGTTTTTCCCCTCCTGGTTTTTTAGAGTGTGTGATTGTATATTGATATGATCATGCATAATTGTTGCCATTAGAGGTAATTACTGCACCTAACAAGTCTTTGGAAAGCTTTTTTAAAGTCCTCATTAAAGATGGTGTAGATGAGGGGGTTGATCAGTGAGTTCAGGTAGCCCAACCACGTCAGAAAGTCAGCCATCTCAACTGAAGTACTGCAAGAACTGCAGGTGTTGACAATCACCTCCTTGACAAAAAATGGCAACCAACAGATGACAAAAGCCCCTATTATCAGCCCCAATGTGGATGCTGCTTTGCGTTCTCGTGAGCCTGAGATCCGCGGTCCTTGGTAAAACTGGCTTCGACGTGATTCGCTGCGCGATTCATGCCGGCGCGACTTGCAGTGGAAAGCTTTTACTGATACCCGCACCCGTTCACGTGGAGGTTCCTCTGTTGAGGGTTCAGACAAAGACTTTTCTGGTGGGCTTATGGGCTCTGGACTTCGAGGTCCACCATCAACGTCTCCATCTCCAGCAGGGTAGGATGAAGGGATCATGCTCCCATTGGTCATACATGAGTGACGGCTAGCCCGACTAGCCTCCCTACGCATATAGAGGGTCTGAGCTGCCTTGTAGATTTTATAATAGAGGATGAGGATGAGCAGCAGGGGGATGTAAAAAGCTCCAAGTGTGGAATACAAGGTGAAGGCCATGTGATGATGGATGATGATGCACTGGTCCTCATGCTCTGGATCCTCATTGTAGTGCCGCCACAGTAGAGGAGGAAGTGAGATGAGGATGGACAATAGCCACACCACTGCCACCATCGCTCCAGCCCTGGCTCCTGTGCGTTTACGAGAGTACTCCACTGCATCAGTAATGGCCCTGTAACGGTCAATGGCGATTGCAGCAAGGTGCAGGATGGAGCATGTGCAACAGGTAATATCCACACTTAACCAAATTGTACACATCACCCGGCCCATGATCCAGGTCTCTTTTTGGATGTACATAATACTGAAGGGCATGACCAGCACAGCCACCAGCAGGTCAGTCACTGCTAAAGAGCAGATGAGGTAGTTAGCTGGGTGGTGCAACTTGCGGGTGACTGCAATAGCTGTGATCACCAGACAGTTGAAGAATGTTGTCAGGATGGCCACTACAGAGAGGGTCACCGTGAGCAGGATCTTACTTGGGGGAAGTTTAGTGGTCTCCAGTGAGACGTTACCACTGCTGTTTGTGGCAAACACCCCATCAGTGCAATTGGGGAAATCCATTCTGAAAGAGAGTTGTGCGTTAGTCATAAAGGGAGCTTAGAAATATTGTATTTTCTGAAATTTCTTTTCAGAGGAGAACAAAATAGTTTAGAGGCAATATTCTTTTGTGATTATTGTGTATATTAGGCTAATTTGTTGTCATTCAATCTAGTTATTATCTTGCACGAAATCTAATCAGTCAGTCAAGATTTCAGTGCCATAAAAGTTTCTTGTCATATGAATTGTACTGTACTTCTCCTGTCTTTAAAATTCATAAACAATGATTTTTCTTTCTGCACTTCATACATAAATCATGTCAAAGTCAATGACAACAAGTTTTCATCTGAATTCCTCTTTTAAAAATGATGGAATTTAAAGTCAATGTTTAAGGTCTTAACCCCTGAAGTCTGCCAGAACTCTCGAAGTGAAACTCTGGGTTTCCTACCTGTCTACGCTTAAACGTGTTGCATCCAGATGGCTCAGTGTGCAGCAGATTGTCTGCTCTGATCTGTCCTGCCTGCTAGCTCTGCCATCACATCACCTCTGTCACTCATCAGCACCTGAGAGAGAGATGGGAGCACAAGACAGAAATTATGAGAAAGAGAGAAAGTGGAATGGGTGGGATGAAAGACTGAGGAGTGAAAAGGCTTACTTAAAAGCAACAAAGCACAGCCAAGGACGAGTACACCTACACAACAGTAAAAATCACAGCAAATGCAGTGAATGATTTTTCAGAAGCTACTGTTTTTGTGCCTGTTTAAGCTGCTGATCATTGATTATTCGTCGATGTGACTTAAAAGTTCTTCTATTGTGGGTCCGTAACATGGGTCATTGGTTTGGTGTTCAATGTGTCTCTCCGAATTTCTTTTCACTACAACATGATGGTCCAAATTTTGTTTCAGAGGCTTTTTAAATCAAATGAGACTAAGCTTCAGTGGAATTATTAATATGGACATTATGACATTTAAAGTTATACGACATCAGACAAAAATATTCTGCATCAACTGCTTTATTTTCATAAATACCACTGTTTGTATACAGGTAATGTTGGTCAACTCTTAATTTACCAACAGCTACTACAGAAAATGATCAGGTATGACTGTCGTTGCAGTTTTCCTTCCCTCTCCGCATTGCTCAGTATCATGAAGACATGAGTGGGAACTGTTGCTATAGAAACACAAGAAGTACAGTACTTTTATTTAATGTAGTGATGGAGCAGATGCAGCCAAACTCTGACGCTTGGGTCTTTACTGAGACCATCTGATTCCCAGGTGGAAGGAAGTTTGGGGGGGTAGGTGGGTGTGTGAGCAGGGCGGCAAGGCCACATTACACCTGAATGAGATAAGAGATTTGAGTTAACTTAACCCTTACACATGGCAAGTGTCTGCTAATATAATTTTCCACAAAAACCTCCACACCCTCCTCTTAAAAAATAGAGTTTCATTTAGAGCCAAAAGAGTTTACAGTTGGACAACACTAATTCTTGATGTCATGATATGAAACCCTTTTATGGAAGCCTCCAGGAAGCATCAAATTTAGGTGAAATTGCAGAATATAATTTTCATTAACATTTTATTACTGACCACATTATGAAGCTTAAATGTTTGAGAAATTCCCCAAGAGCAGTGCAGAAGGATATAGTGAGTGCTGTTTCACTACTTTATTCAAGGTGTGGGCAGTGGCCCATCCCTTAGCCAGACTGAGTCATGTAGGTGCTTAAATGTGTAAAAAAACGCTTATTTCAACGGTTTATACAGCATGTTGACACAAAGGACCCTATGGATTATTAAAGAACCATGGAGGTGTGTATATAAGCTTGATCTTTTTACCCTGTTTATTTTATATCTTTGCTCACATAACTTGAGATAAAATTATTGTTTGCTTTCCCAGCTCACAGATGAAAGTGCCAGACATAGTCCTGAAAACAGCTGTTAGTGAGAGGTTTTAGAATTGATTTTCAGGCCCTATACAAGAAAATTACTTCCCAAAGTGAAGTTTTACTGAACACTTAAATAAAGCTCTTTGCTGAGAAGAGTCAGATAAAGTTCATTATGCTGAAGCGACTGCAAAAAATAAATAAATTCAAAATACAAATGGTTTCCACAGCATTTCCAAACAAAGCGTTTTGGCTTCTGCAAAGTGGACTGATGTATAGTATTTGGTTCTGTGTACCTGGGATTTCAAGCTTCAGGGACAATAAAATTGCCGTACTCTGTGTTTCGATGCTACTATACCCTCCTTCTCATTTACCCTTGAATTAAATGTAGAAGAAAACCTCACAGTACTTAATATGCAGATTAGTTTCCTTTCCGCAGATAGATGGTAATTACTGCTGCACTTCAGTTGTGCTCTATAGCACAACACAGATGTATTCTCAGCTGTGCATCTGAAAATAGTTATTTTATTCAATTTGTGTGCACAAAATGTATATTTTGTAACAGTATGGGCAAAGTGGAGTGTATTTTTCTACAAGCATTGTACATATGTAGTAACTGAACGACAGTGTCAGTCTGTTATGATGTGCAACAAAGAAATCATCTGCTTTTGTCTTGACATGTGCTAAAATTCAGTCTTTCTGTTCAAGGCAATCTGAGGATACGCTTCAGTTAGCCAGTTTGAATCCGCTTTCTGCTTTATTCAGAACAAACCAAGTGCCTTTGCATGAATTTAATAGGCAGGAAAAATAGGTTCATTCATTGACTTATGGCCCAATTGTTTTTAAAATTTCATCGTAACACTCAAGTTTGTTTTTTAATGGTGTTGCTACATTATTTTCTTTATTCATTATCTACTTATTATGGATAAAATGATAAGAGATAAGGACCAGCAAACTCTGATACTGTTCAGTAATTTTTAATATGCTCCATGATCTGCAATAATAGATGTATTCAGCAAAGAAAAACAGCATTATGCTGTTGCAGTCTTCAGGCTACAGATAGAGTTTGTGGAGATAACAAGGCGGCCAACACAAAAACACGTTAAAAAATATTTTCCCAACATTCAGAGAGATTTACAGATTAGTCAAGTCAATCATCAAGCAGCATCTCTCACTTACAGCTCAAACCCATACGTATCCAACTGTGAAAGCCCCTTTACACCATCTCATCTATACTGTATACACACATATACATACGCCAACTTCACTCACACTTCACTTTCTCTTTCCTCCATCCTGCAAGAGCAAGGAAGCTGCATCTGTCATGTGGAGTACAATCTCTGAAACACAAACAGTTTTGCCCAGGCAAGGACAGCAAGCTGCCAAGTGTTGTTGTGAAGGAGGAGAGTTGTGAAAAGCTGATAGTGTGACTGACAGTTCTTGAAAAAGATGCAAAATATATGGCCACCATAAGATGGCACAGTAGCTCTCATTCATTTGCTGATATATTCATCTTTCTATCCATTTTTGTCCATTGTATCTATCTAATGTGGTGCTGGAGGTAAACAAGAAAGTTGCAGATATGCTGCAAAGGTATCACATGTCAGGTCATGAAACACTGCGTTTTCTTAAATTACAGAGGAAACAAATGTCATATAAGTGAAAGTAAAAATTGATTATGCCATCATAGGACAAAAAAGATACCCCAAATCAAAAATGTACATGATAAATTGACATAAGCTGTGTTCTTATGGAATGGTAATGCTGTGCTGATGCTATAAGATGCTATGAATAAGTAAAAGGCTTAGTATCAGAATGAATACATGCAATAAACATTTCTTATCTATTAAAATAATATTTATTTCTTTCAAATGTTGTTGATTTTCAATCCAATTTTGACAGATGAGAGCTTTTGAAATTGAAGTTCCAGATCTGTGATAAATAAGGAACAAACAAAATAATGTAACTGGGAAAGTGACTAAAATGTTATATATCTTTTATATGTTAAAATGTGTCTAATTTTTAGTTAGTCACACTCTCCAAACACACACACAAACACAAAAAAAGCGGTATATTTCTCATCAAAGTGTGTGAGCCTAACCGCTGCCATGTCCACTTTGCAGCATTGCACTGTTCTCAGTCATTGACCTGTGTCCTCGTTTCAAGCTTGACTGGATCAGTTCTTGCGAGCCACAGCTGGGGTTCCACTGCACTGCGGACACGCACCATGTCACTGTCAGCTCTCACTACCTGCTTCATGCAGATAGAAGTATTAGCTGGTGAAATGCATTCCTGAGGGCTGTATTTGGTGGTGCTAGTTCCAGCAGTCACCACATTGAAATGGGGCCAAAGTAGTGCATGCATTGTTTGTTTGGTTGTTAATTCTTTTTTAATTTTGTACGCTACACTAAAGATGTTGTAAAGCTACAGGTGTAGGCAATTATAGTTGACATTAAGTAAATAGCTCTATCATTGAAATAGTCATTACATCTCTCCACAAAAAAGGATTAAATTAAATATTTTACAGCTGTTAGTGTTGTGTTTGAGTTGTGAATTGCTATAGATAAGTGCTTTGCACTGATTTGGATGGTTTCCAGCGATATCTTATGTGGAATGATATGTTTTTAAGATAAATCGGTGCATCAAATATGGAAGTAGATGTTTGGAATGTAACTGTTAAGATTGTCGCAAATTCTTTAATTTACACCTACTCTTTCTCCATCATTGAAAAATCCAAAATTCCATCAATACGCAAATCTTTTTAAGTACTAAATGTGAAATGTGTTCTGGTCTACTTCACAGGAAAGTTCATCATCAGGAGGCTTTAAATTACATACTAGATCATGATTGGCTAAATTAGTTGTGATGCCATAATATCACACTTGTACGTTGATGCCTTAAACTCATGTAAGACTAGAAAGAAATTTTTCCCCTTAATGAATGAATGTATTATAAATTATTTGACAGAAGGAATTCAAACTCTGCACAGGGAAAGCTGGACATCAAAGGTGACAATAAGCAAAGCACATTTTTAGTTATCAGACAGAAGCCTTCTGGGTTTAACTGGGTCTATTGATCTGCCCTGTAAGCATCAGTAGTTCAGTATATTTATCTCTTGTGGCTCTTGCTTAGCTGGTTCATGCATGCCCCTACACTCAGTCTCAGACATAAATTTTGAAAACTGAGGCTCCTTTAAATTTTATGCAGTGTGCAAATCTATAGACCTACGGACAATTTACTGTTGGACAAGGACTGACACACCCTAACACACCCTAACACGCACACACACACACACACACACACACACACTAAGTTGGTGATATGTGACAATAAAGCTCATGTAAAGCAACTCTAATCTTGTGTCAGTGCTCTGACTACTGATGGGCAAAAAAAGGTGTAAAGCTTTTTTTAGGAAAGGAATCTGAATGCTTGATTAAGATGAGGGACTCCTTATTTTTTGGTAATCTGAAATAAAGACTAAAATTTCATTATGAAATGTATGTTGAGTCCTGGTTACAGTTGCCTGTCCACAGCATGGAAACCTGGCAAAGCACATAGCACTCACATGCCGATGTGAAGAAAAAAAAGATGGAAGAATTGAGCCTAAAACTGAGAATGCCTAATCACTACTTATCATGCTCAGATTAGTTTTAGCGCAGTTGTGCAGAGGCAACACAGGGAGAAATGAATAAGCAGGCTGCAAAAAGCAGGTACTGATGCAGTGTCTACAGTATAATAATCATCTGAACAAAACAGCTCAGGATTGGCATTACAAATTAATGCCAAGTAATAGTATTGATTTCCTCATTGAGCAAAGGGTGGAATGTTCTCGTTACAGTGCGATAGTAATGCTTTTCAAAGCAGCAATACTTTGGTTATCTTATCATCACACACAAATACTTAACATGTGGTACAGTACATAGATTGTAAAAGACACTGATTTGACATTCTCCATAATTATAGCAAACAGCATCTGCTCAAGCCTTTATAGTAGGCATTAAATTTGACAGATTCTCCAAGCGATGCATGCATTAACTATACACATTTAATACCACTAGAGCAATAAATGCCAAAAACAGTCCGTACAGAAATAAAAATCAACAGGATTATTGTCAATAGTGTCTGTCAACAACAGATTCATTCAGACTTTATGCATTCCCTTTCAAACTTAATGAGTTCCTTTGAAGGCAGCAGGACTGTATGTTTTATTTGTGGACATTAATTTGAAAGCAAATAGTATATTGTCATTAAACACACTGATTCTCTGTTCACCTTGATTAAAGCTCCTACAGGATTTTAACATATTTTTTATTTTGTGGCTGAAAGCAACATATAAGGTTTCTTTAAATTAAAAAGAATTCCAAAGCACACAAAAGGCTACTTAGTGAATACTGTACTGTTTAATATATTCTTAAGTTGCTACACTAAAAACCATCATATGGGAGATGGGGACATTGTGGGGAGGTGGTGTAAGAAAAATTACTTTCCTCTCTACACCACTGAACATCCTGACAACACAACTGCCAAGTCCCACCAATCATCTCTGTGCCCTCATCCAAGTCATAACAGTTTCTATAGGAGGCAGCTATTGGGTGATTTGTTAATTTTTAACACGGGGTGATGGCTCAACGGGAGCACCCATTTCCCTGCACCACCACCCAAGACAAACAACCATGACCACCTACCAAATGACATTGTTTGACCATAAATGTGACATTTCAAATTGTAAAATTCCATTAGGTAATTATACTTCTTCTCTCTCCATTAAAACTGCCATTTGATAACGGTGTATTAGAACAATGAGTAAATAAATTATAGGTGAATTATAGGAACATTTCAGGCAGCAGTGTGTCTCTAAGATCCTTTTGCTTTTCTGTGTCTACATGTTTCTACTACTACTGTTACTGGCACTATTGTACACAATATATAATTGAGTACCTAGAGTACAAAGTATAGAGATTTGAGACAAACTCAGAAGGATGTGACTGAGAGAAAAGGGAAACTTACAAATCTGTCTTCAACTTCAGCACCATGGATTTATCAATATACAGCCCAGTTAGCTACTGGTATTTCAGAGCTGTGCATTCTAACTTGCCTAATCCTTCGTTAGTTAAGAATCAATAAATAGCTTAACATATTCAACTAAACAACCCATCCGGCCCTGAAATCTCTTTGCAGTAAAGAGGTGGAATGAAAAGTGAAAAAAGAAGATGTCTGGTGATCTGCTATGAAGGGGAATTTCATTTTCTATCAAATCATCTACTTAAAACTACTGTGACTTCCATAGATTTCTACTGACTTATGTTGCCATCCAGTTTTAGTTGAATGTTATTGGAGACATTTTCTTTTTTTCAACTTATGATTTATTGGTTTTTTCATTTAAAAAATACAATACACACAAAGAAACAACAACAACAACAAAAAAAACGAAGTGTCAGTAGCATTGCTCTCAGTCTTTATGATGGTGTTTGCAGGTAGTCCATTTTTCCCATCTGTTTTCCCATATTGTTTGTTGTTGTTTTACAATATATCTCTCCATAAAGTGCATCTCGTCAATGATTTCCAGCCAGTTCCTCCTATTAGGGGGATGTTCTTTGTGCCATTTCCTTGTGATGGCTTTTTTTGAAGCTGCCATTAAATCTTGATCAGGTAACAGTCCTTATCTTGGATGTTTTCTCAACTCACATTTCCTAAATATAGTACAGTGCATGTTTTAGGTAGTTCATAGCCCAATATCTTTTTCATCTCTTTCCACACATCGTCCCAGTATTTTGTAATTTTGGTACAGTGCCAAAAAACATGCGTTTGGTCCACACCGTCTCCAGCAGAGTTGTTGAGCAGGTGATCATCCCTTTTTCATTTTTGGTGTGATAGAGAATCTTACAATGTTTTTCCAGCAAAATTATTTTCATATTCTGGAATTACTAGTTGTTTGCTGTGTTTTAAGTACATTATGCCACATATCTTCAGTTATTACTTCCTTTAGTTCTTTTTCCTACTTATCCCTTATGTACAGAGTTGAAGTGTTTCTATTTTCTACCATACCTTGGTATAATTTAAATATTACTCCTCCAAATTTGTTCTTGTATGCATTACATAGAGTTGCAATCACTTTATTTTGTTCACCCGGGAGGTCCGGCATTATTTCTTTGTTAAACTCTGACTCTGGTTTGAAGCCTAATTTCTCCAAGCAAAGATACAGGAATCTCCAGCTAACGCTATCAAAAGCTTTGTCAGCGTCTAAGCTTATTAATATGGCACTTTCTTCTTTCCTTTGTACTTTTTCTATTATATGCAATGTATACATATTATATTATATTATATTGTCCTGGGTCTGTCTCTCTTTGATAAAGCCAGATTGATCTTCATCAATTAGTTCTGTCATGAAGGTTTCAAATCTGTTGGCTAAAATCGACGTCTATATCTTATAATCACAATTTAGTATTGATACTGGTCTATAGTTTTTACAATTTTATTAGTTTTTACCTTCCTTAGGGATAACAGTGCTAATGGCCTCTTTTCATAAGGGGGGAAGTATGCCTTTTTAATATTTGATTAAATGATGCTAATAATAATGGGTTTAGTTCCTCTCTAAAAGCTCTATACCATTCAATTAGAAAGCCGTCACTTCCTGGGGCTTTATTTGATTTCAACTTCCTAATGGCACTTCAATTCTTTTTCTGTAATCTGTGAACTTATTAAAGCATTTTGTAATTCCCCTATTGTTGGCAGGTCCAATGAATTTAAAAATGTTTTTATTGTCTCGTCGTCTGCAGCAGTAGGCTGGGAATAAAGCTTTTCATAGTATCCTTCAAATGCATTTTTAATCTCCTCTGGTGTATATACTAATGAATTTGTTGTAGGTTCTTTGATTCTACGAATTGTGTTGAGTTGTTGTTTATTTCTTAAACGCCTGGCTATTGATTTAGTTGCTTTTGGTCCCCATTCATAGTAAGTTTGTTTCAGGAATCTAAGTGTCTTTTCTACTTTCCTCCCTAATATTTCATCAATTTTTTTCTTGGCTTCCTTGATTTGAATATACTTTTCTGGGTCATTTGTGTTTTTATGTTGTTGTTCTAGTATTTTAAGATCTTCAATCTTTTTTCTGAAAGTCCT
The DNA here is from genome assembly GCA_029814765.1 of Acanthurus leucopareius. Classification (NCBI taxonomy): domain Eukaryota; kingdom Metazoa; phylum Chordata; class Actinopteri; order Acanthuriformes; family Acanthuridae; genus Acanthurus; species Acanthurus leucopareius. The sequence goes on along the minus strand of JAQMCX010000011.1, from coordinate 15,500,390 downwards.
TAATCCCATTTTTTTTCATACAAAAGGCATAGGATATTAGTTTGCCCCTCATTACTCTTTTTGTAGCATCCCACAAAATAGTGGGATCTACCTCCCCATTATCATTCTCTTTTCTGTATGTGTCTATGTCCTCTTTTAATTTTTCTACCAGTGTTGCGTCATTTAATAGGCTGAGATTTAGTCTCCAGCTTGTGTTCTTTTTTCTCCTATTTAAATTCAATACCAGATATAGGGTACAATGATCTGACAGGTCTGCTACTCCTATTTTATATTCTACAACTCTAAATCTATCCTCAGGACTCATGCAAAAATAATCAATTCTAGTGTGTGTACCTGGTGGGGAACAGAGTAGTATGTATAATCCCTCTTTAATGGGTGAATTTCTCTCCAGATATCTATTATTCCCAATTCTGTTAATGTTGTATTTATGTAACAAGCCAAATGTATTTAGTACTAGTTGTGTCCAGGTTGTGAGTCAACACAAGGTTCCAATCCCCTCCACAGATCATATCCCCTTGGTTTCAACGGAGATAATGTCAAATAAAGTTTTGTAAAAGTGTTTTTCAGATTCTGATGGCGCATATATATTAATTAACGTGACCATTTGGTCCTCCAGTCTCCCCTTTACCATAATGTATCTGCTTTCTTTATTCCTTTATTTCTTTTAGGCTCTCAAATCTTATCTTGTCAGAGATTAGAATTGTAACCCCTCTTCTACTAGCCCCTCTAAATGAGCTATAATAAGTATTTCTAAATCCCAGATTCTTTAGTTTCTGATGTTAATGTGAAGAAAGGTGAGTCTTTTGCAGATGTATTATCTGTGTTTTCTCTTTTTTAAACTTTGTGAGAACCTTACTCCTTCTTATCGGGTTATTCAACCCGTTCACATTTAGAGAGGCTATTATCAGATGGTTAATTTGCATCTTTTCCATCATATTTATATTTCTTTGTGCTCCTGACATTAACAACATATTGAACTACCGTATTTTCCGCACTATAAGGCGCATCGGATTATAAGGCGCACCTTCAATGAATGGCCTATTTTAAAACTG
>JAQMCX010000011.1:15481040-15499238 GCA_029814765.1 Acanthurus leucopareius | reverse complement strand
CTCCTGGACAACTTCTGTTGATTATATATTAGAGTTTTGCCCCTCGTGGTGATTTTGTGTTTGTTTTTTATTAGAGAGTTTTTCCCCTTGTGGTGATTTTGTTTAGGTGTTTTTTGTACTTCCCCGCAAGGCGGCTTTTTGTTATCTTTTGTGCTTAAATAAAACTTTTGTTCTAGAACGATTCTACACCTGGGTCCTGGCTCTTTTGACCAGACCATAACACTTGTGTTAGCAATAGTTGCCAGGCATGTGGCAATGTTAGCTTTCATTTTTATTTGTGTCCCTTGCCACGGGACAAGTTTACCATATTTGCCCAAACAAAAGCAGTAGTTCAGTGGCCAGGTATAAAATAGTGGTTGGGGTCATGGTCACAATGAAAAAATAAAGGCTGGTTCCAAAAACAGGCCTGGGGAAAAAAGAACAAAACAATTTAAAATTAAAAATTTTTCAATGTAAATACATTCAATAATTTATTAATGAATGTTTTCTTTTTTTTACACTAAGGTGCACTGTTCTGTTTCTGTCACTGTCGGTATATGTGTGTCTTATAGTGATATATAAGTGCTAAAAGATGGCAAGAGCTGTCATGAAATAGTGCAAGTCTCTGAATTATAAAGAACAGGATCCTGCAAACATTTCTCATTAAAGCTCTGTTAATGAATGAATGAATGTCTAACCAAGCATTTTAGTGTTTTGAATGGAAGACAGACAAAAAAAAAGTTGAGTGCATATTACCCAGCACATTGTTTGTTATGGGGCCTGTACTAGAAAGCAAATTCAGAACACCCAGGACCTCTTTTTTTACTTAGCTTGTTCTAGAGAGAATGAATGAGAAAGAGAGAAGAAAAAAAAAGAGAGAGGTGGAAAAAAAATGAAATACGGACTGTCTTTAAAAAGCTCTGTAGCTCTTTAAAGACCTCTCGTCTCGCATCTCCTCTCTGCTGCTTCCCCACCTTCACCCACGCCTCCTCTCCCTTTGTCTCTCTTGGCACTTGTTGCCAGAAAGCTTTCAGTCCTAGTTTTCCTGCCTCATTAATATCAGAGAAACAATTGACACTGGATCTTTAATTAGCCTAACCTGGCCTCTCCTAAAGGGAAAAAAATAACATTTATGATTGAGGCTACAAAGGAGATCAGTTTTAATGGCTGGATAAACAACTCATCCCATCACACCTACTCCAGTCAGGGTTGCAACAACAGGTGGGGCTCAGTGGTTAAAATAGTAGCCTCACAGCTAAAAGGGTCTGTTAGAGTTCATGGCCAACATTAAATGTCTGGCTCTCATTTCTGGAGTACCTCCAAGGTTAAACTTGATTTCTGTGTAAAGCCAAATACCAGCTTTGGCCAGGAGCAGGTGAACATGGAAAAAATATGTTTTTCTTCTTTTGCTGTGCTGATCACTTCTCCTGTCAAGATGTCACTTGTTTCTCATTCTCATTCCCTTTTCTCATTGTCTTCTCCCCCAGATGGCTGCTACTGTATCCACTTTACTTGTTAAGCGATAGCTCAGGGCTTCAGGAAATTGGTCAGTGGCTATTAAAAAACAACTGCTCAAACTTTTCATGGTACAAATACAATGGGAAAACTGCATTCAGTGTTGTGCACTGTTGTTGAAATGACCATTTTACTATGCCTTATGTGTCTACAGGGCACTCAGTCTGCAGAGTGTCTTGATTTGACTGATCTTGTGTTTTACTTTATTGAATTCTATGTTCTTGTGAACACCCAGTGAAGTCACAGACAATCGAGGCAGGAGGACTTGAGCAAGGTTTTACATGAATGGTCACCACAGCATCACAGCAAGTGAATTAAACCAACATCACAGGCCAGGCCTAGTAGCACCTTCCATACTTACAGCTGTTGTTCAAACCGTTTTTGCTATGTACACTATAACTGCATAACAGCTCTAGCACCTGTTGTAAACTACAACGTTATATCTTTGTTTTAACACTGTAAATGGAAGAATAGCGAAAAGAAACTTAGACATGTCCTTTGTTGTGTAGCATAGCATCACTCATCTGTGAAAATGTGCAGGTGTTATTTTTATTAACAGTGTCTTTTTTTCCGAGGTTAATGAAAGTGCTTTTTATTTAAGGATAGGCTATCATGACTGGATTTCATTGGAGAGAATCTGAAGTTAACATGAAGTTAACAGGCTTCAGCAAGCGATGTCTCACTTTAAAACTAATATTAAACAAAACATTCCTGGTTGACCATGGCTAATGAGACTGTGCTCTCAAACAGACTAAAAACTGAAAAAAACTGGAAAACTGAAAAACTGGCCTAAAATGGACTCAATTTACCCCTCAACAAGAAACAGCTGTGGCAACAAACATGTCAGATCACATAGTAGACAATTGTTAACCAATAATCCAAGTAGAAGCTCAAGATATATAAAAAAGTCACTGAGTCACATCACTTGACATCATACCAAAATTTGTAGCGTAATTCTTGCAATGTAATAATACTGATGTGTAACTGCTTAGTATGCTTTTCTACATCTCGAGGTTGTCCATGTTTCCATGAGTGTCTCATGCTCATATAGAACATCTGCAGTCATTGTCACATGATTCCTGACAGCTGTCTGAAGCACTTCAAGCACCTACTTTGTTCCCATTTTGTCTCTTCCATTGTGTCTGTTCTGACATGATGCCACGTGTTACTTTCTTTTCCACTCTGGACAAGCCAATGAAGCCAATCAAACTCCAAAATTTCATCATGTCAGTGCTAAATCAGGCCTTCTGCCTGAACATGGCTTGTTCGTCCACTGGCGTGTCCATAGTTCTTTACTGCTAGTCATTTATATTTATTTGACTGAGTTTGATCATTTTTTTCTGGTTAATTGTAATAAGGACATGCAGAGAGAGTCTGTTAAATATTTAAAATCGATGATTATTGGCTCAAAAATGAGTCTATAGCCAAAAAAGGGAATTTATTGTTGGTTTGGACATCAGGGCTTGTTGGCATGATGTCATTCCACTAGGGTTGCTGAATTGACATAAAATGCAGTTGCAGATACCCATATTAGCTGAAAATTAAAATATAGTAGTCTTGTACACTTCTTATTTTTACATGTGTCTACACTGAGAAAAATTATTCTGGGTGGATGTAAATGTAACACAATTAAACCTATGATATAAACAATAGAATGTTTGTTTTTAACTCTACAAAGAACAATTTAGTCCTGAACTTAATCTGTGTAGTTTAAAAGACAAGACATTGTGCATTTTTTCCTTAACAAGATGTGTTTACGTAATTCCAGCCAATCTTCTCATGTCCACTCACACAACAAACATTTTATTGTAATATTTACTTTGGAAAGTGAGTGGAGTCGTGATTCCGTTTGAACTGCCTGCCACTCAAATCAATGCCGTTACTGCAAGGTTCGCCATTGTTGCAGCCAGGTTTTCTCCGCCACCCTGCCGGACATTTTAAGGTTAGAATAAACTTACCCACTCTATAAATTGTGAGGGGGGGATTGGCACTGGCAAAGATTGAAATAAATACAGAACTCTTGGCAACAGGTTCATTTTAATAATTTCTATTCTTGAGTTAAAATCTAACATCTGAACTTCTCATCTATCCATATCCTTAAAGATTTCTTGGTTTAAAGGTTTTTTATTCCTAAATAGTGGATGAATTTTTGGTCCCATTTGAAACTATATCTTTGTTGGGTTTCTATAGATGGAGAATAATTAATGGTTAAGATCTGTGTTTTTTCTACATTTAATTTATAACCAGAGAGGTACCCATAGAATTCCAATAGTGTCATCAATTTTGGCAGGTTGAAGTCAGGTTGTTTTAAATATAACAAGACATCATCTGCAAACAGCCCAATTTTGTGTTCCGTGTCTCTTATATTTACTCCCTCTATTTCCTCATTTTGCCTCACTGCTTGAGCTAGAGGTTCAATGAAGATTGCAAATAGGATAGGATGGGGGAGAGACAGCACCCCTGTCTAGTGGACCTTTCTAACTTAAACCATTTAGTAAGGCTGCCATTTACTTTTATTCTTGCTATTGGGTCTTGATATAGTGTTCTAACACATGAAACTGACTCTGGTTTGAAGCCTAATTTCTCCAAGCAAAGATACAGGAATCTCCAGCTAACGCTATCAAAAGCTTTTTCAGCATCTAAGCTTATTATTATGGCACTTTTTCCCTTTCTTTGTACCTTTTCTATTATATGCAGTGTCTGTCTTATATTGTCCTGGGTCTGTCTCCCTTTGATGAAGCCAGATTGATCTTCATCAATTAGTTCTGTCATGAAGGTTTCAAATCTGTTGGCTAAAATCGATGTATATACCTTTATAATCACAATTTAGTACTGATATTGGTCTATAGTTTTTACAATATTCTTTGTTTTCACCTTCCTTGGGGATAACGGTGATAATGGCCTCTTTCCATGAGGGGGGAAGTATGCCTTTTTTTAATGTTTGATTAAATGATGCTAATAATACTGAATTTAATTCTTTTCTAAAAGTCCAGTACCATTCAATTGGAAAGCCATCACTTCCTGGGGCTTTATTTTATTTCTGCTTCTTAATGGCGTTTTCTAGTTCTTTTTCTGTAATCTGTGAACTTATTAAAGCATTTTGTGATTCCCCTATTGTTGGCAGGTCCAATGAATTTAAAAAAGTTTTTATTGTCTTGTCGTCTGCAGCAATAGGCTGGGAATAAAGCTTTTTATAATATTATTCAAATGCAGTTTTATTCTCTTCTGGTGTATATACTAGTGCATTTGTGCTAGGCTCTCTGATTCTATGAATTGTGTTAAGTTGTTGTTTATTTCTTAGACGCCTAGCTAATGATTTAGTTGCCTTTGGTCCCGCTTCATAGTAAGTTTGTTTTAGAAATCTAAGTTTCTTTTCTACTTCCCTCCCTAATATTTCGTCGATTTTTTTCTTGGCTTCCTTGATTTGACTATACTTTTCAGGGTCATTTGTATTTTTATGTCGTTGTCCTAGTATTTTAAGATCTTCAATCTTTTCCTGAAAGTCCTTGATCCTATTTTTTTATATAAGAGGCATAGGATATGAGTTTGCCCCTCATTACTGCTTTTGTGGCATCCCACAAAATAGTTGGATCTACCTCCCCATTATCGTTCTCTTTTCTGTATGTATTTATATCCCCTTTTAGTTTTTCTATCAGTGTTGTGTCATTTAATAGGCTGAGATTTAGTCTCCAGCTTGTGTTCTTTTTTTCTCCCATTTAAATTCAATACCAGATATAAGGTACAGTGATCTGACAGGTCTGCTACTCCTATCTTGCATTCTACAACTCTAAATCTATCCTCAGTACTCATGAAGAAATAATCAATTCTAGTGTGTACCTGATGGGGAGCAGAGTAATATGTATAATCCCTCTTCAATGAGTGAATTTCTCTCCAGACATCTATTATTCCCAATTCTGTTAATGTTGTATTTATGTAACGAGCCAAATGTATTTTACTTTTTTTGGTACTAGTTGTGTCCAGGTTGTGATTCAATACAAGGTTCCAATCCCCTCCACAGATCAGTATCCCCTCGGTTTCAAGGGAGATAACATCAAATAAAGATTTGTAAAAGTTTTTTTTCAGATTTCGGTGGCACATATATATTAATTAATGTGACCATTTGGTCCTCCAGTCTCCCCTTTACTATAATGTATCTGCCTTCTTTATCCTTTATTTCTTTTAGGTTCTCAAATCTTATCTTGTCGGAGATTAGAATTGCAACCCCTCTTCTACTAGCCCCTCTAAATGAACTATAATAAGTATTTCTAAATCCCAGATTCTTTAATTTCTGATGTTCCTGTGAAGAAAGATGAGTCTCTTGCAAATATATTATCTGTGTTTTCTCTTTTTTAAACTTTGTGAGAACCTTACTCCTTTTAATCTGATTAATTCAACCCGTTCACATTTGGAGAGGCTATTTTCAGATGGTTAATTTGCATCTTTTCCATCATATTTATAATTCTTTGTGCTTCTGACACTAACAACATATTGAACATTAAGAACACCGACACCAAAAACAAAAAGAACATACTTCTGGTACCATGTGGGTCCTTTTTCTGGTCCCTATGTCCCGGGGGAGGGACATAGGGACCATCACTCAGTTTATTGAGAGGGGAAAGACCTCCCAGCTGGGGAGGGCCCCTCAGTAGAGGAAGGTGCTGACTCTTCCATGAGTCCTCCTTTCCTTCTAGAAGAGTCCAACTTTGATCATAATGTTTTCCAGCCAGTGGAGTTTTTCAAAGACCATAGTTTGTTTTGGGAGGTAGATTGCAGCTTTGCATGGAATTGCTGTGTTCAGATAAGACTAATTAAATAAAATTGTCATGAGACCTATCCAATTGGACTAACCATGAAAAATAAAATTATTAAGGAAAAATAAATTCTAACACAGCTTTGGAAATTGCTAATAAACAAAAACATATATTCTTCGCAACACATTGTTTCTTTTTGTTTGCTTATAATTCTTGTTTTTAAATGTCATATTCAATAAATGTCCTACTTACATCTACCTCCCATTTATCCTAGTTGTCTGTATTATCTCCGAAACTCCTGGAGCTTCTCTCTTGCCCTCTGTCTCACTCATCTCTGCTCTGCTGGTCCCCTGACTTTTTGCCAAAGGAAGGTTCCTTGAATCCAGTTCTCAGTCCTCCTCTTCGTTGCCTCTCATCTGAACAACCATTCTCCGCTTCTCCATCTCTCTCGCTGCTTCCTGCACACTGTTGTAGATTTTAGGGCCGTCTGTCCAGTGTATTTTAATCCTCGTCAGCGGTGTCTGGAACTTGATCCCCCTTTCCTTCAGCACCTTTTTTATTTCTGCATAGGCTTTGCGTTTTTGTACCACCTCATTTGCATAGTCGTGGTAGAAAAAAATAGGTTTGCCATCTATTTTAATCCGCTTCTGCCATGTTTTCTTGAGTAGCATTTCCTTCGTGTCAAACGGGAGAAAGTTGACGATTATGGATCGTAGTGCTGCCCCAGGTCCGGACCTTCCCACCATTGCTCTGTGTGCACGCTAAATCCACAGGTACATTTCCTCCGGCAGTGCCAACTCTCTCCTCGACAGGTTCTCCACAAAACGGGGCACAGAGTCCCCTTCTGCACCTTCTGGGACTCTGAAAATATGCACGTTGTTTCTTCGTGACCTTCCCTCCAAGTCAGTTAACTTTTCTTTTAGGTTTCTCTGTTCTTTTAGTGTTGTCAGTAGGACCTCTTTAACCTCGGTGTTCCACTCCTCAAGTTCTTGAATGCGTGTTTGTGCCTCTGTGAAGCTCTGTTTATGCTCCTGTAGCTCCTTGCTGTTTGCCGACAATTTGCTGTCTATTTGTTCCTTGAAGGCGTTGAATTCTTGTCTGAAGTTGGCTTTGAATTCTTCCTTAAAAGTGGTTAGCTTGTTTTTCATTTCTTGTGTAAGTTCTCGTATCTCCCTTGTTATGCTAAGAGCTAGCCCCTCGTGCAGTGACGCAGGGCTAGCTCTTAGCATCTCTTAGTCGACTGAGTTTTCTCCCATAGTGAGCTCCTCTTGTTCTTTGTTTCTGACTTTTCGTGTCTGTCGTTTACTGCGTTTGTTTTCTCCACTCATCACTCAGTTTATCTAGTTTTGAATTCACTTTCTTCCTGTTTGTGGGGCATAATTTGTCCTCGACTGACAGGAGCACAATTTTAAGCTGCCATCTAAAACGCCGCTCACCAGTATTATTGGAGACATTTTCAAGGTCTCTGAGACAGATTTTGTCAGCTCATTCCAACAAAGGGCTCAAAAATACATTTTAATTGGTCGTACTTCTATATACTAAAGTTCCAGATGTTTTTTTTATTTAATTTTTTGAATGTGTGCATTTGATAGGAAATAGGCCCTTTTAATAGTATATTCAATACTTTTAGTTGCTTTTTTAAATATTTTCATTGTAAGTGCACCATAGCAGACAATGCACGCTTGTCGGGTGAGTAAAATGACTTTACCTCCAGTGACATCTATTCGCACTTTGGTGCAGAGCAGATTGTTTATTAATCAATCAAAAAGCTGGTGCACTTGAGGGCATTCTCATCGTCCTTGTGCACATGATCTAGCAAGAAGTTGGAGGTTATTCTGGTTGTTCCTATGAATTTAACTGTCAGTCAAAAAAAGAAATATTGCTTTAAATGAAAAAAGCTTCTGCTAATAACCAAAAATTAACTCCAATTAAATCATAAAATAAATCTACAAATAGGAGCCAAAATATAAATGGCATATAATATACTATATTACCACATTTATTTATTTTTTTACTTATTGTAAGAAAAAAATGTTGTGTTATTTATTTAACTGTGGCCCACTGAGATTTTATAATGATCATAATTTATAATCCTTTAAACATGTTTTGACAACAGCCAGCACTTCCATTATTGGAAGGGACAAACACTTGTGTCATTAATCACTTTGAATTCACTGACTTGGAGCATAAATCTATTGGCAAACCCACAACCAGAAAGTGTGTAGCTTGTGGCAAGTACAGAATAAAGTACCACACATAGTTTTGTCTTATAATACAAAAGGGTATCTATTTTATTTAATAAGGCTCAAGATGAGGATGAGTTCTCCTAAGACTTACGTCCTCCTTTTCAGAAGCATCTTTATATAAAAGAACAATATTTACAGTGCTCATAAAATTATGATAAATCATATGGGAATAACTGGAGATAATATAATTCTCTAAAAATGATTGGAATTTGTTATATAATTACTAACAGTGGATAAAAATCACACATTAACTTAGCCTTTTTTATTCTACCATTACTTCTCACCAAATAACGGCTGAAAGTCACATAATGTTTGGATTAATGAAGCATCCATTTAAATATTCAACAAAGTGGTTGTTAGGTTTTATGAAATAGTAGTGTAATACCTAAATTTTAAAGCTATTAGGGTCGCTAATCTTGCCATTAAAATGGAAAGGTAATATCTTCATGAATTAAAATTATAATTCCCTTAAAGAAAAGGCAAGATTATAAAACCTTTGAAGAAAATAGCAGCCAAAAATATTAAATGAACAGTTCATTTGCTTTTCTAAATTGCATAGCCCCTTCACACTGAGAAACATCAACACAAGCTGCCAGATACACAGTGGCCACATTTCACCAGCTAATTAAGTTCTTTTAGGTAATGTGTTGGCAAAATATGCCTGTGTGCATTTTAATTCCATTTAGAGTTGTATTCTGGCTAACTGATGTATGAGGTGTGATTATTATTTTCTCTCAGTTCTGCTCTGATCCCACCAGCTGTTAATAAAAATATCTGGGTCTCTAGCATGCCAGATGCTTAAAAGGTGTTCACCAACTAGCTGTTCATTTTTTCTGCCTGCAGTTTACTGCTACTAGCGTACGGTGATTAATCCTGTCCTCTTAAAATTCTCTCCAAATACAAGTATATATTTCATCTGCAAAAATGTTAACTGTCAATGGTGTTTACACTCTTAGCCACTAAACTAGGTTGGCAATTCTCTGATTTCAATGGCTTGAAGTCCTCAAGGTTTTGGTTGAATTTTAAAAAGTCTGGAAGCATTTAAACTGCAAATTTAAGATCTTTCAGACTTTTTAAACCTGAGATATTTTAAAAAACAAATTTATTTTTGTCTTAGGAGTGGAAACTGTACTTTTTAAAATAATTATCAAAGATTTTGCTTTGTTTAAAAAATGTTAGTGCTTTGTGCAAAATAACATAAAAACCCTCAAACACACACACACACTCATAGACACACTGCACGCACACATATAATTAGCTAAAATACTGACTTAATCAGCCACATGAATTCCATTTAAATGCAACTCTAGCATAGTTCCTCAAACCAGCAGGAGCTAATGTCGTCCAGTGTTCACTTATTTCCACAAGAGTTACCCTGTAACCCCGTGAAGGCAATAAAGCAAATTGCTCAACTGGTGAATGGTCCATGTGGAAAAAAACATTATTCATGCAGAAATACAATTCCTTAATAGCTTGTCCGTTAATAGCTTGGTCTTGTTCTGTTTTAAACTGAAATCAAGCAAACATCACCATGCAAAAGAAAATGTGAATTTTAATGTTTCTAGAATTAAAAAGGTTCCTGTACAACATTTATGTCTCAGGAGAAAAACTGTCCTTGAATGCATCGGCAGGAAGAATTAAGAGTTTTGCTTGGAAAAGGACCAGACTTTTCATTAAAATGTCTTTGCAGTTGTTTGGTGCAGATCAAGGTTATGCTGAAAGAGGTCACACCCTCATTCTGTAAAATGTTTTGATTAAAGTGATGTTGGAAAATCTACTAGTGCAGGAAAGGAACTGGGCAATAAAAACACAAAATAAACAGTGTCTTGGCACACCTTGTTATATGATTGTAATGCATGTGAGAGATTCAGGACTTGATGCACAGGGATGGTCTGGTAGTAACATAGTCATAGAGAAAAATAAAATCCTCGGAAGAGGTAAATTAAATTACAGAATTTTCTCTTGATATGGTGCTGACTCACGCTGCATGCTCTCCACTGTTGGAAACAGATGAGTGATTAAGAGCTGCAAGGTGAGAGATAAGACTTCGAGTGCAGCAGCCTGCAGCTTTAGAAATGAAATAAGCTTCAGAATGACTTTGACATAGCTGCAGGAGTTGAATACAACACAAATTACCGGGTGAATTAGGTTATTATTGTTGGGATTTTTCTTTTTTTTCAGCAGGTACTGAGTCCAGGAACAAACCCCTGTCCATTAGCCTTTGCTGAACTGACCACTGGCAGCTGATAATATGCACTGAAATGTTAGATGAAAGGTCATTGTAAGGCAGAGAGGCTTAGTCATTTCAGTATGTGTGTCAGTATGTCTTTGTTTCCCTTTTTCAAATATTAAGTAAGGCTTAGCTCTAACTTGCATCATACTGGATGATGTATTTATTTACTTAATTTTATTTTTAATGTATGAAAGGTCTTTAGCCATTTCTTAATTACTGTTTACATAATTTAACAATTGGATTCCAAAGGCTTCTGAACATACCAACCTGAGTAAAATATTGAGTAATAAATGTCTTTAGTGCTTTCAATAATTTCAGCTGTTTTACAAAGTTTTAAAAGATAAAATGTCCAAATTCTGTTTTTGCAGAAATAAAATGAATTGGCATTAACAGTAAATGTGAGATACAAAAATATATTAAGAAAAGACAACCATAAAAGAAAAGATTTCACTGATTCCAAGTAGGTGAATTAATACTGCGATGCAAAACAGGCCAAATATGTAGGCAGAGATTATGAATAAAATATTCAATTATATACATAATATTTTTATTTGCAGTACTATTTTGTAAAATTCTCAATTCAGACTTGAAGTGGTCAGTGTATTGGTAGTGTGACCTTAAGTGGGGTCACTCTACCTGGTAAGAAAATGTCTATGAGTCAGTGCTACATTGTGGAGAATCCAGACTTTTTTACAAATGAAAAATATGCCTGTTGGTTAAAATGTTTTTTATATGGCTAAATATTTTCAAATATGTCCTCTTATCCTTGCACTGTTACACTAAATGGAATTTCCATTCAACACAACCTGCTGTTCTTTTCATTTAACAATAATGACATTAACTTGTCTATAAATGCTGACTTGTATCTGATGGACTGTTTGGGGGACAGACGGTCTCAATTATGTCAGCAAGGAAAGAAGTTTCTGCAGACTCCAGTCATTTAGAATGGACTAGCTAGCTTCTAATGTGTGAAGAAAATTCCCCGGTCATAATATGGAGGGCACACAGTACTATTTGATAACAACTAGCATCCTCATCCACCAATGACACCAACAACCACATTTACACAAGATGCTACATGAAAAACAGAAGCATGCTTATCTGGCTAAATGTTTGTTGCTTTAGGATCTTCTACCATTAGTGAGCTGTGTGACACATTTGTGCTGTTTTGGAAATCCTCCAAAAAAAAGCATGCTAAAGGGGACTGCTTATTATGGTCACTGTGAATGGTCAAGCAAAGATGTTGAGAACATTTATGATCCAAAGAGCTCAGAGAATGACAATCAGACAGGTTAATAAATCCACTGTGCTGCCTAGCAACATAATGTTTGTGTGTGTGTGTGCCATGTGGTGTGTAAAAACTGTTCATCTCATTTTGCTTTAATGTGTTTGTGGCTGCAGCTGATATTGAGTTTATATGGTTTAACAGTGGAATAAAATATTACACCAAAGCTTAATATCGCTGAGCTTAATATTGCATGATGTGCCCACTGTGGAGTCCATAGTTCTTTTCATTTATTTGGTCATTTGGGTTTAATTAGGCTGAGTTTTGTCCATGTTTTGGGGTTAATTCAGAGAGGAGTATACAGAGGAAGGTCACTGTATGTATTAATATTTAATCATGGAAGGTACACGCAGGCTGCATAATATGTCTATACAAATGAAATTCATTGCTGAATAAACCTAAGTGCTCTGTGACCTGATGTATTCCACTAAGGTTGTTGGATTTAAATGCCTAGAGGTGTTCTGTAATTTAACAGTAGCATCATGTATCACCAGACATGCCACAAAACACTTTTTTTTTTAAATGTAACATTTGCTCAGTATGACTAATGAGTAATGTTTTATAAAATACCTCCTCAGTCATAATTCAGTGAAATAATAACTCATAATCCTATTGATCAATTTCCCTAAAAACAAAGAAGATATGCAATGTGCCTAGATACATAAGAATGTGAACAAAAAAGGACAATATGAGCTGGTAAAAGACTGTGAAAACAGTTCAAAGTGTTTAAATCTTCAGGGCTGGAAGTGTCATTGGCCGTTTAAGTCTTGTGTTGCTAACAGTGAAATGTCTCAGGAGGTGCGAATGTCGATTGTTGACTGTGAATCTATGTACTGTATGTGTTGTGGCGAGTTTGGTTTGTGTGTGCGGTGTCAATCTGGGTTGAGCGTGTGCGAAGCTGGGGCTGCAGGGTCATCACATTAAATCTACTACAATAAACTAGGCTACACCACTTGACATATGCATGTCCAACCACTTTGGACTTGAAGTGGGGAACTTTGTTACCATGTTATGCATCCATCTATGTATCATTTAGTCACTTTTCAACCAGCTGTGCTCCTCGATTCACGATGGTTTGGCACAAATATGCAAAGAAATACACAAACTATAAGCAGTATTTGACTTTTAAATTTTAAGTATTGGCCCAATCGTAAGGGTTACAGTTACCCTATTGTGCTACAGAGCTTGGTCTGGGAGTGTATTTCCAGCTAAAGAGATGCTAAGCAATAATCATAGAAGCATTTTTGAAATTTTACAGATATTATTACCATTATTCAAAGAATACTACAGCATCTATGATCCTCTTGCTCTTTGGCACTTACAGATCACATTTAAACTGGTCAGGATCCAAAATCGAATGTTAAGTAAAATAACATTCAAAATCAAAATAGGAAATGAGCTATTCTCTTTTCATGCAAACCTGGACCAGACAACATGTTTTTGCTCCCTGGCTGAGGTAACATTACGTGTGATCTTTGTGATTTCCACACTCTAAATAGCTTTGTGTTATGTTGAAATAAAAAAAAATGAAGGAAGAGTTTGTGAAAGTTAGTTCATCAGAGCCATTTGAAATGCAGAGATGCCTCATTGTGGTTTTGGTGGGGAGGTGCTCAGTAATGAGAGCTTTAAAATGAATGAATTGAGCTGACATCTCCATGGGGAGCACTGCTAGTATCAAGGCAAGTCAAAAGAGTTTCTCAGCAGTTCACAGAAAAAGATTTGGCATTTCATTGTGCGTTTTTGAGACACCAAATTTCCCTTTTGATAAACAGAATACTCAAATGCATAGATGTGAAAATTTATGGTATATGAATTAGAAAAATATAAATAATGAATCCAACTCAAAACTAACAGAAGGGCAGGACTTAGAGAAAGATGGGCAATTACAAATCTGCCAGTTACTTCAGAACCACAGACAGTGCCATGGATTTATCAATACACAGCTTAGGCTTCTGATATTTCAGAGGTTGGGGCAGGAGATACTAACATGCACAAACCTCAGTCAGATAAAGGATCAATGAGTCCAGCAGACTAGACTAATATATTAAACTAATGAATCTCTGTGGCCCTCCACTCTCTGCTAATTGTAAATGGAGAAGGTGAACTGCAGGTTAACTAGGGGCATATAAACACACATACGCACACATCGTATTACGTTTTTGTTCATACTTGTAGCAGTATATCAAATAGAGGTAGAAAGACAGAGACAGTGCACATTGTAATGTATGTTCATAAAATTTACATTAGTTATTTAATACATAAACATGAGGTCCCATACAATACTCATGAAACATCTTGGCTGCATCTACAACCCACCCACGCATCCAAAAGTTAACAGCTTTGAAAGTAACTGGAAGGAGTCATTGAGGTTACTGCAAATTCTCATGGGATGAGTGATGGACAAGGGCTGCACAATCATACATTTTCTGAAATACTTGAACAATCAGTCGACACACTAAAACTGCATCACATCAAGCACTGCTTATTTATAAAACGTTCAGAATTTTGCTTAATAAGTTTCACCCTCAATGGTTGACGAAGAACTCCTGAACTGACACACTCTGTGGCAGACCCCAGCTGAAACTGAGCTGAAATTAAACTACAAGCAGAGGGAGATAATAATTGGAAGTCATTCCTAATCCAAACTGCAGAGAGCCACTGGGAAAGCCTCTGTGAAATTTGTATTCAAAACTGTTGGCCTTTTAATAGGAGAGCACTGAACCTTTCAAAGTGCATCTCTTACAGCACCTACTATCAAGGCTGGACTTGCTGCAATGTGCCCCTGAGTCCTGACAGGATCCCCAACTCACCAAGCAATAACCTTACATATTAGCTGTGATCTTTGACACACGTACAGACAATAAATGATCAGATTTTTATGAATGTTGAAATGGCACTGCTCAAATAAAATTCTGCACAGATATAAAAGTCATCAAAGTCATCAAAAAAAAGGAGAAATCTACCTTTTAATCTTCCTTTGAGACATCAGGCTAAGATTTATGAGGGAAAAAATGAGCACAGACAGTTTTGTATTGAATTGTCAAAGCAATAGTTGGAATTTCAACCACCAGCTTTCATAGATGTCAAGTTTGTGATAATGGCAGAAGCTCTGGGATGAGTTCTTTGTGTGAATCCTATTTTAAAGCCTATTTTACATAAAGGCATATGCTGTATGTAGGCAGAGTGAGCGATGTACATTGCCCTGCTGCTGACAAATTGATTTTTTTGCCATAGCAACTCAGCTTAAAGGACAGGGATGTTGGTTAGTCAGCCAGTCATTCAAAGGTAGCAGAAACGTGCATTCTTTCTGTACCCACATTCGGAAATCTCAATCACCATTTCCTGAGCATCTCTCAGTATCCACAAGCTTCTCAGTGCTTGTTGTTTGATTCTGGTGGCGATCTGGTATTAATAAATATAACACAGCTTGACAGATGGGAAAGCAACAGCAGAGTGTAAATTTGGAAGTAAGACATACACTCCACCAATTGTTCTAGTTAGCAGCTTGGGCATGTTGATCACAAGGTGTCACATTGGACAGCAGTGGACCGCTATGGCACTGAGACATCATCAGGGTTTGGGTACCAACACAGTACTTGAAGGCTACTGACAGAATAACGGTGGTTCTTCCAAGCACTGATTCACATTAATTTAATCTGTACCAAATTTATGTGCCTCATAGTACATCTGGGTGAGAGAACAACTTAGAGTATAGAGAGAGAAAGAGAAAGCAAAACCTCATCGATATAGTGTTGTAGATAGTGGCATTAGACCAGAAAAGGCTTCCGTGTGTTGTTTTAGAGTGCATAGCCAAATGATGTATTGTGTCATCCATTTTAAAGGTTTTGTTGACGGGAAGATTTTAACTTGAAGAGCTGATATAGAGCAACACAATACACCACTAGTCTTAGTGATGATAGACCAGTATTTCCCAAACAGGGGGGCTGTCGGGCCGGTGTGCATGACAAGTGGGGAAAAACATGGAGCAGAAAAAAGTATAATTAATCTGATTCACAACAACAAGCAACGCGTTCAGCATTGTTGTGCTGCCATTGAGGCTTTTAAGATTTGGCTGTCCATGTCACAAAACACTTTGTACATGCAGAATGGAAATGGTACCATTGTGACATCTCACAAATGCTGCTCGCAAAATGTGGATAAATTTGCAGATTCTGAATTCTGACATGCACCATTCACAAGCATGGAATTTTTTTTAGTGAAATAGTGTCAAAATTAACAGGACAGATCTTATGCTGCCAGTTGGATGAAATTGGCCCCTATTTACAAAGACTTGTTGAACATGCAAAGTAAAGAACACACTGATAGAACCTTTTGTATCTAAATTTAACAGAAAAACAAAAAGATAACTTAATGACTTGACACCTCTTTTGACTTGTTTTGCTCTTATTGTTACCACTGATAAAAAATTCAATGGACCAAGACAATTGAGAGGCTTTAATATTTTTGGAGGGAAAAAAAAAATTCTGGGAACTGGTCAGGACTGCTGTGTTTGGTATGAGTGCAGCGATTCCCCCTGACTGTCAAAGGTCTTCAAGTACAAATTTTTCAACTTTGAACTTGGAGCCACCTGGGCACACCTGTTTAATGCATAGTAGAGCAACCTGTAAGCCTGTATGACACCAGACTAAAGCAAAGAATGGATAGATGGATGGATACGAATTACCAAATTGTCTTCCCTTCGTTCCACCTTAAAGACAAGCTTTAAATCTTTGACCCCACTCACCACTGGTAAGGCTCCTAGACAAGCAAAAATGTACGGTAACTAAAGTCTTTGTTCATTCCAACCATCACTCTGTTTTGTAACAAGTAATGGACATTGAAGCCTTTAGGTGTGACTAGCGGGGCTATAGGCTTTTACTCTTGTTCCATTAGCAGTCAGTTCACTGTGAGGGGCCATGAGGAGAGGCCATCTCTCAGACAGGGGCCACTCTATTAGATGTGGCCAGTCGATAGGTGATCTCTGCAGCTATACTTCAGCCCCAACAGATTAATCAGAGTTGTGGAGTAATTCACCTTTGCAGAGTCTGTTGCTGTATAATTCAAGAATTAATTTCTGCTACAAAGACAACAGGAAGCAAATAGGTGCTCCCTCAATCTGTCTCTTATTCCACTGTGATGTGTGCTGTCTCACATCACACAGACACACAAACAAACAAGAATCCCTCCGGTAGTGCTGCTATGTTTGCTCTATGCTGTCTTGGTTTTGAAGACCTCTCCAATGTCTTCATGAAAAAACAATGAGGGCTGTCTTGCATTTGCATACTTTTAGCAGCTAATGTTGACATAAGAACCTCTAATTTGAATTCTCATCCGTCATGGATTGGTGACGATTAATTAAACATTGATTCCGTGAAGGCTGTCGGCCTTTTTAGGTGGCTGAGAAGCATTTATGCAGTTACTTTCACAACAGGCAGTGCTAGCAGACACATTAGGGAAACTGAGAGCTTAAAGTGGCATATTTTTACTGTCTGAAAGGAAAAGGTAAAATTTATCTAGACAGATTTTGACTGAGGCTCTTGCCTCAGCTGAAATGTTACTGAAGATTGTGAATCAGATATCTGTCTCGGCTTTGTTTGTAGTAAGAAAAAATGTAAACACCTCAAACTTACTCAACATGTGCCAGGGTTGCTCAAGCCTACATCAACTAAATTGACATAGTAGAGCTATAGGAGCCTTACAGATTGCAGTTGTACTTATGCAATGTGATATGACGTAAAAAAAAAAAAAAACCCAAAAACCCCAGCTCTTTTAAAGGAAAGGACACACTCATATTAAGGAGTAAAAGCACAAACAGCTGACAGCTGTATGAGCGAAAGCTGTGGTAACTACAAAATATTGAGCTGTCTGGGTTGTTCATGTTCAAGCCATATAAAGTAGGAATATTATAAACCTTTTAAGATCTCACTGAAGTGCTATTGCAGATCAATAAACTTTCAGTTTATCACTGATATTTATCAAAACACATTTACTGGTACATGATATAAACAGAGGGGAAAGTGCTCAAATATAATTGTAAAAATGATACAAAATGTCTTTTGCGCATTAAAACTGACTCATGTTCAGTAGTTTGTTTGCCATTTTGCTGTCACCAGATCAAGGTTATTATAGTTAACGAAAACGAACGAAAAAACGAAAACTAGAATTAAAAAAACATTTTCGTTAACTGAA
>JAQMCX010000011.1:15456425-15474275 GCA_029814765.1 Acanthurus leucopareius | reverse complement strand
CTTCCACCCAACCTGCTGGAGGTGGTGCAAATCTGCACTGAAAAGTGTATTCCCAAAACTGGTTTACCTGAAATGTATTTAAAATAATGTGTTTTAAATTATAACTGTGTTTCATTATTTTTTTATTTCATTATTTTCTTAACAATTTCAAGATCAGGGCATGATTAAATCTCACCATGTTATTTCCATAGCTGTTGTGGTGGTTTGGGTCTGGATGTATTTGTAGAAGGAATTCTCTGAGTCCAGGTATTTCACCTCGACGGATAGCGATGCCCAGTGTGCCAGCCAGGTATGGCATGAGGTGGGGAGTCTGGAGCACAGTAGCTGCTGTCCAGGCTTCACTTGCCATCCACTGCAGGCCTGTCACATTCTGTCTCACCACCTGTGTATTTTATCAAATATATTGTAAGAAGGCCATGCTACCGAATAAGTATCTGTCTTCATGTTTAACTTGTCTTTATTTGAAAGGGAAGGTGCATATTAATAAACATGGATATAAACACATGTAAATATGCAAAACTTAGCAAGATTGTTGATTTACATCTGCAGTCCCTCAGCTGGTAAAAAAGCCCATAAAAGGACTCAGAGACAAAAATACAAAATACATCAAAAGTGAAAACATTTACAACATTCAGGCAGCCATTCATTAAGTTAGCTATTCTTTTTTTAATAAATGAAACATTACATCAGACAATTAATTTGATGATTATTTTAAGCCAAACCTCTTTGATGAGGTTCATCATGTGACTCTCGTGTGCAAACACAATGACCACACGAGCTGCTGATTCTTTCATCACATCCACAATCCTGCTTAGTTCAGCTTCATCGTTGTCCCATGGCAAAACCTCTAGGTAGGCCAGACAACCTACACCAGACTGGGCAAGGTCAGCCTGGAAGGATCGGGCTGCATGATGTCCATAGTCATCATCACTGATCAACAGACCTGCCCAAGTCCAGCCAAAGTGATTCAAAATCTTAATCATAGCACGCACCTGAGTGAATACAGGTTGGAATGATTAGTTCACATTCTAAAGAAAAGTAAAACAGTGAAAAATCTGCAAAACAGGTTCCACGACAGATCATGTTGGATTTTGCCTTTTCCTCTGTTTTCTGACACCAAACAATCTAATTAATAGCACAAAGAAAGCAACATGGATTACACAAAATTTATTCATTTGCTTTTGAAATAAAATTTTTCTGAAATTTTGATCTGCACTTGCTTTCTTGTACAACATTTTGGTGATAGATGATCACCTGAAAAGCATCACTGGGGATTGTCCTAAAGAAGGATGGATACTTTTCTCGGTCACTCAGGCAAGAACATGTTGCAAAATAACTCACCTGTGAAAGACACAGATTGTGCATAATGAAACCAAGAAATGCTTTTCGAGAATTATTTCATTTCTTAAGATTAAATATTTTAAGTTTACAACTTATTTTACATTTTTTATTACATTTGGGTAATACAAACTTACCATAGGCACCATATACAAACCTAAAATAGAGGAAATGGCAATAGAACGTGTTGAGGAAGAATCACCCACAATCCGGACAACTGGAGGAGGTCCTACACAGGTCTCATCTAATATAAACTGCTCTTCTTTACCACTGACTAAAGACAGTGCCGCACGAAATCCAATCCCAAGTTCAGCACAGTTGTCAAAAACACTGAGTCCCATTTGTTTATTTTATATTTAAGCTTAAAACTCGGCTATTCGGCTGTTGATTGACAGCCTGTTGACATATAGCCAGGGGCTGTTAGCTGAGTGGGTGCGCTGTCCGTCCTTCGACCCCACCTCTCTTCCCATATTTGGTGTAGGGGCTCTTGGCGTAGTCACACGCAGGCAAATGGCGGCGACCAGGACGAGATTTCTCAGGCTTCACTTTCGCTCATGCAGAAACCAATGGGTGACGTCACGGAGGATTTGTCCAGTGTTTTATACAGTCAATGGTTCAGTCTGACTGATCAGTATGAAGGACTCATATACTGACAAGATTTCAGGATTTAACTTTCCCACAAGGATATATACCTACACGTCTCTCTTGGTAAATCTTGTCTAAAATGACTAAATAAGTAATAAGACAATCAAATTTAACAAGATGTGTTGTACTTGTAACTAACACCCTCTCCTTCGGAGTCATGGACGTGCTGCTGTCCAAAACAAACTGCAATACAATGCTTCATAAACTAATTAATTTTTTTATGCAGGCAGTGTTGAAGACCAGTTTCAGCATCCAGCTTGTGGGCTTAAGCTTAACCAGCTCTGAAGAGGGATTTCTGCCCATCATCATATTCTCCACAAGCCTTGCCATACCTCCTCACTACAAAAACAGTGGTTTCATTATATGGTATCAAAGGTCTAAATATCTTCCCATCTCTTTGTTTTATTGTTTTGAGAGCATAATACAAACCAAGGTTTCACTGACAATCTGTTAAAAAAAGACACCATTAGGGTTCCTTAACAGAGAAGTTACAGCCAGGATTGTTGTTGCTAATTAGCAATGACTGTTTTTTTTTCTTATCTTTGACTTTTGAAGATTAAATGGCAAATTAAATGAAGTGTGATCACAGTTTAGTTGTGTGTGTGTGTGTGTGTGTGTGTGTTCGTTCTTGTCACTGTATTGAAAGCTGCAAAATCAAACAATTAACACAGCAATCTTGCCTATTAACAATTATGCAACACACATAACATCAGACCAGAATCCTTAATGTTTAGTGGCAAATTAGTCAAATGTTTTGTTCATCACTTACTTAAAAAGTATTGACTGTATTTGTAATTTGTCCAGTATGCGTTTTGCTCAATACACTATACATTAAGAAGCAGCAGATGCCTATCTAAAGGACAAGGCTACCAATTATCTTAAGTTGCAACAGTAAAATGAAAACACATTCCCACTGTACATCCTATTTGACTCACTTGTCTATATTATCATGCAAGTTATATAACAAGGTCAGCAGAGTTGCAACAAACACTTTGCAGGTATTCTGCAAGACTGAGGAACTAGTGTTTTGTCTGCTATTTGTATAGCAAAGAGTTTAAATACCTCCGAACAACAGGCTGTTACATCAGTATGGCTTCCTAGCTGAGAATCTTATGTTTTATTCAGTGTTGTTTTTGTGGACACAAAAGAAGAGACAAAAAAGGGGAATAAAGTTGTTTAGTGCAATAGAGATTTCTGAGAACATTTAAGCTAATTAAGTGGGCTGACAATGCTAAATACTAAACAGACAATACCAGCTTTATAAGGATAGCAAAAACTTTTAACAACCAGCCTTCTTGCATGCAAATAAAACACATTCTTATCTAATTTGTTAGTGGACAGATAAGAATTCAGAAATAAGTTTCCTTTATCACTGCGGATGATGAGAGCTAACCAACTTTAACACTGTAAGTATGTATTGGTCTCAGAGTTAGGGTTTAAAATGTGGGGGGAGCCTGAAATAAAGACACGAGCTCCCCAAAAAGCTTCATTTGAGCATTTATGAAATTCAAGGTAATCTCTGAAATGTTTAAATGTTTGTTGTTTCTGTTTTTTCCTTTTTTTCCATACAAATTATTTTTTTCCTGTATGTTAATGTGCCTGGACTAAATACTGGGGAATGTATTGCATTTCAATTCATAACTATTTTTGAATGCAGGCAGATGTAATAATGCGTGTGCACATGACCTCCCTACACTCAAAAAAACAGTTCTACCCCAAAATTCACTATGCAACTCAAACACTTTATATAATACACAGATGCTTGATTCCTCATCCTTAGATGCAAACTAAGGGTTTGTTGAACTGACACAGGGCTCACCTATGCTCATGTTTCACCCCTGTCACAACATCCTCAGCATGAACATGCAAGGAGAAAATAAACTGCACACAGGAGGCACTATGCTGAAAATTTCATCCTTCAAGCTTGTGTTTGATTCAAAGTTAGTGAATCACAATGAGTCACAAAGTCATACGTCTCACACGTGTGAGAAAGAAAACCTCGGAAAAAACAGAGAGATCTGAGTAAAGACACTCAGTAGTTGTTTGGCATCACTTTCATCAGAGTGTTGTTATCTACTTCATTCCTCTAGCTTTGTAGGTATTTGATGTAAAGTTTGAGTTGGGAGGATGCATAGTATCAGATCAGTAAAAGATGCATGAGTTGTGATGACACCCCTGCAGAGATGCCAGCCTCTCATGTGTCACAACACAGCTTTGGTGGTGATTAGAGCTGATTTGAATCATTAGAAAAAGTCTGCGAATGCGTCCCTCATGTCAAATCTGATCTAAATGTTGACTTTAAAAAAGCCTGAGGGGTATTCATTCTCTGAACTTAAAATTATATCATTTATTTTTTTCTTCTGTGTAGACACACTCTCTTAAACGCCTTCTGCTTTGCTTAATGCCTTGAACTGCGATTTCTCTAAAGGGGCGATAAATGAGAGGTTTGATGATGAGGGAACACTTGGTTCAAATACCATTTTTCTGTTTCACTGAACTGCAGTCTATTATTTCCAAAACAAACCAGCTATTTCAACACCTACACAATTGCATATCAAGAGCAACACAAATAACTTGAACCAAATGTTCATCCAAAGCGTGGGAACAGTAGTGAAGGTAGACAAAAAAACAACCTCGGGTCACACTTGTATAACATGGGAGTATTGCGCTCTCCATCATGAGATCTTAGTCATTAAAGGAGACAGATGGATGGCACAGCTTCTTTAATGTCATCTGGACATAATCATTAGCCAATGATTTCCAGCCCTTAATTTCGAACAGGCATTGATTGAGCTGGCCAAGGCGCCGACTCAACACAGCACAATACTCCACACTGCCTTCCTTCTGTTGAAGCCTTCAAAGCAGCAAACCTGCACCAATTGAATTTTTTGTTCCCTGGCAATCACAGTTTTTCTATCTCAAACAAGATTAACACAATTAAGATAGCTGTTAATCCTTCAAGATGTCATGTCTTTGATGTAAGGTACTTGGATAAGGCTGTATTATTCCATATTCTCCTTTTCGTCAACAGAAAAGTCCTCCTTACACTTTTCACTGTCCCTCTCCTCTGTGGCTGCCTCAAGTCCAAATGTTTGACATTAATTTAAATTAAGAAGTAAATGCAAAAAAAAGCTCTTCAAACAGCTGGGCGCTGCTGTTTTAGCAAGTGCTACTCAAGCAGGAGCATTTAATCCATTTAACTGGGTACTTCCCTGATTAACAAACATTTGATATTGTGAGCATAAATATGGTGCACGTGGGACTTCACTCAAAATAAATCACAGTGTCATTGTTGATGGATGAACATGTTACTCAGCTGAACATTGTGGCTCAGTACTGTTTATTTTTTAATAGAGACATTTTGGGGAAACGGCAGCTTGGGCTGTTTGCTCGATACTTCTTGTAAGAACCATTTTATTTTCAGGACCGAGGCAATAATGTTTGTAATGAAGGGGGAAATCATGGCTCCGGTGGATGTACAAAGTGTTGACTCCAACTTCAGAGACCAGTGTTAACTGTGTTTCCTATTAAGAGTCAACTATGGTTTGTTATTGAGTTCTTTCCTGAATCTTATCCAAGTATTATTAGTTGTTTAAAAGGTTGCCTCTCTGTATCTGTGGGCAGAAAATGCTCATATTCATCTCATCATATTATCAATAAGCCGTCTTCAAGTAATGTGTTCAATTAAAACAAAGGACATCGAAACAAGACAAAACAAAAAGTAACAGAGCAATAAAGCAATGTTGAGACAGTGATGCATTAATTTCCTACAATATATATGTAGAGATGATCCTACCGGTAGAGTCATTTGTTTTCGTCTTTTCCACATTAATGGTGCTAAATACTTTGAATTATTAATTTCAAGGAAGGATGCATAGCAAATTCACTGTGGATGTGACTGTTGAACACAACATTTTCAAGACAAGATGTGTTAGTTTGGTTTTAAAATTTAGTGTTTTGGAAGTCTTCACATTATGAAGACTTGTTGGATGTTCTAAACTGTATCATCTACATGCAAAAACAACAGCAGCAGTAATCACAGTTTAATTTGCATGGATAGCAAAGGAAGGAAGGAAGAAAACATAAAGAGCTGGAGGAAAGGAAAGAAGAGTTCTTTATTCTCACAAACAATCATATGTCTTACATCGTACGTTGTCTGGGGACCAACTCCAGCTCTAAGATAGTACCTTGATCGAGGGCAACTGACCTAATTTCTCTTGAGCCAATACACATGTGTGCCTTCTATTGGTAATTAAAACTATTACTACCATAAGTTAACATGCAATGTTTTCAAAACCACTTTTTTTTCTTTCATAAATCTGCTTTTTATAGCTAAAACCTACAATTTTTCCAGTGGGCTTATAGTTATGTAAAAAATGAAATCATTGAAACACTGGTTCAGCAACGTTTTCTCATGAGAACAGCATTTCTTTGAGTTAGTAATGAATAAAACCCTTGAAAGTATGATAATTGAAAAAAACTGGTCATAGGGTTAAAGAGAGGTCTCGGTTAGAAAATTTAAATTGCTGTAGCTTTCAGTGGTTGATTCCACAGTGCAAGCTGGTGCTAACAGGTACTGGTTGAGTAACTTACCTTTTTGTTCAGAGAATAAAACTGTAGAGTGTGAGAACATGGAAACACACACATACAGGTTAAACAAAGGGACACTTACAAAGGCACAAAAATGTCAACTGAAATGATTTGTTTTATATTTTTATCAAAGGAAGTTTCTTTACATTTTTATAGAATAGATGAAAAAGAAGCAGAGGCGTATTCAAGTACAAATAAATCAAATTTTGAGAGCAAAAAAAGTAAACAGCTCTGAATCTCATGCTCAAGTGATCTTGCAGGGTCCCTCTTACTGTTTTCTTCAGGACTGTAGACCTATACTCCAAAAGAGAATGCTCTTAGATGAGAAGCTTTCATTCTCAGGAACACCTTACACAACACCACCACAAAGTACAGCTTCAAAAAATACCAACAAGCTGAGTCACAGCCACTCTGGCTCAGGCTCAACAAAAACTGAACATTAAAAGCTTCATAATGCAAGGCAGTTTTATTCCCACTGCATTCTGTGCTGTAGGCCATTACACATTCCATCTTTGTACAGTATTCTAGTTGGATGAGGAGACCCTCTATTATGGGTAAAACAGACCTTTGATTCTCCCTCTTGTTCTCTTTTTTCTTAGACTTGCAATGCTAATTTTCCATTTGTGAGGAGGCCATAGACCTAGAGGGCATGGATGTTCTTACTGTTGAGGAATTAACAGTAAAGTAACCTTTAAACGCTCTCTGCCTTCATTTAGAGATTTAACAAGGCTAAAAGTCTACATCCACACTGGTGGCCCTGTAGCAGCTCTGTGAGGCTGTACTGAGGCATAGTGGTGCTATAAGCTCATCAATATGTTCATAGAAAAGTTACTTATTTAAGAAGTTGCAATCCTGAAAGTTTATTTCAAATTTAATGGCAGTCCAATCAAAAGAGACATTTAATTTAATATCAAAGATACTGCTGATTTGTGAACCCTTTGACGCGTCAGTTAACATTGGAGAAAATTAAAGCGACCACCAAAGTTGTAGGAATATCATTCTCTGCGGACCATGAATGACTGTACAAAACTTCCTGGCAATCAGTCTCAAAGATGTTGAGATATATTAGTCTGAATCAAAGTGGTGGACTTCCAAAGAGCCATGCTGCTCATGGAAACCCCCCAGTGCCTCTTTGTAATGTAAAACCTGAACTTTAACAGCCACAAAAAAAGAGAAAATTCTGCCCAGTACTATCTTTGAAACAAAGCAAAAAATTAAAGATTTTTTGTCTGAGCAAGATACAGAAAAATTTGTTCATGCCTTGATTTTTTAGCAGACTACCCAAGATCTGTTACAGTATTTTCACAAGTTTTAGCAAAAAATCAATCAGGCAGCTGCAGCCTTTCCACAGTGCTGCTGAAGAGTTCTTTCTAACTGCACTGGCTTCCTGTATGTCGAGGGAGACATTTTAAAATCTTTTTACTTGTCTTTAAAGTTGAACTAAACTAAATGGTCTCAGGCCTAAATACATCTCTGATTCACTTGTTTATTACAAGGTATCTAGACCACTTAGGTCACTTGGTACAGGTTTACTTAGTGCTCCAGTGATCAGAACCAAGCAAGGTGAAGCAACTTTTAGTTTCTATGCTTCAAAGCTGTAGAAAAAGCTTCGTAAACACTTGGGGTCTGTGAAAACTGTCAGCTCGTTTAAATCAGGGTTTAAAACATTACCACTAACTGTGGTTTTAAAATTTTGATATAAAAGTGCTTATTAACTTAAAACTATTTAGGCTTTTGATTTAATTCATAATCACCGTTTAAATGCAATTCTTTTTTTTATCTTTATGCATTAATTTGACCACTTTTTTGTCTTTATTGCCTTTCATGATTTCTTTTGATCCTTTATGATGTGTTTCCATATTATCTTGATGTCTTATTTTTTTAATGTGTTTCTGTAAAGCAGTTTAAACTGCCTTGTGTCTGGTGTATAAATAAACTCGCCTTGCCTTATATATAAGACTTGGCTCTGAACGTCATATTGCTTTAAAAAGCAAAACAGTTAAAACCCCATTACATAACTGTAAACACCTTGTGTGGCCACAGAGAGAGGAAATGCTCCAAGCGTAGCCAGCATCTCATTGGCAGTGAAAGGTAAGAAAAGCTGTTCTGAGCGTTTTGTCCGGAGACAATGCCAACACTCACTTTGCATTTATCATACATGCTGGCAATCTGTGCAGCCTTTGTCTGAATTACACTGATATTGAATATGTAGTTTTTTAAGTGCAGACCAGTAACGTCAAATAATTGATACTCTAAATAACAGGTTGCATTTTATTCTTACTAACTACTAGTAACTGTGTGGGAGGTTTTAATGAAACCTGTGTCACTCTGCCTTATGGAGCTGCAAAACCCAGGCCTTCATTAGTCTGGCTATCACTAGCATGTTTTGAGTGTCCCTTAATGGTCCAAAAGCTGTTTCAGAGAATTCTTTGCACTGCCAACGCTGCCTCGTATTTCAGGGGAGCCTTTGGAATATAAATAGTCAAAAGTCAAACCCAAGTATGGTGTGTGTCCACACAAAAATCCTGGTGGTATCAATCTAAAAATTGACATGGCTATCAGGCGTCTAAAAGCACTTATTGGTGAGACTTTGTAAAGGTCTGTGCCAGTCGACACATTACCACAGATTGCAGCCGGTTTGGCCGTCACTCAGTGCCCCTTCAGTCCAGCCAAAGAGAGTGAAGGCAGTGACGGAAAGTGCCACATCTGAGTGTGTTCCGAAATAGGATTATAAAGGTTGGTGTCACACACTAAACAGACGACTTGCATGTCAACACATACACGCAACAGCTCACTCGTACAAAACCACAAATTTGCATCTAGTTTAGTAGCAGAGGGATGAGTCAGTCTTTGAATAGCAGTCTTTTTCGCATCTCTGTGATGACTGTGGCAGTGCAAAAAATCAGATTCAGATAATACCAGTCCAGCATGATTAACAGCGATAACAATACATGCTGCCATTAAACACAATCACGAACTCACTGAATGGAGAAATGGGGGCATCTTGATATTTTATAATGGGGACGGAAACACACAGCATCGATTTGAGACAGAGAAAAGTCTCTAAGAGAGGTGAGTGTGTTTTCTTTGTTTTGCTTTTTCTCTAAACATTTAGTACCACCTGGCAGTCTTTATTCCTAAATCTGGTCATTGGCTCGAGTGGTTTTATTCCATCAGCTCCAAGTCCTTGATGCCTCAGCCAAACATCAATTGGCCTCAGTCTTTCTCTGTAGCTGATAGATTAAATTGTTTAGTCTGTCACTGAGTTAGGCCTTGACCCTACGGATGTGAATGCTTTTCTAAACAGATATTTTTCCTTCATTTAAAAAAAATAAAAGCATCCACACAACTTTAGTTTTGCAAACTGTATTGCACACAAGAACACAAAAAAAATGTAAATGCTATAACACACATGCCAGCCCAGCAGGTGGCAGTAAAGTCCAAATTAATGATGTGTCAAACATCAAAGAAGAATATGCTGCAAAATTTAAGCTGTAAATTTGTAATTACACCAAGCAATTTAAAAAAAAAAAGACATTTTATTTTAACCAAACGTAAACTAAGTCTCCGTTGTGAGAAAAGTGTGTTCTTGCAAAAAATCTTGTACATAAAAATAATTCAGATTTTATACTCATTTACGATCATACACCAAGGACAATGTGGTCAAATCTGATCCCTGCATTTAACCTACCCAGCTGTAAATCAGACCCAGGACCTTTTAGCTGTGAGGGGTGAGCTGTGATAGTGCTAACCACTGAGCCACTGTGCTGCCTGTGTGTATACAGACTTAGGAAACACAAATCCTGTTATATACTCTAAATCCCCTTCCAAACATGTTTTTGGATGCAATGACCAATGAATTTGCTCACATTGTGCCCAGTGCTCACATACCGTAACCTTTCCCTCAGTTATTTTACTCCTCCTTTCCATGTAAAATGTTACATCAGGTTAAAATCTGAAGCAGGGGGTGCAATAATATTTTTTGCAATGGAAAGAAAAATGCCAATATGTATCCTGAAGCTTAAAAATTGACCTTTCTACATCACAGTGTTATTAACTTGTTTGGGAGAATGTGAATAAAATGGTGTGAAACACTGATTTTTGTGATCAGTGAGAGTCGGTTTTATCTTTAATCTCAAAATAATGAACGAATTACATTTTGATTAAAAAAGTGAGGAGCATTTTCCGTTTGTTGAAGTCGCCTTGTCTTTTGGCGATAAGCAGTCCATAGATTTCTTTGACTGGTGTTTGCTGTGACAACAAGCAGCAGCTCTGAGCGACAGCTCAAACAGCCTAATTTCCAAACTTTTCAGAAACTCCACTTTCTATTATTTGCCTCCAGAAATTCCTCTCTCTGTTCTTTCATGAAGTCATACAAGTTAGACCATGCAAAAAGAAAAAATGGTCACTCAAGCTGAAATATTTTTCAAATTCATTTCGGCTCTAAGTTTTGTCTTGTGTGTTGTTTGAGATTCCCCATAACAATTTGACTGTTTGAAAAGTTACACTGTGACAGTTGTATTCAATGGAAACGCTCTAAAACACAACTGTAACCTCCCTGCCTAACATCAAACCACAGACAGACAGAGGCAGTGACTACAGGGTGAAATGTTATGAAGCCTTTAGCAACTAAAGAGCCAGAGAAATGCTTTAGGAGATCAGGGTGACCAGCCTGAATGCTATTGTGGCTACATACATGTAGCAGAATGTAGAAATAAACAAAGGGATGCTAAAAAAGTTTGCTAAATTAGCCTGTAGAATGATTTGCAGCTCTATTTCAGTTATTCCAGCTTTAAAAAATAAAAAATAAAACTTACATTACTAATCCATCACATTTCAGAAAAGTTGCCATAAGAACACTGATCCTGTTTTCATACCATTACGAAATCATGTTTCTGTGGTTCATTTAGCAGAAACCTTAAGTGTGTGTGATCAGTAGTGGCAGTAAATTCTTCATTGCATGCTGACAGACAGAAGATATACTCGGCTTTCCTATGCAACGAGAGTGATGGGAAAGAGGCTGCTGAATTTAATTTATTCCCACACCTCATTTAGAATTGTCGATCTGACACCAAAGCAGTGCACAATATTTATGTATAGTCGCACAAAACAATGTAGGATGAAAGCATTCAATGAGCTCTAGTACATAAAAACATGCTGCACATGTCCGAAAACTATTGGAGATCAATCATAGTCATCGTCACCACACGGGTTATTGACAGAAGATAAAGTCAGCCACATTGACCAAAGCAGAGTTGGACGCACACATTTTTAATTGCTCATGACAGGGTGACAGATTTTCAATTAAATTTGATGTAGCTCTTTTTTCGGCATCATCCCAGGGGAGCTAAACCCTGCAGCAGTCTCCCCTAAAATGAGAGCATGAGTTTAAAGTAACTGTAAGACATTTTGGAAAATATTCCTATAGGCCTTCTTGCTTTGAGTAGGATAAGAAGATTAAAAACACTTTTTTTCCATCAGTAAATATGACGCTATGACCAGCAGACAGTAAGCTTAGCTTGGCACAAAAACTGGAAACAGCTAATAGTTCTGTCCAGTGGTAAAAACATGCCTTACAGCACCTCTTAAGCTCTAATTAACCCAGTTTATCTCATTATTTAATCAGTATAAAAACCAAAAGTGGAAAATCAACAATTTATAGTTTTACATGGAATTATGTGCTGGACTTTCGCTTGGCTGAGAGAAGTGTCTTCTAGGACTTTTGTCAGTAAACTTCATCTAATTTTCATAGAGAGTGCAAAGAAGTGTAATTTTCACACGATCCTTCAGGCTTTCGCTATGATTAAATAAGTCCATCCCTGAAGAAAATTTAAATTATGTTTGCTCTTAAGATATTTGACAGTCTTCACTCATTAAAATGCTGTGTTCACAGATGGGATCAAATAACATCGCTACAGCATGGTTCTGATTCTCTGAAGAGGCCTCTGCTTATCTTGTACTTTCACCCATCCTCTTTCTAAGCTGAGTCTTGTCAAAATTGCTCCGAAATGATTTTCTCTGTCCACTTTCATTTAGATCGAATGCTATCAAATAATAGAGGCACAGATAATGCCTGGTGAGGAGCTGACCGAGGGCTGGCAGGTAATTTGTTTGCTTTGTTCAGTTGAAGCTGCCTACTTCTCTGTAGCAGAGTACACTCTTAGCTAAATGGTTCTTTTCATTTGTAACAGAACTCTTTTCAATGTTACAAACCATGGTTATGACATATTTTCTTGTAACTGACCTCATCTGGGATTTCTGAGTGTAAAGTGAGTTACAGAATTTGTGAAACAGATTACTATAATTTAACTTCAGGGGGATCCTTTTTACACAGGGTATTTTAGTCTGTCATGTCTGTTTTTTTTTTAAACTAATCAAGCACAGGACTATTAAAAGTTAGATGCTTTACCCTGCAGACCCTCAAGGAATTCTCTCTGATGTGCCACCCTTTCAGCTGTTCAGGCTTCTAGCAAGTGGACATTCACTTGCATTGCTTCAATTCCCCTGATCAGCCAAATCAGAAGTAGCAGCTGCACTGGGCTTTCATCACATGCATAATTATTGAGGGATCGCTCGCTAGGTTTGGGAAATAATTGGTTTATGGAGAACACAAGTACAGCCTAAGGCCAAGGGAGAAAATGACTGAAAATTTGAAAACCTTGTTGCAAAAGATGGCAATTTGCCAAACTTTTAAATGAATTAATTGCATGCTGTTATTATCAGCATCTCTCTTTTCTGTTCCCAAGCAGTGGTCTGCAATAAAATCAATGCACTTTCACTAAGGAAGAATGCAGCCCAAACTTCACATTAAGCAGAGAAATGTATGCACATTTTGTTATGTGTGTAAATCAGTAAATGATGCCAAAAGGTTACATTAGCTGATCGCAATCCCGATGCATACTTGTTTTGTTTTTGCCATTTATGTATTATTTATTAAGGAGAATATCTGTTTGGCAGATAAATGACAAATTTTGCATTAATTTAAATTTGTTGATGAATGCAGTTTCATTGTAAACATTTTTGCGATAAATTTGTGATAGATTTGGAAAAAATCATGGCTAAATTGACCTAAACTATGCTGTAAATCTTAAAGACAAACATATATGTTTGTTTAACAATTGGTCTTTATAAAAAAGGTTAATGGACTTCATTTAATTTAGCACTTTTCTTTTGACCACTCAAAGTGATTTATACTGCAGCATTCACCATTTTACACACACGCGCGCGCGCGCGCACACACACACACACGCACACACACACATTTATACAGTAATGGCAGGCTTCCATTCAAAGAGTCAACCGGCTCATCAGAGACAGACACACACATAGAGACACAGATGGAAGCGCCATTGGGAGCAATTTGCAGTTCACTTCCCTTCCCAAAGACGCTCTGACATGCAGAGTGAAGGAGAAGACCTGCTGTACCTCCTGAGCCACAGGATTTTAAATTCCATTAAAAATCATGCAAATACTTGTGTTACTTATCTTGGGTTTTTTTTTTTTGTTTAGCTGTTGCTCCCTGGTGTGTATTTTTTTGTATCTTTTACTCTACTTAAGGATTTACAGTGTTTTTGTTCTGTAATTCAAATCATATCTGTAAATGATGTTTGTAAATCTCTAAATTATATGCATCGTGGGACAAAGTGATTGGGAACTGGTCTAGACAGTAAGTCCCTTCAGTAGGACCTGTAATACCGAGAATGAGACTTTCTGAATGCTTCCTTTACAAGGATTTTCCATTGTACAGCTGCAGAGTGGGCGGTCAGTCCTTCTTTCATTGTTCATTACAAAGTAAATGTGGTTCAGAAAAACTGCTGTAGTTTGGTAACACATTTTCTCAGCATATATAATGGTGATTGAGGGTTGAGGAGATATGTAGGTGTACGTGTTGGTGGGGCAGTGTAAGACTAAAACCTCATGCATCCTGTTAAAAATCACCTCTGATTATCTCTGCTACATCTTGCTTGGATAAACCTGTTTTTTTCTCGCTCTGCTTCCTGTTGCCTCTGTTACTTGGTTAATTACTGCTAAGCTCACTCCAGCTCTGCTTAATTACACTGCATGTCTCTCCACAGAGCCATTTTTTGCCAACAAAGAGTGAACATAACAAATAGAGAAAGAGAGAGATCATAGCAAATGCATTCACTACATAATGCCTGTCCATAATCAAAACAGGCATATGTAATAATACATTTATAATATGTGTTAATGTATGACAGAAGACATTTTTTTTAAAAGTTAACACACAAGTTACATATCATGACCACAGGTTGTTGAAGACTGATCACAGTTTTCTTTTATATATGTCATGCACAGGTAGTAAAAGTTCTCTTTACTCAATTTGCCAGAGGGATGAAAAACCTCTGTAGCAAACCTGAATTGGACTTAGGGCAGGAAAACAAAATTCAAACAATCAATATTTTTTCAACCTGCACAACAGATTAATGTCAGTGCCCTTTGAGATGCACTGGAGGATATTACCACTCTTTTTCAATCTGAGGTACAAGTTCAGAAAGTGAGTCCTTTTAACAGCTGCGAGTTGATGATATTCGTGTTTACATTTTAGCCCGTTTACTACAAAACACATGTACTTTATTTCAATGAGATCTGCAAGCTAACATCTGCTCATTAGAACCAAACACAAGGCCCAGCTGAGGTTAGTGGGAATGCTGTAAATTTTGTTATTAGTATTTCAACCTGGTGATGTGGATGAAAGGTCAGAGGATCAAAACACATTTCTTCTGGGAATGATGAACGACTGTGCCGAATTTCACAGAAACCCTTCATAGTTTAACAAAACGAGCAGAAGTTTTAAACGTCAGGCAAAATATTGAGCTGTCGTTGGGCAAGTGAAAACTTGTTCGCATCTAGTGATGAAGATGTGAACAAGCAATAGATGTGAACAACAGCAAAAAACATCTAGTGATGAAGTTGCAGAATGCACTGGACAATGAATATCCCTCTGCTCAAACCCCCACTTCCCAGCATATAGGATAACCTGCAGTGGCAGTGGAAAATGCAAAAGACCCTCTCTTTGGTTTGTCCATTCTTGGCTACTGTAGAAGCCTGGTCGGTGGAACATAGTGGATTGTGTGAAATACAAGCTGCTCCCCTTGAAGTTATAGAAGACTCACTCTAAGGTAATAGATACAATAATCCTCTTTTCTTCATCATTACACTCAAGTATACTTAAGAACATTTCATTCCATTTCTACAAATAGATCCAAGTGACACTAAAATAATACCCCATGGATCATCTAGGAAGCACGATGTAATTGTTAAACTTTCATGGCAATTAGATAAGATTGTTCAGTCTGTGGTGGTAAATGATCATTCTATCCCTAGAGCTATGTGTTTGTAGCAAAATAGAGTTGTTCTTTTAAGGAAAGGTGTCCACATCCAGCTATGAGTGAGCAGCTGGACATGAAGGAAGTGTTTTGCCTGCAAAGTGAGTCAGCGCCCACTTTAAGGCAGCAGAAGGTGTGAAAGAATACCTGAAAATGTGAATAAAATGCCACCATTTGACAGCACTAACAAGTTAAATTAATCCATTGTGGATAAATCTGTCATTTTCTTGTGGACAAGATGTTAAGAGGAGAAAACACATAATGTTCTGGACTGAGATCCAGTTGAAACTGTTGGCTGAAGCCTCTGTCTGCCCTCTTTGTAATTGTTTGTCAGTAATCTTAAAGACTCTGTTCTTTTGTTACTTAATACTTCACATTTTGTCAGTCAAAATATTTGCCATTTGTCTTTGCCTCATTTGTTGGAGTGTTTCCACACCACACGCTTGAGATCTCTCAGTCAGTTCGTTTCATATCGTGACATCTTTTTCTTTGTGTTTGACTCACTCTTTTCTCTGTCAGTTCATCCATGATGACTATCACTGCTCCAGCTACAGTAAGCACCCGGCTCTCCAGCAACAGCGTATGCAGGGGTGATTGAATCTGTCAGAATTTATGGTCACGTAGGACGTTGTCTCTCCTGCCTCAGCGGGACACGACTCTTCAATCACTGTCAGACTGCTTCCTGTGCGCGAGAGCCACATGTTGTCAGATTAACTTGCTCAAAAGACACAGACATGACAGCCTCTTTATGGGAGAGCAGACAAATGCTTTTGTGGAGGAGCTCAATGTAAAAGCCAGCATGTGCACACAAGTAAAAAGTGTTTGATAAAAGGCAACTTGCTACCTTGAATATTGACTTGGAAACCTTTTTCTTTGTTGGAGGGTTAAGAACCCAGAGGGGAAAGGAGATAAAAACGATGATCATACCCCTGCTGTAAGATTTCTGGGGTTATACTGAGCTCTGATTATCTGTGTGTGCCCAAACTGAGAGCGAATGTGTGCTTCTCCATTCACGTCGGCACAGGATTATCTCTGCCTGAGTGACTTCCTGCTCCAGTCTCACTCCAGAAGGACCTGTATTCATTTCCACAGCGCCTATTACTCAGAAAGGGAATGAAACAAACTAGCAATTACAGAAAAAAGCTTCAAATCCCAGAGCAGCAACCTTCTCTGAGAACTGGTACATTTCTTTTACTTTTTACCAAGGGAATTTCAACTGAGGGTCATTACTCTTTCTCATCAAAAAATGGCTACACTCCATATCAGTGCAGTCATTGCAGGATGGAGCAGCTCTCTCATCTAAATGCCACCCATTTATACTAGTAGTAGCAGTTATTGTGACTCTTCTTGTAAAACAGCTGGACTCTGGGAGTTTTCAGTGTTCTAAAGAGCACTGAGGCGAGGTGTGTTTTTGTTTGTGTTTTTGCTTCAGTGCAGAGGGGGAGTTATTGGAATCAAACTCCTTTTTTTCTATTAGATCTTATCAGTCTTTCAATAACAAAACCAGATTCACAGATACACTCTCCAGTCGGCGGCTGGTCTAAATGTCAAGTGAGAGGCGCAGACGTAGGATGGTATTTCATGGTGTCAAGATGATGCTGAGTAGGAAGAAGGTGCACATACAAATTGCCATCACTGGGATAGTCTAACAGTTTTGCTTTTTACGCATGGCAACAAGTATGCACTGACACCCTTGTATACACACAAACAAAAAACACTGGGCAGATAAAGAATTTTAAAATTTGAATACATTTTGTCAAGTGATATTATTGTGCAATAGCAGGGCAGGTAGAAGCATGTGTGTGTGTGTGTGTGTGTGTGTGTGTGTGTGTGTGTGTGTGTGTGTGTATGAGTGAGTGGTCTATCAAAGTTTGTATCTTGCATCTTACTTTCCCAAAATAACTCACGTGAGACTATCTATACCGTGCCT
>JAQMCX010000011.1:15415165-15450186 GCA_029814765.1 Acanthurus leucopareius | reverse complement strand
TATTTTAAGAAATAAAAACACTCCAAAAAATTTTTTCCTAACTGGCATCATAATGCGTACCATAGAGGGTTAAAAAACACAAAGACACACAATGTGTTTTGAAACACTGAATGTAAACATAGTTGATAAAGATAAAATGAAACTATACTGACACCTCTGGAAAAAATTGAGAAGTTTCAACAGATATTCACGCTAATTTTTAAAAAAGAAGAAGTGTAATAATATATTGTGGTATTTAGAAAGGAGCGCAGAATTAAACTTTAAGAATGTTTACTATGATGTTTTGGCAAATAACTAGACCCAAAAGCAGATGCAGAAACAGGAGAGAGGTATAATAAAAGGGATTCATTGAGAAACAAGGGGAAAGGGATGTTTAAGGAAGAGTGTCTGCTCGGGGGAGCACCAGTGATGTCTGACTGAAGAGGCATGAGGTTCAGGGGTGGCGTGAGACATAGGAGGAGATGACAGGGCTCTGGTAGTTGCACTAGTGGGAGCTGATGGTGGAGAGTGTGGAGCGGGTGGCACAAAGCAGCAAAGGCTGGGCAGCATGGTGGCAGGTCCTCAAGAGCAGGTAGCTGAGGCACACTGGTTACAAAGAAAGCACAGGTAAGTATCATGAAGATCACTAGCAAAGCACACAAGCAGAACTCGAAAAACACGGGAGAGAGCCAACTCTACCACAGACAATGCAAACAATCTGGCAACGAGTGAGCTGAGAAACCACTCCACGATCCTCAAGCACAACACAGAGAAATGTTCAAACCACCACAGTCAACAGCTGCAATACATCAATAAAACCAAAAACCCAAATGCCTGTTGCATTGTGACAACTGCATGACGGGCTACCAACAAGACAAAGTCTAGGTTACCATGCTAACAACTGAGGCACAGCAGTGCTTTGAGCTAAATGCAAACTTCATTATGCTAAAATGCCAATGATAATTACTCCTAAGCTGCTACAGTGTTAAGCATCTTATTAAGGCATGTTAGCTTAGTTATGACTACTATTACTAATTAATTCATATTATGACTACAATTAATTAGGACTACACACATGCACAGAGACTTGTGAAAGTGTTAAGCTACTGGCAGGGGCTCTGTAAAAAGTCTTAGGATCACCAAAGCCACAGGGGTAAATTCCTTTGTGACTGTGATAGTTTGCACTCAGTTTGAAAATTTCATTTCAATCCATTAAATAACTGTCAAGAAATTTCTGTCTGGACCGAAGTGGCGTACTGACTAACAGCTATCTAACAATGCCATCCTGAGAGTCATGCTGCTTGCATGAATCAGACAACAGGGAAAAAATTCAAAAAAGTAACTGCAAAAAATAACAGCTTAGAAGACTCAGGACATAAATTACACAGTCAGTGATTTTTTATGCGTGATCAGTGGGTGACGAGGTAACTACTGTCTATAATATCACTTATATCTGAGCATGACCGACATCTTATTTATATCACATTTCTAAAAATCACTATAACATAACATGGTAATCAAGCACATTAAGATTTCACCATTACATGTTAAAGGTATGTTTAAAAATCAGATTAGTACTTTCCTTGACTGCTTCATGCCAAACTGTAGCAGCTTCTTACCCAAAGGCTGACTGGTGACAATCATATAAGACCAAATAAGCCCCCGGGGATTTTCAATAAATGAAAACGAGATTAGTGTCCTACTTGACTGTGACTAAATTCAGGGAAAGAGGTACAGCAAGACAAAACAGAACTGTGATTCCCTATCAAATCCACTCAGAGCTCCACAGAACTCAGCAGGAACATGCTGCAGGGATGATGCTGTTTACTAAATGCTTAAAATATATTCAAAGGTGCCATGTGCAAAGCTGAAATAAATGTGTAAAACTGTTAGAGTTCAGTATTTAGTAATTTGCACAAGGCAAAGCAAGAAAATTTTCCAGGGCTCTTTTTTTTTGGACTCAAATCTTTTAATAGCAGCAGCACCAGATAAGGGAAGTGTCGAATAATCTTGATCTCTGTCCGTCCACCAATGTGCCAACTCATTTAATAGATGATAACCAAAACACAAGAAGCAGGCAAACCACATCTCAGTGTCACAGCTGATGGAGAATGTGCTCATTTGCTTTCCTTGCTGACGCATTTCACCCCAGCAACACCTCAGGAAATGCAGCAGTATTACACATACTGTAGTGGCTCCTACGGGTGGGTAGGTGGGTGGTTGAGGTGAGGGGGTGAGAGTCATGATGGAATCACATCACGAGTTACGTGCGTTCAGTAATGTGTGTTCAGTCCCTTGGTGGAAATTAACAAAGTTAAAAATCTTCAATCAAACATTACTTTTTTGTGCTTTAAATTTCTGCTTTACTAAATGATTTTGCACTTGAATCAATTTCTTTAACAAAAGTAAAAAAATGTATTCTTTACTTATTATGTGTATTTAATAAGTACTACATAATGGTATTGTTGAAAGCTGCACATTTTTGGATCTAACGCATCATGTAAAAAGTCATTTGAGAGTCTTCCTGTTCTCATCAACTCCAGCTGTTTTCTGTAAACAAGCCCTCATTTTAGTAATGGTTGTTTCTTGGAGATCAAAATTATTCATGAAACCATGTTTTTATATTGCCACCACATCCAAAGGTAATTTAGTGACTAAATTGAAGCCCAAACACAGTCTGGAAATGAGGAGCTGAAGCTTGTGGTCCTGTCTTTAATTTTCAGCCTTGATACTGTTTGCTTTCAAATCCATATGATACCAATCGGACTCATTAATTAAGCATCCTTAATCTTACCCTTCATTTCTGTGGACACTAGAGTAAAATTCTGGCTTTATGCACTTTCTTGGAAAGAGAATGTTAGAAAAAGCTCTTTTTTTCATTTATTAGCATCGGTATTGGTTGCAATCTGATTGTGACATTCGTTCTTCCACTTTCATCAGTTAATTATTATTATCTGCTCATAGATTCCCTTCCTTTTGCTAGTTCACTTCCTTTTAGCATTACATCAGCCCACCTCCCTTTGTCCTCTGTCTCTTCCGATTTTCTCCACCTCCAAAATATCTTCCCTCTTCCTCTCCCACTCCTTGTTTACACTTCAAAGTCTTTCATTCTTTGCTACGAGCTTATTCTCATTTTGTAAATCAAGTGCTCTCAAGTGTTTCTGCTCCTTGTCAGGGCCTCAGAGACAGTGATGTCTGGGTATAGTCAAGTTCACTTCAAAGGATCAGATAATCAAATGAAACTTGGGACATACAGACAAATTTCCTCTCCTTGTACTGACCATATTTACATGCTTTAAATGTTATTTTCACACAATTTGCAGCAGGGCCCAACCATCTGATCTGATGTTATTTTACTGGATTGTTTTTTCTGACACCAGTTTCATAATCTGTTGCAGGAAATGTGTGAACATATTAAAGGTATAGATTGAAAACTGTCATCATTTTGAAACTGACTGACTGCCAAATGCTTGCTCAGAGGAGTAAACATCCCTGGCACAACTTCACTTAATTCAGTGGTGCACAAAGAAGGGAAAAGGTCTAAAGAAGGTCAAAAACCATTTGATGACTTTATTGTTAAGTTGTTCCATATACTTCAAGTGTTGCTTGAATTTTGACATCAAATACAAGCTTAAAATGTTATCAAAAGAGTGAAAGGGCTAGATTTTTAAAATATAACATTCCACTGAACATGAAGACTGATTTGATGAGAGCAACACTACAAATTCTCTCTTTGTTTGCTGCTAAAACGACAGATATTATGGTAATGCTAGGACTTTATTTTTTATCCACTCCAGCTCCCAAATATTTGGTTTTCATTATTTTGATGGAGAGAAATCAAGTGGCTGAAATAACATATCGTGTATTTGAGTTTCTCATTCTCATCACAGTCACAACGTGTTTTTTATCCATCTGTTTTTGCACCTGCTTTTCAGACAAAACTCAACCCTTATAAATTGCATGAACCAAAGTAAATCAGTTGGAATGCTTTAATTACTATCATTACACCAAATCATCTGCACGATTCTTCAAACGTGAATACATATGGAGAGAGAGGCAAGCAGTCAGAATCACAGATAAACTGTACTTTCAGGCTGGTCGGCCAACAGTGCTACCTGGAATATAAGTGTTTTTTTCTGATTGGACAGACCCAGTGAATGATTGCTCTTAAAAGATCCTGCAAAACTATCCATTTACGCAATGTTGTGTATTTTTCAATGTCTGCAATAGCTTTAAATGAATTAAAAACAATTCTGTTGTCTTGAGTCAGAAAATGGTGAAAAAGATGCCACGAAACCTGTTCTTTTAAATCAACTTACAGAAATTAAAATTGTCATTTGTGCACATTTTTTAGGTGGACAGCTGCTGCCGGTGACCTCTATTTTGTCTTAAAGTGAATTGTCCTTGTCACCCAGAGATGGTCACAAATGGCAAACGTGGTGCTGATTGAAAAAGAAATTAAATTTAAATTGAAAAATCAATCTTAACATGTTAGGTATTACCAGAAGGAACACTTAGAATTCTCCCATTGGTCCGTAGTCTTATTGTTATGTAAATAAAGCCAGAGAGGCTTACTACACATGATCACCAGCAGAATCACTTAGACGTTTTTTGAGCCACTGTTTTTTGTGGAAAGAGCAAAGAAGCCAAGCCTTGCAGAAGGGAAGGTGAACACTGAGCACAGATTTTCTTTCAGTCTTGCTGATGTGCTGAAAGTCCTAATAATGTTAGATTAAATTTTTCACAGTTTTAATCAGTGTGCACCTTTAAAATAGCTGTATTGACCTTTCTTTGGAATTAAGAATTGAGACACTCTTGAATCTAAAGAATTCAGAATTTAAATGTCCTTGAACAAAATGTGATGTTGAGCTGACTCTGTATCCAAGCCAACAATAAGATGCTGCTGAGCCAAAATCAGTTTAAACTTCACTGTACTATAGGTTACAGTTAATGTTGCTGGAGGTTGCAAAGTATTTTTCTACCTCCTGGTTCACCTTCAGCTGTCTTTTATAACAGCAGAGGAGTGTTGTGTATTTTCATCAGTTTATTCGTTACTCCGTTTATTCATCTGTTTTAAGATACAGAGGCTCTGAGAGCTTCCCCTCAGATCCACAAGCCTTCTCTCCATGAGATATTTTGACTGACAAGTGATCTGCTGCTGTGCTATCTGTTGTTGCCATGGTTACTCTGTAACTTTTGCCATAGTCTTTCACAAATGGGTGTGTTTTTGTTTGTTTCCCTTTTGTCCTTAAGGCAAATAAGTCTTTCTTCACCAAGGTGAAGCATTTTATTAATTCAATGTGAAAAATGCATTGAGATATCAGTGTAAAGAGGACTGATAGGAACTGGAGATGCAATTCAAAGCCAGTCAGTTGTGGTTCTGTGCTTTACATCTACAGCTATTTTATGTGATCTGGTTTCTTGACATGTGACCTCTTACTGCAAAACCTTTAAAGGAGGAGGTCAAGGTAGGTGGTTGAAGACACAGGCATTGTTTGCACCTCCGGCCTGATGTTGAGCATGTGTGAAACGTAGTTGGGCAACATTTTGGAATAGAATAACTTATCAATTAGACTTACACATATGAACAGTACCAGGTAGAAAGGAGGTATGAATTAAGGGAAAGAGTGACATCAGCTTTAATTTAGAAACGTCTTTCGAATCCAAGTCTACAGTCACTCTATTTTAGCTCTGGCTTATGAATGAGAATTTGTATCACATTCAATATGTAACGTTTTACATTATTTCACTTGCTGTGTCAGCCCAAAAAAAAATTAAAAAATGTAAAAAAAAATAAAAACAGTTTTCTCCACCTTTTGGTTGATGGTTGTGTTTTTACTGGCACATTGTGCAAACATGTTTGTGTGTAGGAGGGGCTTCTGTGTGTGGATTGTTGGTTGTTCAACAAATTTACACAGATATAAAACAACTTTTAACCAGTAACGATATTCTCCATGTCCCACTCCCATACACATGAATGGTTTTTGGAGGAGGTAAAAAACTTGTTTGTTATGTGGATGCAGAGACTGCCATGAGGGTAAATAGAAAAATAAAGCGTATTAAGTGTGGAGCTCTTTCTATTTACACAGTTGCATATTCATTTCATTAAAGTTTGAAGGGTCCTTGTGAACATCAAACAGTTTGATGTCAGCACCTTGAGTGCGTACCAAGCAGTCAGCTCAATTCCTTTTAAATACAGACTGAAAGGAGGTGGCCTTCAAGGCGACAACAGCAACAGACAGTTGCTGAGCTGGAAAATGTAGGATGGTGACAAATATGAAAATATCTTCAAAGGCAAGCAGAGCAGGCAGAGGATGTAATTCACTGTACATGGCTTCCGAGGCGCATTTAGATGATCCAGATACAAAAACACAATCTGACCGATGATCTTGAGTTCATGCTGCCGCTCTTTGAAGCTTTTTAGTTACAGTCTGGATCATCAGGACAAATTAGCCTTCATTTGGTCCTTCTCTCTGATCTCTGCGTCTCGTCCCTTCCTTTCTCTATCAGCCCTCGGAGACCTGCTCTTTTCATCGCCAGGGCTGTTTGATCTGAGCTCTGGTCTTTACTACACAGAAAGAGACTCACAAAGAGAGGGAGAGAGGACTCATTGTTTTCAAATGTTATTGTGCTCCCATTTTTTTCAACAGATATTTGTGTTATCATCTGTGTAATTATCACTCCTTTTAATTTGTTTGTTGTGTCGCTTTTATCATACCAGCTCTTTGAATACAGCAGAGAGAAGCCACAGGCACACTGAATTCAGTGCTTTCTCATGCTTCCGGCCTTCCTGTCACTACAGACAAGACCAGGCCTGCATATTAAAACCAGAGCTGTCCTACACTACACTGCCTTGTCTGGTGCTTATCAATGTAGCAGTGAAAGGCCCTGTGCCCGTCAGTGTCAGCCTTTCGTATTTAATCTGCCTCCATGGCACCATCAAAGTGTCAGTCTGGGGCATGGGTGGTGTATGGGCCCACCGGCTCAGTTAATGCCATGTGGTCAGAATGAGCCGTAGCTGAGTGACAGTTTCCTCTTTAATCGGGTCTTTTATTCAGACTGTCATCTAAAAAGGCTAAAAAACTCATAAAAAGAACTTTTCAGGAACTAGGAAATTGATTGCTTGGTAAGGATTAATTTTTGAATTACAGATTTAGCGGGGGTTTAAAGATAATTGAAAATGGTTCTGTTGGTTTAGAGGAAAAAATAAAACTCTCTAAAACTAGAATGCAAATTAAAACTTAAAAAAGTTCAACATGAAAGATGTAAAAGCTGAATTCAAAGCAGTATTTAATAGGTTTCTTGACAACTTGGGGGCAGTAAAAAAAAAAAAAAAATTACTACAATATTGACATAGCCACTATCACACCATATATATGATTCTGGTCACCATTTGAATATAAAGCCAATATTTATTCTTC
The DNA here is from genome assembly GCA_029814765.1 of Acanthurus leucopareius. Classification (NCBI taxonomy): domain Eukaryota; kingdom Metazoa; phylum Chordata; class Actinopteri; order Acanthuriformes; family Acanthuridae; genus Acanthurus; species Acanthurus leucopareius. Next base: position 15,442,786 of record JAQMCX010000011.1, on the reverse strand, counting down.
TTTTAGCTATTTAATTGGGTGCTACTGACTCTTTATGTACCCTAACTTTGTCTGTTTGCTGTGTGGTGCTGGGCAGGTAGTGCAGACTACACATTGATTTTTTTTTTTTTTTCGCTAAAACTGCTGCCTGTTAGTAAAAAAAACCCCCAAAAAACAGTGAAAATACAGTTGTGTGTCTGATATTTTGTTCAAGAGTTGTTGTATGTTGCACTTCACTTATTCGCACAGAAACATAATGATGATTTTCTTTTAATGAGTTGTTTTATGTTTAACTAAAGAACCTTTTGCTAACAAGTTCACCATATCAAGTTATAGCAGTATGAGAGTTTGCAATGCCCCCAAGTGGCCAAAAAACAGTAAGTAAGGTTTTAGAAAATTACAATCACATCAATTGCATCACATTCAGTTTTCGTTAAACAGCATGAGACACTGTAATATAAACTGCTGTCAGTGAGGGAGGGACTCTGGGCCTTTACATTTTACAGTATCTTTTATTGTATATGAACAGCTTTCAGTAACCTACAGGCCTGAGTTGATCCAGCTAAATAAATGAGCCAACATGAAGTTAACCAGTTTAATCAGCCAGCCGTCAGGAGCCTATCATCATCTGAAATACATTTTGCATGAGCCTGCCAACAATAAATACCCTGATCTCATATAATTATTTTCTCTCTAACACCAGCTCTAATTTCTCTGAGTAATTGACTGTACACAGACAAGTCTGTCAACTGGAGCCATGGCAGAGAGGTGTCACTGCTGGATTTGCAGCTGTGGTGATTAACAGGACTCAGGGAAATGATTTGGGTCATAAGGATTCAGAGGATCCTTCTCTCTTTATCTCAGTCCCACTCTGTCTCTCAGTGTTTCTCTTTTAATTGTACCCTTGTAGCCTCCTGGTGGTCAGGTGAGGCCAAAGCAAAAGGCACACAAGAGCAAAACAAGTGGATTAAATTCAGTCTTGAAGCTTCAGCCTTGAGTCTTAAAAGAGAAGCCATATAAAAGATTTTATTTTCAATAGCAAATTTCAGATTTTGGCTATCCACACTAATAAGTAAAGTAGCGTGTGGTAAAATTATGTTTATGGGGCAAATCTATCAATAAAAAATAAAGAAAGAACACATAAGAAACTATTGCAGCTTTCTACAGGAGCAGCACCTTTGAAGTCCCAGAATCACTGACAATATTTATCAGCAATTTCTTAATTTTAATACAATTAATAGTTTAAGAAACAAAAGTATGACAGATCAGACTTCTATCTTAGGAATTTTTCAGTTTCAGGCTTTTAATCACATTTCACATAATGCATTCAAAAATTCTATCCTAAGTAAGTGAAATAATCTTATAATTACATTTAAGATCTGACTGGTTTGAGTATGGAGAGGATTATCTTTTGCTGACCTTAATGTCGCTTGGCTTGTTGCCATTTCCATTATTTTCTTTATTTGTGATCATGTTCAGCCAGCTATAAGGGACGCATCTGTTAAAAGACCTTTAAGATGCTTTGACGGTGATTTTAAGCTCTGATGTTTCGAGACATGAGAAGTTTTACCCTTTGGATTTAATGATGGTTTATTCTCAGCTTTATCAGTACATGCAGAAGATTTGAAGATGGTTTAATGGACAAATGAAAATGTTGACCTATTGATGGAGCCAGAAGAAAAGCCAGAGGGTCACCAAAGTCAGTTGTAGACATCATTTCAGAAACATGAATGTCTTTTACCAAAATTCAACAGCAACTAATTCAACAGTAGTTAACCAGCACAGGAACATACAGGTATACAACCTGTGTGAAGTTTTGCAGAGACAAGTAGATCGTTCAAGTTATTCTCAGTCAATTTTTAGTTTTAAGACTTCTGGTGGCTGGATATTCTGTTGTTACCAAAAAGAATTGTTACCTTTTAACAGCATGCACTTTTTCTTGCATGCAGACCCTATCTGTAGTAATCCCTTTATGAACGCCCATAGGACACAGCCCATATTCAGCAAACAAGGGGACGGATGGAAACTCATAAAGCTTGTAGACTTACGGGGCACATGAGTAAACGGCCCAGCCTTGGTGCCTGTTGCCTAGCTACCGCCTACATCCATCCTGTATGACTTTTATTCTATTTTTCTTCTTTTTTTTCCTTTTTATTTTGCTGTTGCAGAGAAAAGAGTTGAATGAAGCTGATTACATAACACACTCATGTGCTTTCATATGTTGTGTACTGCACACGTCTTTATGTCTCGTTGTTTATTCTGTCCCTCCTGTTACAGGCTTGCCCTCTCAGTTCTTTCGCTTACTCCAATTTATTTCACACTTAGCGACCATTTTGCATGCCGGTGGTTGTGATGCACTGTGCAGTACGAACACATTATATTTTTAAAAGGACTGCTGCATGGTTTACAGTGCATAGAGCTAATGGTGCTGAACTTAATGTGTTAAGATCAATGTGTCAATGAAAAACAATGCCAGTACAAGCAGCCTGGGAAGACAGATATCATAAAGATTTAATGCCCATTCAGAGTTGTGACACCAACAAGTGATAGTTTCAGTTATGTCTTGGATTCAAAGCAGTGTGACCTCCATGCAGCCAGAACTTTAGCATTATTTCTTACTCATTTTATTAATTTATCTTTCCTGGTCCATCATAGACCCATGTGTCACTGCACTTTTTTCCTATCTGAGCTTTTCAAGGAAGTCATTTATCTGTTAGATTTCCTCTGCAACAGTTTGCTTTTCAGTGGATTTGTCCTTCAAACTGTGAGCACTGCAAAGAGCAGAGGAGAAAAATCACAAGAACAGAGTCACAAAGAGCAGAGCAGCAGTGTTGACTATGCAAAGACAGAGGGCGAAACTCGTCCGATACCGCCATTGTATATGGATTGTAAAATAAAAGTCAGTTTAATTAAACATTCAGCATGCTGTGGAATAAATATATATTAAGCAAGTGCAATATTGTCTGTGTGTTTTTCAGAAGGAACAAAGGGATGGTGTGTGCTCACGACTGAGGCTCAGTGGCTGTTGGGTTCAAGGGAAATGGAAGAAACCGAGTTCCCAGCTGAAATTTTGCAGTAGGTTTTATTTATGTTATCATTTTATTTCTGTTCTTTTCTTCATTGCACTGCATTATTAACTCACTGCAGAGGACTATAGTTATTGGAAATGTCAGAAATGTTAGTGCATTTCTGTGATTCTGCACTTGTATTGTGCTGTTTGCAAGAATGCAAAAAATTGGGATACAAAAATTGAATCATTTATTTATTTAATATTTTGCCTTGTATGAAACCTTTTATACAGACACATAGAATATATATTGAAGACTTGCGGAACTGCTGGCAGTTATATCAACTTCCTATTTAAATTCCTAGCCATTTGCTCTGTTTAAATAAATTTGAGGGTTAAGACTTTGTGTGACTGACCTTTGCATCTTTTTACATCTTGTTGAACTTGTTGAACAGAGCTATAGAATATTATACAATTCCTCTGTACAGTAATTTTCCATATGACAGATTGGTGTATCTACTCTATTCTGAGATAAAAATACAAATTAAACATCGCCTCAGATCATTGCAAATTGAGGACAAAGTTAATTGGTCTTTACAATACTAAAAAAATTTGATAATGTCATTTTACAAGCAAATATTTGACGCTGACATTTACTTAATGAAGAGAGATAATAATCTGTGACAGGCAGGGAGAACAGATTCAGAGCCTGCTCCTGTTTCCTCTTATGGACTGTTAACCTTTGCTGTTCGAACAGGGTTTGTTGAATATGTTGATGAAATTAGCCCTCGTGGATACGTTTGGGCGGTGTTTGTGCTGCAGTCGGTGAGTCAGGCGCAGCAACTGGGCAGATGGCGGTCCGAGTGGTGCGTAAGGTACGCTTGATATTCATCAGGAGAGCCGACCTCTGCCATGATGAATTCAAGCATCTAACAAAGCTCACTCAGAGTTCACCCCTGCATAATTAATGGATGCAGAAATTCAAAAACAAGACAAAAGTCATTCTGTGCTCTCGCTTTCACTCCCACAGACCCTCTCTCGTGGTAAAAAAATAGTGATATCCTGACAAAATTCAGCCTATGTAGGTTTGGAGAAGAAAACTCATGCAGATTCAAGGTTGATTTTATCTGAGGACTTTGCTGTAGTATTGCAGGGCCAATCAACAAAGTTCAGCGTGTATTATTAAAAAAAAGGTGCACACACCCACACTCATCCTTGAAATTCTTTCTCAAGTAAAAACCTCAGAAAATGGGCTGCAGCAGAAAGCTGCAGTCAATTCAGTTCCATTGGCTGAGAGAGATCTTTGACATCTTTGCTTAACACTGCATTAGCTGCTTGAAACTTTAATGATTTTTTAAATAGTTTTAGTGCATCCACTCAGTGATATCAAAACTTTTTGCTTAAGTTCTCTTTGAATATAAGAAACATTGAGAGGTTAAAGTTGATTTGAAAAGCAAATGCATCTTTTATTATAATCATTTAGAAACATCTTAGAAGATTCACAAATTTCAGACAAATACTTTAAAATAAATATAATTATCAAATAAGCAGATCATTCTAAATAAACTATTTTAACATACCTAGTTTGTTGACTAAATGTCTTTCTATTATTTATTTATGATTAGTTTTAATTTAATGCTTAATTAAATTTTTTTTCATGACTTTCTCCATAACATACTTTTTCATTCTGTTTTAACATTCAGATATTATTGTTTTCATTAGTAGCTATTTTGTGTGCAAGCATCTCAGCGCTGTTTTAAATGTGAATACCTTCTTCACATAAAATGAATGTCGCACTCAAATAACCTTTATGAGTTTTCAGTAGGGGCTTCTCAGTTCACACAGTGGGATATTTATTGAATTTCTACATTTTAAAATATGAACAGTGTTGAACGATGAACAACTGAACGTTGTTTGACTGCAGAGGCTCGTGCTCTCTGTCCTCCCAATTAAGGCTGTTAAATTGCTAATGAGCAGTCAATTAAGATTTATTGCAGCTTCATGTGGTGTAAGGGGTCACGACACTCACTTCAGACAGACAAGCACAGACAAGCACAGACAAGCACACACACGCACACACTGGCAGGTTTAGTTCACATTTTGCTTTCACACATGTGCACAGACTCACACACACACCTACACACACAAACACACACACACACACAGCCCACCTGGTACACTGTATGTACGGATGTGATACCTGTGAGAATGTGTCACCACACTCTGTTCCCACTGCATCACTGGATGGATCAGTGGTTTTTGGTGTGTGGGTGTGTGTTTGCCTGGGTGTGTTTGTGTGTGTATATGGTGGGAGGGGAAATCTGTGCTTACCTACCTCTGTTTTTGTCTGTTTTGTGCTTTTTCAACAACATATTAGTATCGCTTCTGTGGGAGATTGGATTAATAGTTCTTTTGTTGACAGTGAAACATTGTATTTCCATGTTTGTGTGCTTGTGTGCGTGGGAGTGGGTGTGTGTGTGTGTGTGAGTGTATGTGAAAGGGAGGAAGGATGAGGAGGAGGATTTAGGACAGGTGCTTTCAGAGAACCCCTTTGACTCATGGTCTCTTTACTAATTAAGTTTAGGCTCTTTATGTGCATATGCATGTGTGTGTGTTTGTGTGTGTGCATGTGTGTGTCTGTGCCTGTCTGTCTATAAATGGAAAAGGTTCCTCTCCTCCACTCCATCACCCTTTGATTATCTTTTTAACCCATCGAAAAGCTCTCATCTCCATCTCCAAGCTCTTTGAAGCTTCCATTTGGTGGTATTTTAAATAAAATATGATATATGATGACATCTGCTCATTTTCTACCAAGCGCTGCAGTTTTGATATGTGCAAGTGTTTTTTGTTTCTTCCTTTTCTATTTCTTGTATTTTGGAAGACTCTTCTCTAAAAATAGATAGAGGATCATAGGATCGTATAATATATACAATAACAAAAAGTAATCTTTTTATGTTCCTTAATTCTGAAAAGTTAAGTGTTACACTGGAACCAATTAAGAGCAAGGTAGCAAGATATCTATAATAACCCCTGACCAATCTGTTCATTTGGACAGTGCAATAATAATTAATTATTATTCAGGTTTTACCATGTTAAGTCAAAACTGCAGATAAATGATTTTGATTATCTGCTGCTAAATTTTGGAAGAATTACATTAGTGCACAGACTGATATGAAACAGAGGTAGTTCAGTTTCTGTTTAAAAATAAGCCTGCATTCACCCGCAGGGAAGATGGTCTTTAGCCTGAGTGGGAGTTGCTGGCTGAAATGAAAGAAGAGAGAAAAGTATTTTAAGGGTGATACTGCTGTTGGTGAGATTTTTTTTTTTTAATTGTCACACACCATTACATTCAGTTTTCTTCTCTCAATCTGTGCTTTGTTTTTTTGTTTATTTCAAACCTGACTAAGAGAAATGAGGCATGCCATGTGTGTTTCGATTTGCTTGACTATTCGCCTCGAAAGCTTTCTTTATTACTGATCATTTTCATCGAATTTTATTTATTAAGGGACTAATTGAAGATTCATATGTATCAAGTTGAATGGCAGATAAAAAAGTAATTGCATGTCATCAGAACTTGCATGTATGTTTGAATCTGATGCCTACAAATGTGACACACTTATCCATAATTAGGACACATTTTGTTTGTATCTCTTTTGATATGCATAAGTCAAATTAAAATCCATGGGACCATCAAAAAATGCCAAGAATTTTTGGACACAATCTACAGGTGTGTAATTCTTCACCCTAAAATGAATAAACTCAGATAACCACTTAAAATTCTTTTGCCTCGATCCTGTTTTCGAGGAGAAACATTGCCAAGATGACCAAATGCATCCAGTCCAGATTTATACAGCGTGCTCAAGCAAGTTGAATCGTGCCTGCCACCCACAACCTATTTTCCACCTGCTGCCCACCTACATCAACAATAGTGAAGCATAGTCCAGGATAAACACAAAAACAAACAGACACAACAGAGTGCACATGGCGACGACGCTCCTCAGATTAACCTTTATCCTCCCTGATGAGACCTGTTGTTTTTATCAGCTCCTAAAAGCCAATTCAATATCTGTGGCAGAGCAGAACTGTTTCCGCAAGTCTCACTTAGTGTTGATTGAGGAGCACACATATGCAACAGAAAACATCATTTATTTTAATATAAAACTTTCCCTTTGTTGTTCCAATAAACATACTAACTGTTCACTTTACTTTCCCATTGCAACTGCGGCACAACCCCATTATCAGGGAGAGAGACGGAGAGATAGTGAGAGGGGGAAGAGGAGAGGAGGGGATCGGGTTTCTCAGCCGCTCTGTACCCTAATCCTGGATTTGGAAACGGGATGAGGAGAACGCAGGTAAGGACAAACAAAAGTAATAACAGCACTGACATGGGATTGGAAGGTGGGGGTGAGCAGCTTGATAGGAAATAGGGGGCCTTGTAGGTCGAGAGAGGGGTGGTTAGTTGGTAGGTGGGTGGGATATAAATACCTGCAGTAGACAAGGGCGGCAAAATGTTGAGGGTATGACAGCCACTGGCTTACCTGCATCTATAATAGAGAAAAAGAGACAGGGGCATGCATTGCAGAGGCACTAATGAGAGGAAGCTGAGTAGCTGAGAAACACCTTTGAGCAGAAATAGCACTGATAGTAACTTGAACCTGAAGCTCATCACTATTCATCTTCAAGAGCCCAAATCTGTGAAGAGTTATGGCCGAAGTGCTGACATCCATTTCTCTTTGAGAGGAAAAAAAAGGTAACCTGTCACAGTTTTCTATCTGCATATTCCCAAGTGGCTTCAGTGAGAACCATGTTTGACTGAACTGGGGAGAAAAGGACAGGAACAGAAGACAAAAGGAGAGGTGACGGAAGACAAGAGGAAGCAAGGTAAAGGCAAGGCAGAACGAGAGAAGGTAAGACAAAGCAAGCAAGACAGAACAAGCCAAGGCACAAAAAAGGGAGACAAGGACACAGGATTCAAGAAGACAAGAAGACAAGAAGAAGACACAGGACAAGCAAAGTACAACAAGACTAGATCAAGTAAAAGCAACAGAGGGCAAAGCTAAGAAACCAATTAGGGAATCACGTCAAACTTCAGTGTACCTCTGGGAACCACAGAAGAATGGCATGCCAAGCATTCAGTGCCGACTCTTTCACCCCGCTTGCAGTAGATTCACCTTTGCCAATCCTAATGCACCACGCCTCTACTAATGACTGCCTGCCAGCCACATCCCATGCTCACAGCAAAGTTTCTCCAGGTGAGCTGGCCTCATGGTTTCCTGTCCAGTAATTTCTAACATGTTTTCTTCTGTGACAGTCTTTGCTGCTTGTATGCTTCACCTTTGCCTGATTTGTTCTAAAATTACTGCAAAGTAAGAGGAAAATGGAAGGTTCTAAGTGGCTAAATGATATGGACCATAACACACAAAGTAATAATCATGATGTGAAATCATGGAAGGCAGTCCTCTCATGACCACTTCAATCTTCCACTTCAGCCTCTTGACGCTATGTAATGAAAGGTTATACGCATTGGCAGGGATTTGCTGGTGTTAATCACAATGACACTATTGATTATATAAAATAGTACTGGGCACTGCAGGTGAGTATTTTCCAATGTAGGGCTGCAAGTTTTTCCCACAGACCTCTAACTGGCCCAACAAGCCTCGCCTCCATCTGCTGATGCCTAAACATCATATGCAGTTTTGTTCTCAGTCAATATGGAGGATAATTTGGATTGAAAAACATATTTATTCTAAGCAAATCCAAATTATAAAAATTAATCTAATCAGCTGGTATGGCTCAACTGTCTCTGCTCAGTGAATAATTGCTTTGAGGATACTTTATTAGATTGACAAATTTCTCAAGGTCTTTTCATGTCGCTGCATTGTGGAGAAAACTTCCTGAGGGTTTTTGTGCTTGCTGTTGCTGTTGTATTAGCGTAGAATTGACAGGATGAAATCGTGCCGAACATTAGTCATGCATTACATTTACATGGTAGCAAGTCAAGCATGTCTTCTAAAATTACATTTTTTACCCAGAATATTGAACTTGCATAATTTTATATGTGTATCTTTGCCATGATTTATATGTGCGCTGTCTTCCAATGAATCTAAAAACAAAGGTAAGATTGTCAAAAAATAAAAAAGACAGTGAAAGTTTAAATGATAAAAAATGTAAACATAGAAATGATGTAAGTATTCTGTTCTGGCATGTTGAGACAGCCCCATGAGCCTTGGTCCAGTCATCTTATAGAAGAACACAGACACTGGCTGGAGACAAGTGTTGGTGCTTTTTAACAATACAGGACACATGCATCTGTTTTAAAAGTAAATTCTAAGCTGCATGAACAAATGAATGCATAAATAACCGTGCTGTAAACAAGGGACATGACCAGAGCAATGCTCATCTATATTTAAATACATTGAAAGAGGAAGGAAGGAAATCCACAAAGTAAATGTTTCAAAGTGAGGCTGGGTATCAGCTTTGTGATAAACGTAACAATTGACAGAATCATTACATTGGTTTTCTCGATTTTATAAGCATTTTTGGGATTTTCTTTGTTATTTGTCAGTTCACTTAAGACCACTTTTTAAGAGATTGGGTACGATGTTATATCTGGCATGTTTAACTATTTTTATGGAGCATTTTAAAGCTGCATCAGCATCCAGTTCTATGGTGTCTAGTTTAAAGAATAAATGGACTTAATTCAGACTGCAGTGGCATCTTCCTCTGTTCACATTAGGGTAATATTTAGGGTGATATTGACCTTTGGTAAAAGCTAAAACATTAGCTGTAAGCCTCATATTTCTGTCTTTTTTTGTCTGATATAATGGAGCTGTCATTAAAAACAAAGAGGGACAAGGTGGTTCGCATTATATTTCTGATCTGGGGAGGAAAAGAATATCTTTGATGGGAAAGTTTGAGTGTGCATGAGGAGACATGCTAGTTCGGAGGCACTTTGGACATTTCTTATAGAATCCACTTGCTGTGAAGTCAAATTTAAAGGTTTTGATAAAGATTCATGCCAGTAGGCACAAGCTGTTTTTGTTCAAAAATGTGTCCTCATTCATACATTTTCAGTAGCGGCTAATCCTGTTTACAGGGTTGCGGGGGGGCTGGAGCTGATCCCAGCCACATTTAAAAATGTAATGATTTTGAAATTAGTCATACTCTACATTGAGCTGTGTTTAAAGCTAACCTGTGCTCAGATTAGAGTCAAATTAACACATTCTTCCATTTAATAGTCTACTGATCTTGTGTTCTCCAGTCAGACAGTAACCACATTTGTCTCCATCAGTGTCATCCGGACTGTCCCTGGGTCAGTCCTCCAAGCGTTCCCACATGCACCTGTCCAGCTCATCCCTCAACAATGCTCTTAGTAATGCCCCCCCGAGCCTACATTACCCAGTCACCCCCTGTCACTACGGCAACCAGCAGGCCACCTATGGCATGATGGCAGGTGAGTGATGGTGTTTGTAACCGTTATTGCAACAATGTGATTTTATTGTCTTTCATTTGAACTAGATATTCAGAAATTCCAAGTTCCCAGTTGAAAATTTCAAGTAATGCCTGACAAGCTTTCTGTTTTCAGGATGGAAAACGTATTTGTTCTTCATTAATTAGGAATAATTAAATTAAACAAAAATATGCTGACAATAATAATCATTTTGATGAGGATGTGAAAGTGAGGATGATGTTTCTTGAATCAAACTTGGCACAAATTGTTTCATGGCTGATAAGTCGACTGATGAGGAGGCCTTTCATTTAATTATTCAGCGCCCGTCATCTGTGGACATTATCTTGGTCCAATCTGCACACTGAAAGTAAAGCCATGTATTTAACTGACAGCAGAGACAGGTGTGATCACAGGACTGGACCCATGGTTAACCTTTAAATGCCACATTTCTTCACTTGAGTGTCAACAAATCAACCAAACTAATTACGAACTCAAGGAGCCATGGTGATATTACAGTGTTGCACAAACAATGATGATGTTTTGATGATGATTACTGTGCTGACAAAGACATCACAAGGGTAACGGCCACTGTGATTATGATAATAAATGCCTCTCTCTCTCCCCCTCTCTCTATCTATCTTTTTCTCTGTGCAGCTCAGGAGATGCTCTCTGCCAGTATTTCTCAGACCCGTATCCTGCAGACATGTGGCGTCCCTCACCCTAACATGGTGAGCGGTGCAAACCCATTGCAAGGTAATAATGATCAGATACACACTCTCGCTGACAGTTTGTCACACATGCGCACACATGCACATACACATGCACACACATAATAATTCTCTCTCCTGGCCCTGCAGTTAAACCCAATAAATTGACCAGACAATTGGTTTAGTCCCATTTAATTCAAGATTTACCACCAGTTAAAATCAATTTCAGACTTGATTACTTCGCCAAGTGCTTGAGTTCTGGAGGGCACTTGTTTAACGCAGCTGTCAAAAAGGACTTGCCACTTCCTGGTTATGTGAAAACAGTCAGGACGAATAAGATTCAAATGAGGAGATTTTTCTTATTCAATTAGATTTGACAACCAACACAGCTCATTCTAGATAATCCAGCATAGCAGTGTTTGAGTGTATTTTATTACAGCTGCCTAATTTAAACAGAATTAAACATCAAGGTTGTATCAAATGTAAAGGGCACTGAAAACCTATTTTCTCATCCAGCTTCTCATTATGTCTGTCTGGAATACTTGCAAAGGTTTTGGTTAATTATATTATCTGGTATAATATAATACAATAAAATAAAATATAATATAATATAATATATATAATATAATAATGCTGCGGTAGATAGGTGTACGGTAATAGTAAAACTTTTTCGGGAGCTGCATGCGTCTCTCCAATCAGCCATCCTGCAGTTGTTGTCATCCAATTTAAAACTATGAATATATATAAAGTTTGTGTTGGTTGGTTACAACAGAACCTTATTTCTCATTCTCTTTGGTCTCTGGGAGTGTGTTTCAGTGTGGCGTCCTGCATTCCCATGCATCCTCTTTCAATCAAACCAGGAAGTCCTTTTCTTCTCTTCTGCCTGCTAGTTGAAGCTTACTGACAGCTTACAAAAAAAGTAAGAGCCAAAACACAACGATGCCCCCTAGTGTAATATCAGTAGGACGTTGCTTTTCTTAGTCCAACCACTTTCTTCTTCTCAAGGGACTCTTGTCATAACACTCGTTCTCTGAGATCACTTTGTTACTTTGCACACAGTGAAGGAGTCAGAAACAGTGGTCCTTTCGGGGAGCTGTAACTTCATGTTCTCTATGTTCCAGTGTTCAGCAATTCAGGATCAGCAATGACAGTGATGAACCACAAAATCAAACACCAATGAATATCAAATAATGAGGGTCTGTTAGACAGGATGTCACTGTCCTGCACACTAATCAATCTGAATAAATTGAAAATTAATTAAAAAATGATGAAAGGCTAAAAAAGAAAGAAAAGGACTGAATGAGGACATAAAATCCTTTTCAAAATCTAAGGAGGATTTTTAAGAAAAGATTTTTAATGCATTTCTCAGAGAAAGAAGTTGTAACCCAGGTAGCAAAGAACAGTTAATTTTTGCAGATGAAAATAAAACTGTGTCTTTTAACAGGCACAACTGTGGACTTTAAAAACGCAACTGTAGACCCAGTGATGTCAGCCCACTCTTGTAAAATTTCTAATAAAAATGTCTGGTCTGCAGTGTCAAAGGCTGTGCTAAAATACATTAGTATTCAAATTAAACAGCTGGTAACATTATTCCCATCATATCACCATCAGGAGGTCATTTGTCACTTTACTTAAATCAGTTTCTGTCAGCTCGTATGTGGGATTTTTCTACATCCTTTTGCAAAGAATAAATATTTAATGAAAACTGTGAAGGACCAGGCATGTTATTTGGGTTAAAATATGGAAAATAAACTCACAAACAAAAAAAACATGTGAGAAGAGACAGGGAAAAACTGGCCTCTTTGGTTTTAATGCTTCTCTAATCTATTTAAATTATTTTTCTATTAACAATGGATCAAATGACTGGAAAGGAATGTGTGTAAAAGGTACCACTTTATAAATCCTTAGACAACAAACAATTCTACCTAACGTTGTTTGGAGTTTTTTAGCCTCCCTCACCTCATTAACCTTGTTTTCATCCAGTTGTTTCTTGTCAAAAATACACTGACACTTTATGCTGCCTGACCTGACCAGGACAAAGTGGCTCAGAGTGGGATATTTTGCAGCTGTATAGTTGAATATTTTCCTCAGGAGTTGTTGGAGACCAAAATGGAGCTAAAAATGAAGGAAAATATCATTCATGGAGTGGCCCTAAATCCCTGATGAATGTCAGTCTATTCAAATGCTAATGTTGCACCTTATCTGATATGTAAACAGGCAACTGGTTGTGAAGACACTGGGCATAACAAATTTCTGGGGTTCTAAAAAAAATATTTGTGTTGGTTTCAACTTGTTTTTAGAGTAAAATATTAATCACTTTAACATGAAGTTAGTGTGTGTTAGTGTTTTACTCTCCGTCTTTGCCCAGCATTGAGCTGCTGATGCTGCCGTAGTCTTTGGATGGTGCACATGTATAACAGCCAGAGGGTCAAGTCCATGTACACAAAAGCTTGTAAGATGCTTTCACAAACCCACTGAGCCCACACGTCTTTTGAAAGGGATTTGCTGTCCAGGCTGTCTCCACAGCACACAAACAACTGCTGTGTGCACCGCAGCATGGCTGCATGTATACTCCTCAGGGAGCATCGGTGCAGGCATCAGGCACAAATGAGGCAAAGTCTTCTCTCTTCCTCCAGCATTTGAAAGAAAACAGGAAGCCTCAGGATGAATCATCCATTCCTTAAAAGAACTGTTGATGTTCTCAAGGGTGAGGAGTCTGTCCTCAAATTCCTCCTCACCAATAACAAACTAACAGGTGAAGGGATACTTTTTAAAGGGTACTCACTCTTTTTCCAATGTCAATGGTAAGGCAATAGCAGGAAGGCAAATATTCACTGCACTGTGAAATTTTACCTCCCAGACTTAAAAGAGATTTTAAGAGGTTGAGTCTCTTGCACCTTCAGGACAGGAGAAAATCACTGATGCATACACTTTTATAGCAGAATCTGCCTTATTGCTCTCCAGCTGGTGTATAGATCCAACGGAACAGTTCAGCAGGTCGATGACAGCATCTTTTTCTGCTCCACTTTTGTTAACCCACCCATTGTGTTTATGGGGATGTAACTGCATTTAATATTTCTGCCTTTGTATCTGTCAAGAAAAAGGCCAAAATGGTTTAACCACTGCTGTTGCCAGGAAATCGTTAGCTACATCAGAAATGAAACCTTCATGGCAGTGTTGTTACCTTAAATTCTGCAGATAAAAAAATATTACTTTGTGCTAAATATGCTTAATTTTAAATATGGAGTTGTAGAATTGCATAGGCTCGTACTGATTGGCTCAGTAGAAAGTTGTGAACATCAATACCCTAAGCAAAGTGGGTATAACACTTTCATAAATGTAGCTTACCCTCATAACAATTAATGCTTGGACTAAATATTAGAAACAGTGTATCATAATGTAACAGCTCTGCAAACTGCAGCCTTCTCTAAGCGAAATATCTGAACATTATAATCTTCATAAAGGTTTTGTTACAATGGTGTTGTATTAATCTCTACTGGTTTGATGAAAAACTGGCAGTCAAGGCCTCTGCATTACGACAACCTGTCCAATGTCTCTTAAAAATAACGTGTTACAGCAGAAATCTTAAATCACTGGATCTTTAAATTCAGGAATTGTGTTACATAGTTTGCACTGCACTGCAATCCCATAAACACAAGAGGGGAGTGTTGCATTGCTCATCATAGCTACAGTTTCAGCAATGTTGATGCTGGCAAAAGAGAGCAGTCTTCATGAGATTGTTCAGAGTAGACAGAAGCAAACATTTGGCTGCTGTGTGACTTTAATCACAAATCAGGTACAGAATATTGTCCTCTACAGTATGATGAGTGTGACAGTAAATTTGATAAATGCAGTTGTTCTTTTTTCCACTACAGCTGTGCAGAGTGTTGATTAACATCATATTCCAAATTATGATCAGTCAACTGCCCATCTGGTACTCTGGCACTGATCTGTCATTAATTCTAGCAAATGAATTGTATTTAACTATTCAACATTAAAAACCACTTGTAGAAAAATAATCTACTACATGAAGGTCACCGCCTGTGGCATTTTACAGAAGGAAGGTAAACCTGTGAAAAGGTTATGCAGTGATTTCTACAGTACAGAGATCTTTGAAATAAATAAAAGAAGTGAATTTGGCCTTGTGTGGCAAGGATAAGAGTAAACTGGCAAAAAGAAAAGGTAACGGGCTTGTGAAATTTAGAGTCAGGTACAGGGAAAGAATATTTATCCATCAAAATACATTTAAATTATGTGAGCATCAGTGTCATAATGTGTATGGAGTGGACTCAGGGTTATTCTACATGGTCTAAAAGGGGTTTTACAAGTTGTTTTACCATTTACATAATTAAAAATTGGGGCAAAAGATCGTAAAAGGCCTACATCTTTGTTTTAGGAGAGGATGGAACATCTCACTTTTTTTTTTCAGTGCTGCATGTTGGCTATCATAGCAGCATGATGAACAAACAAAAGGAGAAAAATACTCACTCTCAAGTTCCAGCAGTTTTTATTCCTAGTACTTTAGTGTGTCTCACAGGGGCATGTCAAAACTTTCTGCTGTTGAAATAAAGGCTCTCAGGATACATGTGGGAATTATTTTCAGTACCCTTCTGACAGTCTGACTCCCTTGTGGCTCCTTCTAATTTTCCTCTCTGCCTTTCCTCACCCCTACCTCCCTCTCTCTCTCACTAGGGTCTTTTACTCCTTGCTTGTACAAGTTTCCGGATCATGGCCTAAGTAGTGGTTCCTGCGCATTAAGCCACGGTTTCTCCTCACTGCCTTCGGCCTTCCTCTCGACTGATGAGGCCCCTGGGGGCCCCAATGTCAGAGAGATGAAAACTGATGCCCAAAGAAAGAGCATGCGGGACCCAGAGGATGCCCCTGCCATGGACTCCCCACAGATACAAGAGCTGGAGATGTTTGCCAATGACTTTAAAATACGGAGGATTAAACTTGGTGAATGCTAAAACGAAATCAATGATAATAGACAAAATTAAATCTCTATGCCATTGCACTAATTAGATACTTTACCACCAACGTTTCTGTTTGTTGCACTTACTTTGCCGCTTCTCTGCATGTTCTTGTTGAAGAGAAAATTTCTTTTCTGTTCAATTTTGACTGTCAGGATACACTCAGACTAATGTGGGCGAGGCTCTCGCTGCGGTGCACGGCTCAGAGTTCAGCCAGACTACAATCTGCCGCTTTGAGAATCTGCAGCTGAGCTTTAAGAACGCCTGCAAACTCAAGGCCATTCTTTCTAAATGGCTTGATGAAGCTGAGCTGGCTGGAGGTGAGTCACATACAACCATTTCATTCCACCAACCTCCATTTAGTGCATTTATTTAAACAAATTCTTGATCCACATATTTCATCTCAATAAAGTAAAACTTGTGCTATGTAAAAAAAAAAGCACTTTTTTGATTTAATGTGATTGGATCCTCCAGAAATTATGGTATTATAGCCTTGTTTTCTTTGCATCATTAGGAGGATTTGTTCGTGTATTGTCAAGGACTGAGGGTTTTTTCCCCTTTTTGCCGTGCTTTATGAAAAATAACCAACATTAACTAATAACCATGCAACAGACTCATTTGACTACGCTAGAGGCCTGAAGCCTAAGATTTCATTGAAAAAAAGCAAAGATTTAAGAAAAGTCTGACAAGATGTATCTTTTTTTGTAGCAGAAATGGGCTTTCTTTTGCCTTTCTCATTACTCATTTGAACCCTCAGATTTATCTTGTGACCCTTTGGTTGAGAACCACTGGTCTAAGACAAATCATGAGGACATTTAAACAGCTGAGTATATTTGATTTTTTAAGATATGAGACATTTATTCTAAAGGTCAGAGTTGGACATAGTTGGAGTTATGAGACAATTTTTTTCATTCCAAAGGTCAGACTCAGACAATTAATCTTTCCTGTGATACTTCTAGTCCATAGTTCACCTGGCAATCTGTACAAAAGTAAGTCAGTCAAATGTACAGCAAGTTAAATAAGCATTCACTCAATCAGGCAGTGACTTGAATGGTGACCTGTTACTTTATTTTGTGGTAATTAAAATTCAATCCTCAATGAAAATAATAAGCACGCTACAGCTGCTTTATATTGTTTTTCTGTCTGCAGCTTTGTACAACGATAAAATAGGAATGAATGAGCGGAAGAGAAAAAGGAGAACAACTATCAGGTATTGTTTGTAGAGAACAAAGATACAATACATGCCACAATAATTAGTTTCATAGAGTTCATCTTCTCCTCTCCTCCACTTGTTCCCCACTGCAGCCTGGGAGCTAAGGAAGCTCTGGAGCGCAGCTTTGTGGAAAAAAGTAAGCCATCCTCACAGGAAATAGCCCGGATAGCCAAGGGCCTCCATCTGGAGAAGGAGGTGGTCCGTGTCTGGTTCTGCAACAGACGTCAGAGAGAGAAACGGGTCAAAACCAGCCTCAACCTCAGCTCCTGTTTGGCCAAAATCAGTCAAAATGCTTCACACAGATGAGGGGATAATTTTAAGACTCAGTAATTTAAGGCTCAGACAGAGAGAGACCGTTCACCTCCAGTTTAATGAAAGCTCTTTTTGAAAAGTGTTTCTTTTAAAAACGAATATCTGACAGAAAACATTTTTCCAGTCATGGAAGAATCTGAGTCGACAGGAAACAGGAAACCTGACAGGCCCTGTCATTAATAATGCCCTAAACCTGCATTAAGCAGCTGCTACATGCACTTGCTAAAAACATTAATGGTCACAAGTGCATTTTTATTCCTTGATAGTCAGCATGGCAAAAAAATTAACAAAAATCCTGAAAACAACTTTTGCTGTAGATAATTAGTAATTAACAGTTTTTTACTTGAATTCTCTGATGCAAAAGTTTGTTTAATTTAAAGAGGCATCCAGATATCAATGATTCTATCGGCATAAGAGTGCAGACAAGTACTCACATAGATCAGCTGTGTGCCTTTCAAAAAAAAAAAAAAGCTTTGTTCTTTTTTTTAAAAAGAAGTGAAAATTTATTACCAATGAAATGATCCTCTTTGTATTTGTTTGTGTGTTTAGAACTCTGTGTCTTGTCATTAATTACGCAAATGTTTGTTTTATTTAAGTTAATATGGCTGTGGTCGAGACGGCAGTATATTTAAACTTTCTTACAACCTATTTATTTGAGATCTAATATATTATGCTGATCTACTTTGTTGAGTACAACCTCTTTGATTTATGGTTTGAAGTCAGGGATATGTGTAACTTTGTGACATTTTTGTCAATAAATGATTCTGAGGTGTGCTGTTTCTCTGCGTCTGATAAATTTATTTTCATATTTGTTGATGTTATGCCTTCACTGTTGCTCTCTTGATAAAGTGTCACACAAAAAAGAACATCAGCCACTCTGACCTGGTTGGGGTGACTGATGTGAAACGTCTGAAGTCAAGAAACAAGCCAACACATCACAACTCCCCTTTAGGAAAAATCTAGGGCTTTACAATCAACATACATCAAAAGAGAGATAGATATTATAATGCCACATTAATGCTGTGCAGAAAATGATAGACCATGTAAGAAAGTACTGTAGACAGATAGAAATTAAGTGCCTTCATTCAATTTGATTGATAGTATCTGGTAATTATGCCAAAGACACAGTTGGTTAGTTCAAAAATGTTCACTTGCACTCATTGTCTTTCATTTTCCACGTACTGAATAATTTATAATTAAAATTCATCTCTGACAATAAAGAACTCACGAAGAGTCATGTACCATCTCATTTTTCACTAATGTCATAATATGACCTGATGAATACATAAAATGAGAGAGAGAATCTGGTCATGTGTTCAGTTTGAACTGTATTAGGTATGTAGGTGCATCACTGGGGATTCATAAATAAAGCTGTAAGACATCGCACTTCAGAAACAAGCAGTTTCCACTGTGATTTATGTACAGCTGTCTGACTGGAGTGCTGTCTGGGGAAATAAATGCAGCAGAATCATCCGCTGACGACACATTTCTGGGACTGCACGGTGAAAAGTTATAGGTAAGGTATGCAAAGTAGTTAAATTCTACCAAGAAGCTTCTGGGTGCTGGTGTCATAGATGCCTGAGGCCAGCAGTGGTGGAAGTATTCAGAAACTATATTCAAGCACTTGAACGTGTCCTGATGTAAAATCAGAATTTTCCTGTTAATGCCAGTTGAAGTGGAGCTACTTTTAACTATTTGGTACTGAACTGCAACTTACTTAATGGATTAATCTGCTGATTTATTTTATTTTATTTTTTTTAATAAATTGATCTTTCTTATGTAATAAATCTAAAAAAAAAAATACAAAAAAATGCCATTTCATTTACCTGGAGCCCAAAGTGACACCTGAAAATCTTACATTATTTTTGTAATTGAAAGGAAAAGCAGCAAATGCTTATATTTGTGAAGATAGAACAAATTTTAATATAAAAATGATTACTGATGATCAAAAAAAATATCACTTTTAGTAACCCTTTTAATGTAACTGACTGATTATCATCTAATGATTTTAAATGTATTTCTGTTCTTTTTTGAACATTTTACGTGAAACTCTTTATCTGTAGAGAAGCTAAAGCTGTCAAGTATCTGTAGTGGAGCAAAATAAGTAAAATACTTCAGTAAAGTACATGTAGCTAAAATTTGGTTATATAAGGACTTGAGTATATGTACACCCAACCTCTGCTATAGCCTGCTCTTAAAGATACACCTCTTAAATTTAAAATGGCTTTTGGTATTTGTCTTTACTTTGTATGGATTCAGAGAACATTGTGACAAAATCACTTCACTGTTTTTAATTTTAACAAGATAAGAATGACTGATCAGTTTAACATATATCCAAATGCAGAATGATCACCTGAATCATTTTGTGTTGCAGTGTCTTGAATTTTCTACACATCACACACAGTTCACATCTTCACATCAGGTAATCCATTGCATTCTGTGTACTTCTGTATAAAACTGTATTCAAATCTGCTGTCAATTTAACTCATGCTTCAGTGCAAAGTGATTTAAAAATTCGGCATTGTTTTACTCGACTTGGTGCTCATTGTAAGCAAAGTTTTAGGAGTCTTATATTCATTTGAAAATGAATAGAAGCCAACGGATACAGGGATATCAACAAGTCTACAGTTTGAACTGAAACATGGTCTTCAGAAATAATTTGTGTTTCAAAATGCTGGTATGCTACTCTTAAGTGAAAAATGTCATGGAGGCTCACCAAACTGTACCTGAAGAAACTTTATTCCTTATAAAAGCCATAAACCCTTTACAGTCACTTTACAATGACAAAAAAAGAGAGAAGTTTACATACACCTTTAAAAAAGTGTAGAAGTTTCCAAACCATAAGACTGCACTCAAACAATGCCTATTTCTGTTAAAACAATGTTTCTCCTGACAATGACAACTGACTGTTTACAGGTAGAGAAAAGAATGATTTAAAATAATGAATCATGGAACATGTCTAACACATGCATGATTAAATCTGTTTTGGCATTGGGAATAAATATGAGAAAAAAAGGCCAGAGAGAGGAAAGACAAAGAATAAATATATCTCTGTCACTCTCATGAAGCTGGCTGACATGAATAAATCACCATATAACATTATTAGCTTCAGCTCTGAAAGAACAGACAACATCTCTTGGATCACAGTGTCATTTTAGCAAACATCACTTCAATCATTTTGTTGCTGTAGTGTGAGTGTGTGTTTGTTTGTGAGTGAGGCAGCTTAAAATAACGAATGAGAGTAACTGCACAGCAGCTGAAAGAGAAGAGGGACTGCAGGACCAGCACCATACAATCACTGTGTAAATCCTGTGTCCAATATACGATACACAACCAGATAGCAAACACCAACCAAGAATCAAAAAAAAGCCTCATTTGATTAACTTTAGCATCAAACAATCTATTCAAAGCACTTTGATATGCCAGTCTTTTATTTGTCCTAACTTGTGTCTGATTGCGTTGTATCACACAATTTGTACATCATCATAACTTCAGTGATGTTAATTAGATGCCATCTCTTTTCATCTCATGCATTATTTTGAAGTTAAGAGAAGGCCTTACCCTGACCTGAAGGCATTAATGTCAGATTTACTTTTCACATGCATATGTTTGTCTCAGTCACATCATCTTCAGTATCTGTTGTAGCGTACTTAAGTTTTATAAAAAACATGATTAGTAATTAGCTAACTGACCAGTTTCTTTATTTGCATGGCGACAGTGACAGATTTCATTCTTCCACTTGCATCTCTGACACTCCTGGGTGTTTTAACATCATGACATAAAAGAAAAACAAAAAGAAACAAAAAAAAAAAAACATATATATAGAGTAGAGGACAGTGGATAAGATGTTTTGTTTTTTTTTTTCATTTAACCAGCAGCAAAATTTAATGGCAGGTAAATTGTGTAAGTAGTAAAAGTTCCATCTGGTTATTGACAACCTCTAAGCTATTTTTAATTACCGTGTTTAACTCATTAAGACTTGCTGGAGAAAGACCATTCAGCTTCTGTGTAGAAACTGATAGATTAAAATAACTAATTCAAGTTTGACCAAGACATCAGATGGGAAAAGCCAGTTCCAAGGTTACATTTACTGAAGCCCTTATTCAGAGAGAGGCGGGCGGTACACAACAGTGTAGGAGGTTCAGAACTCTTTAGGTCAAGCATCTGTTATTAGTTCACCTTCAGGCTATGACCACTCCAGTGTCACTATAAATATTTCTCATAAATAGAACGGACATTCTGCCCTAATGACCTGCCCAAGAACATTTAAACATGTATGTGTTAATAAAATCTGTCTGCATGCCTTCAGATGTATTAAAGTTTGTGTGTGTCTTTTGAAAATCTGCTTTACACCTGTAGCAATAGAACAAAGCCAACCTGCCTGTAAGAGTCTGTATCAGTGTGTATTAATTTCGCACAGGTTTTAAATGTGAACATTAATACAGAGAGAAGAGGTTTAGTCTACTCCCAGAGCTCGGAGCTGTCTCTCAATTTCATCGTCAGTGATGGCGTCTTGTTTGGAGGCGGCGGCGGCGGCACCTGGGAGACTTTTTCCTGCAGCTGGAGCTCTCACCATCTGGAAATACACATTGGCAGAAAAAACCCATTAGCAGGCACATTTGATTCAAACTTACATACACTCATACACAAATCACAAAGCTTAGATTAGACAAGCTAAGATTGACCACCAAGCACAGCTGCCAATCCTAAGCCAATGAAAAATGGTTGGTTTAAATTAGATAAAATATTAAAGAGAATTATTAACAATTACACTGGAAAGCTATAAAGTCAAACCACTATTCATACCGCATACATACTTTGTGATGTCCCTTTATATTCTAGCTTTGATATAAGTGGAAGTTATTTACACTAGGATTATGTTCCACAGAATCAATCATTATTCATTTTCCAGGAAAAAACAGGAAAGCTGAAAGAAATCGTTTTTCAGCTTTCTTTAATCTCTCTTTTGAAAGTATTGCTTGTTGTTTAATAGGTGGATATTTTTCAGTGCTTTAACATTTTTAAGGCTGTTTAACTGGTTTTAAACAACTTGTTAAGGATCTAGCACTCCCAACCAAAAGTCACAATTAAATTATGTGGATCTTTATTTAAACTATTTAACGTCACAATAACCCTGTACAAGCTAAAAAAAATTAAAGCCCCTTTTCCCTTATTTGTTATTTTCCATTTATTACACTGTATGTGACAGTGGCAGATGTTGCTGCTTATTTACTGGATCCACTTGCCAAGCTATCACAGATAACATATTCCGACTTCTTTTAAGCTTTAGGCATGACCTAGTAAGCTTTTATCGTTTTCCTTCTAAGAAGTGCATGATATGGGAACATTTAGAGAATCATCTGCTCAGTCTTTTATTGTGGTCGAGCAGGAAATAATTACCCCCTAAATTCAGAAAACAGTTATGTATGTTTTATCAAACTTGCCAGTTTGTTTCTCTCCAGCTGTGGGCCTGTTTATAGGACAATTTGTGGGTTTGTACTTTGTGTTATGAGGGGTAATAACTTATGAAGCCCCCAGGGGGAGCCAGACACAACAGATGGGCAGCCAGGCAGTCACATAGGCTACAGCACACAGATTTAGAAGGGCTGAGGGCTAGCCCCACCATGTGGCAGCTGGAATACATTTTAACAGTTGAGTAAAAGCCATGTCGAACACTCATTGTTAAGTTCATGTTGCTAGAGGACGCATTAAGAGTAGTTGCATTTGTAAAATGTGTTGTAAAACTTAATGTTTTAACTTCCATAATACAGAAAACAGTGACTCTCTCCATTTTCTCATGTCTACCCTTATAGTAACACTTAAGGCATTAGTAACAGAGTACCGCTTTTTTAAAATACATTATGTGGGATATTAGTTTTACTCCCTCCCTAACCCTTCATTCTGAATTTTTTACCTTTCCTGAGATCTCAATGCCGATCTCATCCAAAACTTGGTTGACAATGTCCTGAGATTCTTCTTCATCTCCAGACTCATCAAAGATTTCATCCAAAGTGTCATTGACTGGACAAAGAGTGGGACAGGAAGGGAGGAGATAAGCACAGACAGGTCAATCACACACAAGTCAAACTGATTCACTTTTCAGTCACAATTTAGATTTAAGAAAAATTAGCCTAAGATAAGTCAACATCTTCAATCTTAACTTACACATTCTTTAATTTTACCTCGTCCTAACACCGACTGAAACACTTGTCTCTCCTAACACCGTTCATGTACATCCTGACAATCTGGTTTTGGCAAGCCTGTAAATACCACAGCTCTTTGAGTGTGTGTATGCAAGTGTGTGTGCTTACTCATGTCCTCAGTCATGCCCATCTTCATGTTCTCCTTCTGGAAGTCCTGCATTGTCTTCAAGGTCTTCTGTGGATCCATCTTTTTATTCACCTCTTGCATTGTCTGTACATTATGAAAACCAGGTTGGAGAATTAATTACTAATGTTTTAAGTGGGCAGAGTGGAGGAGCAACTTTTTCAAAAGATGCTTTTGAGCAAAGAAAAAAAATGGTAGTAGATGGGTGCTACAGTTTTTACATTGCCCTCTTTTCCACTGCAGGGTAGTGAAATATGTGCAAAAAAAAAAAAAAAAGATTACATCTGAAAATTTTCTTTGATTCAGATGGTCATCATATGTATTTTCACAAAAATACTCAGTTTCTCAAGGAATAAATGTCAGATGATTACTAACCTTATTACAAATTAGTGTAAACATTTTATTTGGTTGAAACAGGGCTTTGTTCCACATTCATTGATGCACATGATAAAAGAAATACAAAAAAAAAAAAGGATAACTCATAAATGATGCATCTCCTTCCTTCCTGTGAAAGATCAGCACTAACTTGGCTTACTTTCACAGCTGAGTCTAACATAACTGAGACAATACATGCCACTTTACTGCTGTTGAACTAATGTTCCAAACCACGCTAGGAAGAAAGCAATTCATTGAATGAACTACATAAATAAAAGCTGCAACTTTTGCCGAGGACAATTTGTGTCTGTGTGCAATCCATATGTGTATAAATAAAACTTTGTGTACACCTGACATTAAAATTATTAACACAGTTACTCTAAAAAAGCCACACACCAACCTCATCCCACTCCATTAATGTAAAGCCTAATTATATTTGACCCGTCTATGTTTGCTAAGTCTGATTCTGTACAGTATATCGCTCCCGGCCAATTACTACCTCTCACACTTCATTAACGACGATGGTGCTGCCACAAGACTTGGCTTTAAACACGAACAGGTCCCACATTAATATTTTAATTACAATACTAAAATATTGATACAAGCAAACACTGTAACTAGTTCATATGCAAAACAGATACACACCTAACTTTGTACAGTGAGTTGAATATAGTGGATTTCAAAATTCCTCAAGGTCGTAAAAGTCTACTATATTTTTTCGAAAGCATATCCTTTTGTTTGTTAGTAAGTAAACTGTATTCAAATGTATAGCATGCAAATTTTTCTGTACAAAAATGGCAGGCTGAACTAAAGAACGGGGTCTGAGATCTTACGTGAGCTGTGCCGGCTATGGCGCCAGCCATCTTCATTTGGGAGTTCATGAGCTTCGACTTGTTAGACATGGCGTAGACTTTGGAGCTGACAGCATATGTGCGGTTCTTCTGTGCCCTCAACTGGACCAACTGTTTGGCAAGAATCTTACACGCTTCTCTGTTACCGCTCTTAGCCATCTTCTTGATTTCTGCCTCCTGGAGGGTAAAGAGGAGAATTTGGGATATAAGGACTTGATGTCAACAAGGATTTGTAATGTTAGTATAAGAATTTAGCAAATTAGAGATACAATTCATGATATATGGATAAACTGTACTAATATAATCTGTATTCCACATTACAAAATGGTATCGTCTGTAAGGAATGTAAATGGATGGAGCAGCCACTAATGGCTCCAAAATAAAATTACACTCTGTTTTTGATATCTGGGACAAATCCATTGAGATGAACACTGAGCTCTTGCTGAGCAGCTAACTTAAATAACAGACACATTTCTTTCATAGTAATGCTCTGTGAACCCTATAGTGTCAGTGAGCACCACCAATTTTCTATCTGTAGCAGCAATATGACATGCTTAACCATGTCAAAAGTGACATTAAGGTCTTGAAGAATGAGGATGGAATAATCAGCAGCCTTGTCAACTGAACTGAGGTGGGCAATCCACACTAAAGTCATTATTAAAAGGAACATTTTAGATATCCATCGCATGTTTTCCTCATCTTAAGTAACATTCAGTGACTGACAAATCTGTATAGCATTTGTTGCATATAATTTTTAGTCATAATCATACAAATAAGTGTGCCACTTCTGATCCAACAAATGTCACAGTGCTACCATTATTTCCTCTTTCTTATACAATGTAACACTTTTACACAAATAAACACACACACTAGGGCACTTATGTATGCATGTCCTATGTATTGATAAACAAACAGAAATGTATCCACAAAACTCCCAAGAGACCAGTGTGTTTGCAAATACAGACATATTAAATAAAGTCATGTGGATCAGGCCCTGCAAACTGGCAAGCAGATAAATGCTTTTAGCTTTGGTAAACATCAGAAACACACTCGTGCCTGCAGGGATCCTGTGTGTTGGCTTGAGTGTGTGTGTGAGCATCCCAAGAGATGTGTGGAGCTGCAGGTTACAGTAAGCTAGCCAGGCCTCTCAGCACTGCTACTTCCAACAACCCTTAGCATGCCTGGTTTATTTCTTGTGTGTGAGCTAAAAGCATCTCTAGGAAACAAAAATCAATTATTAATGTCTGATGAAGCAACAAACATTCAGCGCTTGGCATCTCTCCTTTTTTCCTCTTCTAACACATACAGAACAGGTGCATTAGTTTTCATCTGTATTTGTTTGCTTGTGAGCAGAAAAAAAAAATCAAATTAATGCCACAGAGAAAAAAACAATTTAGAGCTGTGCGAGAGAAAAGGCACACAGTGACAATAATAATGTCAACTGCACTGTCATCTGAAAAAACCATGAATGCATTATCAGGGAAAAGACATCGACAAGAGCAGTGGGACTACTACTGATGTGAAGCTAATAATTTCTCATTTACTGCCCTGTCAGACAAGGAGGACGGAGGCGGGGGGGTGTGATGGATAAATAGTGTTCTTCCTAACATGAAGGAATACAGCAAACAAGTGTGCTGCTTTTACGCTTTGCCTGGGAGCAACTCAGAAACTTTGTGTATAAACAAGCGCCAAAGATGCTTCTGAACAACAGTTGAACAATGTGTTGCAACAGCAACTTCAATCCACAATCATTTTTCTTCAGAATCAGAATGCATTTTAAATGTATTTACATTTCATTAAGCCTAATTTTATAAAATTTTGGATTTATTACGCTGTCTGAAGATGATCTCATACCAAAAACAAAGTAAAATAAATAAATAAATAAACAAATACCTTTTACAAGAAATGTCATATCCAGCTTTAGTTTCATAAAACATTGTTTTTTAAAGACATGGCATACATCTAAAGTGACTGTAAGGTATTTTTACCCACTCAAAATGCATTACATTTCAATAAAAATAAACATTTCTTAATTTTAAACTTGTCAAGGATTTAGACATGAGCATACATGGTTGGGGGCAACAGACAGTGACAACTGTGCCATACTGCAAATATAGGTCATTTCCTTATCTTAACAATAGTATCTTTTATTCAGAACATGCAAAGAAGCTTACAAAAAAAAAAAAGACTAATTAGCGGAAAGCATTAATGAGGAAAAAAAATTTGGTTCCCCAGGGAGGTAATTATGTCCTGTATGATATTTATTTAATACAACAGAGGGGAGAGGACACAGCCGTCTTCTTTCATCTTTCATAGAGGGGAAATATTATGCGTGTCCGTAAATGTGGCCTTGTAGTGTGTGTGTGTGTGTGTGTGTGTGTGTGTGTGTGTGTGTGTGTGTGTGTGTGTGTGTGTGTGTGTGTGTGTGTG
>JAQMCX010000011.1:15337792-15415065 GCA_029814765.1 Acanthurus leucopareius | reverse complement strand
GTGTGTGTGTGTGTGTGTGTGTGTGTGTGTGTGTGTGTGTGTGTGTGTGTGTGTGTGTGTGTGTGTGTGTGTGCAGTCTCACTTGCCTGAAGCACCAGATCATTCATGTCTCTCATTTAGACCTATTAGCCAATCAGGCTTAACAGTAGAAGTGGATGTAAATTCATCTCTAGCTATATGTGTGCGTGTGTGCATGTGTGCGTGTGTGTGTTTGTGTGTGTGTGTGAGAGAGAGAGAAAGAGAGAGAGAGAGCAGGGGGTTCCTAATAAAGCATTGATGCAATATGTAGAAATCTATGGGAAATGCCTTGCATTAAGATACTTTTGTTTTGTGCGTGCGTGCGTGCGTGCGTGCGTGCGTGCGTGCGTGCGTGCGTGTGGCCAGAGAGAGAGAGAGTGTGTGGTCCCACCATTTGTTTCTCTTGTTTCTCCAGTGCCACTCTGTCTCTGCTGATCTGTCTCTGAGTGCCACGCAGCTCCTTAGTCTGTTCCCTGAGTAAGTCTTTTGGAGAGAGACAAAAGGTACATCAGTTAATACTTTGTCAAACCCACAATACCAGAACATTTAAGACTCCTTGGTACCCTTATGAAATACTAATATCCAAATACACTCTTTCTGAATTTATGTGATTACATACACATATTAAATATAACTTCTAATCAAATTAGTAGGATTTGACATAAGTTTAACTGCAACAGGAAAGTCAATTTTAAACACTGTGGCTTGTTCAAAAATTTTCTCTGTGGTGAAAAAAAAACAAAACAGAAAAGTTATGTGCTCCATATAGTGACATCAGTCATGACTTGCATAGCCTGCATAATCAAAAGCTGACAGCTGAACAAGAAACAAATGTAGAACGGAAACAAAAACGTGGGGATTATTTTTTAACTCCTATATGGTTCTTGTGGACCACTCATAATCTTTTTTTTCTCTTTTTACTGTCAGTCTATTATAAATGAGAAACAACAGACTGCAAAATCTGTATAGTTGATGATGACTTAAAGTTGGATATCCCTCTGTCTCCTGTGCAGTGCAGTTAGAAAAGGGCAGGGTTTGGGTCAGCTGGCCACAAGAAATCTTAAGCATCTATTCAGTGGCTTAATGGTGAGCATGTGCGGAGTGTGTGCCCATGCATGCAAAATACCACAGAGTATAAAGCATCACATTGAGAACGCATCCAGACACCATCAACTGTGGAAGTTCTTGTTAAGCTCACACCAATAATGAGTCAGCTCTGACCCACCCACACAAACACAAAGTGATATCATGTGAGATAATGTATAACCCTGAAATCACACATTCATCCATAAGATCTGAGAAAGGGGAACCTCAAGCAATCTGTGTCTCACACACACAGGCACAGACATATACTTTCAGGACCTCAGAATATGCTGCTGTACTAGAGCAAAAGTACAATTTTTCTGAGCTATCTAAATTCTTTACAACCATAACTTAGACTCATAACTGGTTGTTGCAATGTGCACAAGAAACAAACAATATTTAAGACATTTAAATCTGTAATAAACATTCAAACAATAAATAAAGTTTAGATTCAGTATAAATAAAATAATTATGTGAAGTCAATGTTTTTCATATAGCCCAAGATTACTGATTAGAAGTTTGGGGATAAACTCCCAAAAGAAACTTTAGGCAGAGTAAAAGACAGTGAGAAATCTAAGCAAGAGCAATGGGTAGAGGATCTCTCTTCCAGGGCAAACATTTGGAAATAGCTAATGAATATTTGACAACATCTCTATGAAGACATGTAGAGTTCAGTCATTATATTGGAAAAAAGATAATTGAAGAAAATAAAAAATCATAAGATTCAGATCTTTATTTATGAATTGCTCAATAATGTAACTGGAAATATTACTTTTTGCCAAAAAAATACTTATTCTTTCCTAAAAGGTCACCCATCATGAACTTGGTCATAACACGTCACTACATTAGATCATGTGAAGAACTTCGCATGTATACGTATAAGATGACGTGATGCCAACGTCTCAAAGTGGGAGGGATATCGTCGTACAAATATGTGTCATCTAGGACCCCCCCTCCACTTGCAAAATAACCAGAAACCACCTAAACCAACCATCTCTAGGCAACAACTGAAAACGCCGTGTCGAGAGAGCGAGAAATGAGAGAAACTAAGGACACAAGAAGGATACTGCGAAATGTCACAGTTGGGAGGACCACACAGTGGCTGGGTATGTAGTGAAGGTAGCACAGCACGGTGAGTACAGTACGAGGATAATCAGTATGGGTGAAACTGGATTGACAATGATGGGAGGAGTGGATAGGTGGTGCTGTGAAAGGATTTGTCTTAACCAACAGAGCCTATTTTTAAACCTGCACTTTGTGTACTTTTATATTTCCATGGAACTTTCAGTAAGGGTCTAGAAAAAGCTGAGTATAATCTAGAAATGCATCCTTAATCATCAGTTCAATTAGTATTTTAAGTAGAACAATTAATTCAATAAATTTGATAAAGAGAGAAGCAATTTTTTTTTTTCTTTTTAAATTTGACCTTGTGAAGCTCATTACATAGCCTGGAGAAAAATAATGAAAAATGTAGATTGAGAGGGTTTCCAGAATTTTGACATCACTGTATATTATCTAAAATGACCATTTTTAACTACTTTATGAGGACAACTTGACGTAGTGTCATTTATAGCCTGCCTTTCACATCATAGAAATTATCATACTGTTTGGAAATAGAACTGAGGTTATCTTTTATGGCACTTTCGGGCAGTTAACCTACTTCAGAGTCTCCGTGTCCAAGTCAAACGGACCGTAAGGGATATTATTAGTGTCTTTTTAAGAAAAAAAAAGTAAGATATGGAAATGAGCATTGTGATTAAACGCAAAAAAACCAACAATAAAATCTAAAAGCCTCTGTAGTACATATTTTATCTGGTGATATCTATTTGACATGACATACTCAACGTTGTTACAACCTTATTTATGATCATCTGGGTTTGTGTTTCCGGTATCTATTCAGTCATTTTAAACAATGACATAACTTAAGCTCTACTTTAGCAACACCAACGCCTTCTTCCTAAATTGCCCTAACGATAACAGACGGCCAAGGATTACAATTTCAGTGGTAAAAATGGGAGCTATCCAAAATGGCTTAAGCAACGCGACAAATTTCTATTCCAATTACACTGTGATACAGCTATTTAACGTTATGTTACAATAATAGCGAGTTTACCCAAGCTACTGCACTAATGCTAGTTTGGCAGCACTTCGGCGCTGGTTTTAGACTTTAATCAACAACGTGATTGATGACTCAACTTGGCCCAAACAGGTTAAACAAGTTAGCCTTGTATGTAAACGGTTAGCTGATTTAAGACTGGGACAACAGAACAGTCCGTACACTCAGGCTAAAAACAAGTTAGCTAGCTTTTTACACAGAACTACTTACCGTCAACGGTCTTCTTCTTGAAAATGGAAGTCATGTTGCTACTTTGTTTCGACTTAAATATCGAACACAAATCCTGTAAAGTTAGTACTATACTTCGTGATTCCTATCGCTAATACCGCCGTTTATCCGTCACAATGGAGCTGTGGGTCAGTTTAGCAACCTCGGTTTCCTGGTTGACTTTCTGTTATCGGAGTTCCTCCCTCAGCTGACTGACTGACTCAACCGCTCCTATGACGTCACGGCGGGACTCTCATGTTGCCTTCACAGTGCCTCGTAAAATGTTAATTCAAAGGCAGGAAAACCAATGTAAATTTTAAACACAGTGGTAAAACCCGTCAATTTTCTGTGTCCTTTGGATGTATGGACAATAGAATTTTTTCATCTGAATACCAGCATGTATGTTTTGCACCTAGACATCTATATAAAAATTTACGAGAGTGGAACATGAAAAGCTAGACAATAATATCCCTAGTGTCGTTACTACTTTAATGACACCTTAACAAGTAGCCACTCCAGAAACCGTGTAATTTAAGTCCATAAAAATATATCTGCCAAAACAGTTCTGTTTCGCGCTTTTTTGTACTTACTTTGCACTTTTTTGGTATATTTATAGTCACTGAAAAATGACTTTAAAATTTTCCTTGTAGCCAATGAAGGCAACATATAGGCAAAGTGATAAAATGTTTACTGGCAACACAGATATTTTTATTATCGCTCAATGATAAAACTAGAAAGGGAAATGATGTACTGATATATGTCGGTGGTCTATTGTTTTAAGTTTTTTGTTTGGTTTTGTTTTTTTTGTTTGTTTTTGTTTTTTTGTTTTTTTTTTTTACATATTACCAACAATCTAATCCAACTTTCCCTTTCATTTAGTCTGTAAAGTAGATTTTTACATATAGAGTTTGCAAGCACACTATATATTTGGTAC
Source organism: Acanthurus leucopareius (assembly GCA_029814765.1). Lineage (NCBI taxonomy): Eukaryota > Metazoa > Chordata > Actinopteri > Acanthuriformes > Acanthuridae > Acanthurus > Acanthurus leucopareius. The sequence goes on along the minus strand of JAQMCX010000011.1, from coordinate 15,410,707 downwards.
ATATATAGATATATCTAGCATCTGGTACATAGAGCCTATATACATCGTTCACATCCATATAAATGATTGTAAGAAACAAACACAGGGGGAGTGAGTGTCTGTAAAATCACATCTACAGCTTCTCAAACCATCATAAATTCTGTATTCTCAATTTCCTTCCTCATCATCTCTTTATCCCAAGAGAGAGAGGCATTCATACACTCCAGCCTGCATTCATGTATTCGTATTGTCTTTTTTCATGCTGATGCTGGGAGCGACTTTATGTGCGGTGGTGGGACTCCTGAACCATAACCAACTCAATTTGGTACATGTGTGTATCTGCGCTGGAATTGGCAGCGGGAGGTAGCACACAGGATGCAAGGTGTGTGTGTTGGGGGTGTGGTGGGGGGCTCTCAGCCCAGAAACAGCGAGATATGCCAAGTTATGGCTGGAGCAGAGGAGAGAGGGGTGACTTTGAGGAGAAGGAGAGAAGGATGGGTAGCCCTCAGCTCTTTTCTCTATCTCCAAGGATGTGTGTGTATGTAGACACTTGCCTGTGTGCATCAGCATGTCGTCCTGAGGCGTTGTTCTTGTTAAGGTTATTAGGGAAGATGTTTGGCACTAATCAGTAGAGGACTACTGGGACCCCCACTAAACGGCCTCATCATCACAGGGCCCCAGTGGTGATGAATCTAGCCCCAAGCACCCAGAGGGCCTGCAGGTTCTAAGCCTGTATCTGTCACTGGTTTTCATGTTACAAAGTAGGTGCAAGTAGATCACTACTTGAAGATCAAATCTGCGTTTTTTCCTGCCTGTGATGAATGTGTAGAACTTTGATTAAATACACATTGTAGAATTGATATTACACTATGGGGAGGCTTTAATCTGAGTTTATTCTGCTGAAACACTTTGATAGGTTCCATATAATATGCCTCGACCATATTTGTTAAAAAAAAATGGCTTGAATAAACTTGAATAAAAACAAAATCAAACAATAAATACATAAAATACAAAAAATGTTTCTCTCTCCTTTTTCTCACTATTGCTGGTTTTTAGCTTCACTTTCTTCTCTTTTTTCCACTTCTTCTAACTATCTATCTCTCTCTTTTTTGTCCTCCTCCTCCCTGCAATCTAGCCTGGGGCAAGCAGACATGTAATGTTAAAGCACTAAACTACAGAGTGTAAAGATACACACACACACACACACACAGAGCAGAAAGAGAGACGTTCATGTGTGAAATGAAATCTCTGCACAATCAGTGGGAGTCGCGACTATAAAGCGCATCAAGCTTTTCAGCTTTAAGGTATCATCGAACAAATTGCACAAATCCTTTTATCGGATAACTGTGGAGTTATTCTTGTAACAACTGTGTTTTCTCTCCTCTTCACAGATAAACCCATTCATGGACATCAGATGGTGAAACCAAGTGTTGAATCCAACACAACAGTGAGGGATCTTTTTTAGTTGTCACTGAAACAGACAAGAACCGAAATGATATTTAACATATAATATTTGGCCACTTTCAAGCGCACAAACATGGGAAATTTTGGGGTTTCAGTCGCCTTTTATTTTTGCACTTTATAACTTATTGATTGAAATATTTATTTATTTCTTATTTATTAAAGTTATACATCATTTACAATCAAAAAAAATATCTATTTTAGCTTGAAGAATGATCTTATTAGGATAAGATTCAACAATGTCATATCTATAACAACAGGGGCAGACAATCCTGACTCTATGATGTTTCTTTTTTATGGCAGAAGACAGCAAATATCTGTCCCATAAGCCAGCAAAACTGCAGATTTCATTACTTTTTTTCTTTTTTATCATATGCAATAGAATTTCAACAAAGCTCCCTCAGGTTGTAAATCTCATTCCCCATATTTATCAGATGTAAACCTGAATCATAATAGGATATATGCTGCTTTCTTCCCTGAGCTGCTGGCATGTAAGTGAGCTGAAATATGTTTGTATGCAAACACAGTAAAAGAAATGGGGCTCTGATGGGAGGTATGGGATTTCAATGGTACGTCTTCTCTCTGATGGATTGATACTTCACTTTTACCCAGATTGAGAGAGACAGCTTTGGAGGGCACCAGGGGTACCAAGGGAGTGACAGGAAGAGGAGAATAGCGAGCAAATTCACAGAGAAAGAGAGGGAAGAATCAATGTAACTGATACAGCAGAGCAGGTTTAGGGGAAGATTTTAAAGTTAACACTGTCCAAATAAAAGTCTGAAAAAGTCCGAATAAGGACAGAATATTGCACTGTTATTGTGCCTCACCGTTGTGTATCAAAGTCACAGAGGCAAAATGGGGAGTCATTATCGTTTCACCTTTGTGCCAGAAAGGAATATACAACACCAAGTCGAGGTGGTGTAAAAAGCCAAGCTGTCAAACTGAAACAAGAGTGCCACACCTTGACATTTTGTCATCAGTGACATCAGTGTCTGACCCACTAGTGAAAGATATAAAAACAGCTAGTAATAGTTTAGCAGCCAATTTTAAAAAGAAAAATAGCAACCTGCTAATTAATAAGGTGGGGAGCTCGGTGGCCTCAAGCTAAGGATAAGATTTTTGCCATAAAACTGGGATTGTAAATAATTGTTATTTCCATGTTGTACCAGTGTTATTGTTGAGAAAGGACAAGTTTGTTGTACATTACACAAGATGTTGATGCTATTGCTTGAAATTCATTTCGGTTGTGCAACGCCAACATGCTATCTGTAATCATTTACAAATGCAGCATTATGTCAACCATGTCTGGCTGGTGTAAAAAAAACAAAGACATGGGAGAAAGACATTTGTTGTGGCAAACAGCATGATCTCTGTGTAAAAGGGGGCTTCTATCAAAGGTTGTGATAGACAGAAGATGGTAAGCTTTGTATAAGTTCAAATATTTTGTGTGTTTAATCTGCACAAAAATGAATCTGCATCTTTTTTTTATGAATTGCACATGTTAATTTGTGAGGGATTTAGTGGTACCGAGTTACAAATTTTCTTACCTTTGGAGAGAGAAGGGTTAGCTTTTTCAGCCTGCTAGAATGATAATACTAAGCTAAGCCAAGACACTTCTTGGAGGTGGTTTATATTTTTTTTTCTCTCAAATTATTTTTTTAGCCTTTTTACCTTTATTAGATGGGACATCTAAGAGAATTGGGAAACAAGGGGTGGGGAAATTATGTACAGTGAAGGACCATTGTTGGAATTTTCCACCCAGTTAGGACACAAGCTTAGTGCATAGGGATGTACAAGGTAGTCCCAGGGCATTTAAGGTAGCTTCAAATCTAAGGACGGACTGCTCTTGGCAAGAAAGCAAATGAGTCTATTTACGAACAGTTAAAAAAAAAGAAGATAAAAGCTAATATGGTTCATTCACATTTAACATGATGCATTTTGTTTTTGCATTAGATGATTGGTGTCAAAGTGTATCTATGAGAAACTGTGAGAACAATTATTTCTAACATGAGAACTGGATCAGTTTCCAAACATGTTAAGTATGCAGTAGAGAGAATTTAGGACATATGGCTGACAGCAGCTGGCTGAGAGAGCATGAAGAGACAGAGGGATGGTAGGAAGTAGGAAGAGAGGGTGGTAGCAGCGGGGGAGGCATGGAGCAGGGACTTTGGGATGGTCTAATAAATCGAGTGAGTGACTCCACTCATTTCTGCCCGTGGGACGAATCTAGTCCCGCTCACCGGCACAGTGCAGCATCAGGGAATTATGGGTAATGAGAGATTATTCTCCCCTGTAGTGTTTGCTCATCATCATTGCCACTCACAACCTCCCAAACCTCCTACGAAATACACACACCCCCCCCAAAACACAAGCTGGCAGATTCAGCATGGAGACGCAGGTGTTGAGTTGTATATACGAACACGTGCAGACACACATACACAAACAGTGGCTCACCCATCTTACAGACATGGGTTTGTGAGTGAGGTCAAACAGCGAGGTGTTATTGTTTAAATCTGCTGCTGGCGCCAATTTTGGATGTCACACTCAGTGAGGCACACACACACACGCATGCTTCAGTGACACTCCTCTTTTATCCACAGGTTCTTTTTGCCTGAGGAGACCAATCTGTCTGAGAGTAGATTCTACATGCATCAAACCAGAACCCTCCTTTGCCCTTTCTCGCTCTTTTTCTCTCTCTTTCGCTTCTGTCTCTTCAGTCTGTGGTCCTCCTCGCCCTGGAGCCAGGCTGTGACCACCAGAAGTAGGCTGGTGGTCCCAGCAGGGGCCGGGGCTCAGACACTCCATTAGCATGAGGGAATTAGAGTCATTAAAACTGGAAGGGCAACGGAGGACAAGTCCTTCGCTCTGCAAAGGAGGGAGGAGGTAGAGTAGCTTTATTAATCAGATAGTTGAAAAACATGTATCTAATATGTAGTACGTGAATATGGTTATTAAGATATCACATATTATTAATGCAGTAGATGTTGAGGATGGTCCTGATTCAACATGTCATTGTTTGAAAAGTCAGAGCAGTCTTTTGTAAATTAATGTCTTCTACTCTGAGTGTTACATTTTAAATATAAGTGTGTGTAATCTTTTTAAGTCAGTGTTTTTTGTAATGACAACTAGATGGTGAATTGGGAAATTAATAAATAATAAATAAATAAATAAACTGAAAGAGCAGAAAACCCCTTTTAGCGTTGGTTTTAAATTTAGCTTGGCTTAATAAATAAATGCCAAAATATTAAGTGTGTTCTTATTCTTGTCAGAAGCACACTTGACATGTTCCTGAAGACACATGCTCTGACTTTGAATACAATTTTTACCACTGAGATCAATTTATGAACAGTCTTGGGTAGGAATTCTGGAGTATTTTATTATATTAGCCTGGAAATTTTGGAGAGGGGAGGCCTCCGAAGTACAAACTCAGTCAGAGTTTGCTCAGACAGGCCCTGTCCCTTATTTTTCAATCAAAGTACCAAAACAGCAAGAGAGGCTCCCATGTCTCTATTTTTTCCTTTTTTGTTGTTGTTGTTGTTAATGCTGCAATTTTCCTCTGCTCAAGAGCATTTTATTATTGTCACAGCTAATAAAAGTCTTATCTACAGTCTCCCACATGTCATTGTTTAAACCAAAAATCATTGTTTTGCTCTGAAAGGTAAAAGAACAAAATTATGTGAAAAAGGCACCTGTATGCCTAATTTCATGCATAGCCAAAGCATAAAACCAAATGCCCCACATAAACAATACCTTTTTATTGACTTGCCATGGATTTTCAGACTTAATTTTCAAGTCCATGTCCAGCTTAGAGAAAATTTACTCCCAATTTGACCCTCTGAGGGAGACATATATCAGCATCCACTCCCATCAACATGACCTCGCCTTTGAGTCTCCGCCATCTCATTAACTTTTGCCAGGCAGCCTGGGCAGTTTCGTCTATCTTTATAAATGCAGAATATGAGTCTAAACTGGAGGATAGACTGAGTAATTATCTGCTTTTTAAGCAGGGTCAGCATGGTGACTCTGAGGAAACCCAATATCCACTGGTCACTTTATTAACAGACAGAGTCAGACACACATGCTGGCACACTGTGAAGGAGGTACTTTGTCTCATCTTTGCAATTAAAACTCCCATTTCCATTTAGAAAATGTGCAATAATGGCTAGAACAATTAAAACTGAATATGTGAGATTGCTGAGATAATGAAAAGACGAACGCGTGGTGCTTTTGTTTGACAGAAAAAGCCTGTGTAGCCTTTTTTTTCCCCTTTGGTTTAACATGGAAATTCCATTTCCATTAACTTACAAATGACTGTCTTTTGCTCATTAAAAACAGACTGGTGCTACAATGCAAATGATCCCCCCATGTTGTTTTGTGTCTTGCTTAAACTGAATTATACATCAAGACTCATGTTTTAGTTTTAATCCTGCTGTACTGTACATGCAGGAAGTAGGGCTTTTTTTCTGAATATGACAGTAAATAAAAATCCACTCATAATGCAGCAGTCCATGTACATTAAGATGCACTAATGGTTCTTTAATTAGGCTTTACTGTTTGCACTCCTCCCCCACCTTTCACATACACCATGCCAAGGCAACTCTTACATGAAATCATTCACTGAATGTATAGACAGACACAGATAGGATGTGTAAATGTGTGAAATAACAGAGGATTTTGATCAATATTTCATTTATGTAATTTGGCAGATATCGGCTTGAGTATATTGTCCTCTCTTTAATACTTAGTCAGTAAAATATGATCTGCCCTTTGTAATCAAAACCCTAAAATACTGTTAACTTGGGATTTACCCGGAATAAAATCAGTCAATTCTTGCAGCTCAATGAGATCTTTGTCAGCACTGGCTTTCCTGAATCCAAATGCAGATGCAAAAACCTGCATGTGCAGTGTTTGTTTGCCTGTGTGTGTGCTAGAACCTTGTGTATCCTTATTTTTGCTGTCATCATCATCATCATCATCATCATCATCATCATCATCATCATCATCATCATATTATCCTGAAAGTGAGCTCTGGCAGCCAGGTGTGTGTTTCTACAGACTCTCTATGGGGCAAAAGAACAATAACAGCCACATTACAAAACTCATGATGCTGCAGTCTGCTTAATGTGAGATACCATCATCAACAGCAATCAGCGTTATCACACACCTGCCACATCAGAAGTGCAGTGTAAGGTTAAAAAAGATAGATCTATTAATATTGCAAGACAATGGTTTTTTTTTCTGCTGAAAATGAGTTTGAAAAAAAAGGTTTCCCTGGTTGCTAAAATCACTTTAATTATTTATGTCAGTCTCTGAACAAACTTGTGTCAAACTTTTTGTGATTTTTTTTTTTTTACACCCTTGAGACTGAGATCTGGGACACAACAATTGTGACCCGGTTTTTATAGCTTCTTGGGATGAATCCCCAAATCCTCCTCCCTCCCAGAGAACTATCTTTCTCTGAAATGTGTTTGTGAACTAAAGTAGTGAAAGTTTATTAGGCATGTGAAATTTCTTAGATCTAAAACACTGGAGGTGCCCCTCGTTGCGTGTAGGGCTATAACAGCAGTTAAAGCAAACAATTCTCCAACTCCACTTTAATTTCTGTCCCTTTGCTTCTCCTCCCTCCGTTCTCCCCTCTAAAACATCCACTAATAATCATCATGGTGCCTCATTAAGGAGCAGAGGAGTGGAGGCACAGGCTGCTCCAGATGTTTGGTAAAAACGCCCTGAGGTCCAGCGTCTGTGTCAAAGAACTCGTGTGTGTCTGTCTCATGAAATACGCACTATCAAGTGTGCGTGATTGCTTGAGTGTTTGCATGAAACCCCACTATAAATCTGTGCGTTCTGATACTTCCTGCTCTGTCTCCAGGCATCACTCTGACTGTTCCACTGCCCCACTTCCAACGTAAGCGGAGGCAGCGAGGGACCAGATTCCTCCACGAGAACGCTAGATGGAGATGCCTGCTAACTCTGCCATCTCGGCACAATTTTATAATCACTCTCTTTGTCTGCTGGTGTTTTCACAGTGAGCGATCTGTCAGGTCAAGATATGCAGGTGTAAGTAAAATCTGAATGATTTATAGGCCGATACTGACTACACATTAACATCTGTCCTGCTCACTGTTTGTCTTACAAACTTGATATATTTTTTGTGTTACACATTTTAGAATTTATCAAGGAATTTCCTTCCACACATAATTACTCTTCCTTGGATACAATTTTATTACAACCGTGGGACACAACAAGTCCTTGCAATTATGACAATTCAAGTACTAGATTTCAAAGAAATTTTTAAGAAAGGGAACAAAGGTATATGTTTCTTCAGCTTTCCATCCTTATAGTAATATTGATTGAAATTTCCCTTATCATTGGAAGGACACAATTATAACCAAAATAATCACACTCCACAGTTTTGTAACTTGTGTATCAGTTCTTTTCTTTCAAGATGCTGCTCCACTTCTGTTGTGTTTAATCGCATTGTCAGCTTGTGACTGAATAATTCACGTCCCCTTTGTGAAATCAAAGTGAATGAAACATGAGTGAAAATGATGAGACTGTTCCTCACTCACCACAACGTCTGGGGACCCATCAGCTCTGGCAACCAGCATGCATTGTTGGTGCAGGAAATAAATAATAAATCTCCTTGTTGTCTTTAATAAACATTTACCTTTCACCAGACCTCACAGTGGGGGTAATGCACAATGATTAAAAGGTAAGAATGAGTAGAGAAAATATGGAAAGCAAAGAGAGAAAAAAAAATCTATGTGGTTATGAATTTGCAGACATTGAAGCAATCAATAGATAACACCACCTTTTTAACACTTTGCCATTCATGCAAAAATGCAAAGATTTACTTGATTTGAAATGGATAAGTGAATAGAACTTTATACTCATGTGGGCCTTACCTTTTGACTTAAAATTTGTTTAAACTCTTAAGGATTATGCTTGAACCACTGAGATGTTAAGCTTCTAACCAGGAAAAATGTAATGAACTGGGCTTTGATAGAAAGATGTTGTGACATGTCACACAAGGAAAGGCAAAAATGTAAGTAAGAACCCAATGGTGATTTAAATTCTGATTACCTGCTCCAGTCTCAGAATTTAAATATCACACATACTGGCTCATTGTCACACTGTCAAGGCTATGTAGGACATTTGAAAGAATTAAGCCGCTGTTGATGTCATTGGTAACACATTTGCTTCTTTTTTTTTTTTTTGTAGCACATTTTAAAAATCCCTCTTACAGCAAAGACAAATGTTTCCATTTGCACTTACAAGATGATTTATTACAGTGTATTGTGTGACGGAAGATCCTTTAAATATCAGACAGCCAATTTTAGTGAACAACTCCATATAGCAGAGCAGCCAAGTGTCCTAAGTCTAAGGGTTGCCTGCCTCTGTGGCATCCTGCTGTCTCAGTCTGAACTTAGAGAGCAGTAAGTGTATATAACAAAATTACTGGTGCTTGGACCAGAACTTTAGGGATTTTTGAAACCTTTCTTGATATCTTGAATAAAGAATAGTGACTGATCAGACCTATACATGTCCAACAGTTTTAAGCCAAACCATTGTAATGTCAGATATGTCATCAACAGACAGCCTTGCACAATCCACAATGAGCTGGAGTATTTGATACACCTATGTAGGTTCGCATGCAAGCTCAAGGAAAACCTGCTAGTAGTTCTAGTGCTAGTAGTAGAAATGCTCTTAATGATTTAAAATTCTGTCTGCAAAACAGTATGAGCCCTGTTTCATGTTGGCGAAAAAGACGTGCTCAGGGGTGGTAAGGATATGTCTGAGGTCCTGGAGACTGTGGTAAATACCAGCCATTATATCAGAAGATTTGTATTTCTTTTCACCACATTGCACTGCTCTTCTTTCTGGAAATAAAAAATGATGTAGAGCTGCTGGCAGGGGTGACGCTCATTGATGGTGGGCTGATGAATCTAGGCCAGCCTTTTTCCCATGTAACCAAAGAGCTCAAGGATAATTCTTGGGCTAAAGATATTCAATATAAAGAGTTTCAATTGTCAATGTAGGGCTCATACACATATATAAAATAAAGCATTTAATTTCAAAGAACACCTCTCCTTATAAATACTCCTAGTAATTCCTTTGTAAATACTGGGGTGAATTTCCATATACGATATTTCTCTTTACAAACAATATACTATATAATCTATATGGTATAGTGAAATCACCAGCAACCCACACCATAAATACATAGACCATAAAGGTCTGTTCACATATCAACTACAGTGTTTGTTAAAGCAGTGCAAGAGGTTCAAAGACACAGCTGTAGTGCGAAGAAATAAAAAATTAACACAAGATAAAAATGTATGTGTGTGGAGGAAGAATATATCATATATATATCATGCATGGTCTTTATTAACAGTTATCAACAACAAAAATTATATATATTGACAGTGACAGTGTATGATATACACATGCTAAAAATTGTGCTTTTAAACTGTAAAAACAGCTCATAATGAAAGTATGGTATGGTAATGTACTGGTAATAGAGGTTTATTGGCACTTTATGACTGAGAAAGCAAAGCATGAGGACACCATTATCACATACTAAGTTCAAAACATAGACTCCACCTTAAGAACTTGGATAAAACGATCAGATTCAAAGGTTCATAACTACTTGCAAGTGAGTTTAAACAGGGGTCAGCATACCATTGAGTTTCCCCTGTGGGCATCATGATGCAGAGATTATGAGCCCTTTTGATGTCACAAAAATCTGACTGATTAGTTTTTCTTCTGTGCCTTTAGGGGAATTAACTCGCAATGCCATGTGTACAGTCTGCCGTTCACAGCATGTCTGCTCCTGCTGTAGTTCAAAGGGGGGCCAGTAGACTGAAACTGAGACATCACATGCTGTATGATGCACTTTAAATGGACGCATGGCTATTGTGCACCTCATCACTAAATGAACAATATGTTTTTTTGAATTTGCCTGAATCGCATCTCATATATGGAGATAGATAGATAATCTGTCTGTTTTTAATGACTTACTAATTACAGACTCAAATGGATTCACTTCAATTTTATGACTCAGATCGAGTAGAGGAAACTTGAAATCAGTGATGAATGAACAGATTTGCAACAAAGGAGAACTAAAAAATCTCAATATCTACATTAAAAACTATGTAAAAGCAACAAATCTGGATTTTACGCCATCACAAAATTTAGCTTGCATATTTAAAAAAATAAAGAATGCCAGAGCAAGTGTTTTAGGAATTTTTTAAAATCATTTGAAGAGCTTGCATTAGATTAAATTGCCCCAATTTGTTTAATTGAATCATCATCTTTAGCAAATGCTCTTTCCGATATTTTGTTTAGTTCAATTAGTAATCTTTCACTTAACCAAAGATAAGCATTGCCACTTTGGGTCTTCTGTGTCTGGTATGGATGTAATGAGGGTGTAATTACAGACAGTCTATTTCAGGGTCAAACTGACAATAGTGTCATGTCATTGGACTAACCAACAGGTGGCAGCAAACAGCTTAACTTTGTCAATCACCATCTGGGAGAATCTTTCAAAGAGTGAAGACTGATAAGCAGCGAACAGTATGTACATGGCAGTAATCAAGGTAGCTAAAAGCATAAAGAGACACATGGTGCTAACACAAAATCCATAGTCTGATCTCAACTTTATTGCATGTATTACCTGTTTCTTTCTCTTCTTCATTCTTGTTTATTACCTGTATTACCTGAGAGAGAGAGAGAGAGAGAGAGAGAGAGAGAGAGAGAGAGAGAGAGAGAGAACTTCTTCAATACAAAGGTTATTCTGTAGGCTACCTGTTGCTTTTCACTGTAGCCATCATTACTTTTTACCCTATAGAAAAGACTAAAATGCTTACTTTGGGTGATTTTGACAACCTGAAATGCTCCTTTGAATAGCACATGTTGCTATTGATACACTGACTTGTTTCTGTGAAATCTACTTTTTCATGGAAAAGTCAAAGGAGTGGATCTAACACAAGGCTAACAAGAGAAAGAACCAAACCAGGGAAACTGCATTGTACAATTAAACACTGTGTGGTTATGAATGACTCCTGAACCTTTTTATTCAGTATTTCAAACTCTGAATGTTTTGTGGCCAACTAGCTCTGAAAAGGAACCTTTACGGTGGGACAGAAAAAAACTGGCGGTTTAGGTGAGATAATATTTAATATATGCACATCAAATGTTAAAAACGACCTTATCTTTGTTGTATATTTTGCTGTATTTACACTCTCACTACTTTTTTTTCCCCCAACAATAGTCAAACCCAACAATGTAATTTTTGTGATTATTTCTATCTGAGTCAATCAGGTAGGTTTTCATCCCCAATGATGGTTGTTTAACAATGAAATAACCGCTACTTTAATAGCCAATTACATATTGGTTATTATAGTGAAAAAATATAATTGTTAAATAACAAACTAACTGGTCTGGACAAAACACTCTGTGTAAAGGGACTCAAATGTTTTTCCAAAATTCAGTTCAGAGGCCTCAGCATCATATGATCTTAATATTACTCACGGGAGTACATTAAATTTTTATGAATGGGTGCCACCAGTGACTCTGGAGTTAGTGTCCTGCTTAACTCCGGTGCTCTATGCAGGCCCTACCCCGGTGGGCGTGAGTAAATGGCCCCAGCCCTCTCTAAATATAACTCTCCTCCAAAACAGAAAGAGAGAGGAGGGAGAGGAAAACTCATCCAATCAGAAGCGGTCTAAAAACTTGTCAGAGAATAGTTTTTTGTTTTTTTTCCTTTTTCTTTTTTAGGATACAGTGTGTTTGTCTTACACCGTTTTGATTCATTTTGCGGCCCCGGGCGGTACTGGTGGAGCGCACAGCGGGAGGCGCATTGTCTGTATGCAAACTGGACGACATGGCCATTGTATGCGTTTGGGCATATATGGAGGCACCGACGGCTCTGAGGATGCAGCCCGTCTGAAGTCTCAGGAGTGGAGAGTCGCCCTCGGTTGAGTTGCGCGCGTTCCTCTCCTCCGACTTTCTCCATCTTACTAAGCGCTCTGGTCCATCGCTATGAGTTGCCTGGATGTGATGTACCACCAAAGCTATGGAGCGCACTACCTCCCTGCAGCGGCGTACAAGGCGACGTACTACAACCACCATCACCAGCAACAACAGGTGAGATTCTTTGTGGAGATTGTGGAGAATTTAAACAAAACAGGAGTAGAGGGTGTTTCTGACCAGCGCATGTAAATGAAATGTGCCATGTGTGACCAAAACTTGGACTAAGTGTATAACAGTCATATATGATATAACAGAGGTTCTACACGAAACAACGTGAGCAGACTATAACTATAAGTGTGAGTTACTTAAATCGATGATAAAGTTTACCATAAAGTTGAAGAATGCCATCCGCTCTTAAATAAAGTTACTGCCGGGATATATATAAACTTTTACACTAAAAGGTTTTCCTTTATTGCCAGACTTCTGTTTAGGACACCTCTAACTCTATACGCCTTGCGCACACACACCTCTTAACTTCAATTTTTGGTTTTGAATGATTAAATTCCTGTCTGAGACCCGTTATTCACCTCAGGTCAGGCGTAATGACACGGAACTATTAATCCTGCGTCAAATGGTGATGTAATGACAGCCAGTCAGTCACTCAGGAATGTGGATGAGGCACATTGAGCTCACAAATAGTTGGAATGCGGTATGGGAAAAAAGCAACCCATTTTCACACAACTTTCAAGCTGCCCTCAGAAGCCAGAATTACTGGTATGAGTGTGAATATCTTATTTTTTATTATTTTTTTATTGCGCGAAAAAAGCGTTTACATCAACCAAATGAGCAGAAATCAGTTCCTGTAAAACAATGTTACGCTTTGCTAAAATAGAAATTCTTCCATTAAAATCTACTTTTTTTCTGGTTGTATCTGTCAACTAATCTCTCTCTCTGTCTCTTCCTCCAGAGAAGGCTGAGTGTTTACAGTAAGATGCAGGAGTGTATGGAGCACCACCAGCAACAACAGCAGCAAGGAGGAGGAAGAGGGATCCTTTCCAGGGATCAGGGCCTCCGGCAGGGTCCCGCAGTTCCAGGGGCCGAATCAGGCCGGAGATCCACATCTGATTCAGAGATGAAGGATGGTCCTCAGCCGGCAGAGGCAGAGTACTTGAGCTCCCGGTGTGTTTTGTTCACCTACTTCCAAGGTGACATCGGAGATGTTGTAGATGAGCACTTCTCCCGCGCTCTCAGTCAGTCCAGCTCCTTCAACAGTGAGACCAAACCAATCAGAGTGACTCAGCCATCAGCCTCAGCGGGCTTATGGAAAGGTGAGCCTCAGATGAGAAGACACTCTGGTTGATTGATGTTAAATTCAACTATTTGGTTTACTCTTGTAAAATTTACAACGATAAAGTCTTTCTTTATGTTTGTCTCAGATGGTGGATCTCTCTCTGAGGGACAGAGCAGCTCAGCATGGAACAGTACTTACCCACCCCAGACCAGTCCTTGCCTCCCGTCTGTCTCTGTCTCGGTCCACCCAGACTTCTCTTCCAGCCCTGTTTCCTTCAACAACCCAGATGCAGCTCTGTGGACAGACCATGTGCTCTCTCAGACCAGCCTCCCGCCTCCTGCTACCCTCCCTGATAGTTGGACATACAGCCTGAACCCACAGGGCACAAGTAGCTACCCCAATGTCCACAACATTTATCATCCTCACGCCCATCCCCACATCCACACTCGACACCACCACCCCATGCTCCATTCATACCCAACCCACAGCCCGGCCTTGGATCCCAGGTTCAACCCTCTGCTGCTGCCGGGTGTGAGGAACCAGAACCAGCCCACTGCCAGCACAGGGAGTTCACCACACAGCGAGGGGGTGAAGACAGAGATGGACCCCAACAGCAACAGCCCAGTTACGGCTACTTCTGTGGCCTGGACCCCCTCAGCCCTCCATGGATCTTTGGAAGCGTATGATTCAGGTAGATACTACAAAACAAATAAAATAAAGTACATAAGCTGACTTGCAAGCATCTGTCAAATTTCACATCTTTTCTAACTTAGTGCAAAAAAAGTCATTTATGTTGTCTCTCTCTCTCCTACAGCTCTTGATCAGACCAAAGCAAAGACTTCAGTTTGGTTCTAACTGATGTGCCAAGACAACAAGAAGGAATATCAATCATTTCACACCAAAAAAGGACTTGTCCTGTGGCTCTACCAATGCATGGCTGCAACACCAGCACTAAAATGTACATTGTAGATAGAAGGCTGACTGTAGCTCAGTCTATGAGTCCTGCACTGTCCACACATCTTATCATGGATATGAACTCAGGCTTTGGACAGCGATCTAATGCTTTGGCTGCAGATCAAAGCCCTCAAAGAATGATACAAACTGACTACTGGCTTTAAGAATGGAAGGGCTCTTCTGTCGGCAAAAAAATACCATTTCTTCTTTCATGCAATGTGAGACCAAGTGGTTCTGTTTCAAGAGCTTGATTTTGATCCACGTGTTGTTTTGTACAGTAAATGTTTGTTTACGACTGTAAATGTTGTGTGTGTGTGTGTGTGAGTGTGTGTGTGTGTGTGTGCGCGTGTGTGTGTGCATGTGTGTGAGTGTTGCTTGCTGGAGAAACTTGGCTAAAATGTTTGCCTGAATGCTACTTTACTATTTTGCCTTTGAGGGGATGTGTAGTGTAAATATTGGTACTGTATGTTTGAGTAATAAATTGCTGAACTGTATTCGTGAATGAAGACTCTTTTTCAGACAGAAAATTTATCATTTCCAAGCAAACATAAGTTGAATTCAAACAAATATTCACTAATTTAATCAACTAAATGATGTATAATCTAGAGAATATTGTGAGCATCACTTTAAGTATATGTAAAAATCTGTTCATTATCAACAGCGTATTCACACAAGTTCCCACCCCAAACAGACATTTATTTGTTGTGCACCTCATGTCCATTAAATGATTTGAAAAGCTAAAAAAAGCCATTTCACCTTAGCTCTGAGGGTCTGTCATACTAACATATAAGTGGTGAAATTTTCCTCATGTTGTCTTTTCTGAGCTCACACTTTTTCTGACTAGACTGACTGACTTACAAAACCAACAAAAATAACTTTGACCAAAGCAAATTCATGTGATGTAGCATCAAATCAGAAACAGCAGTTTGATAAATTTATAACTGAGACCGTTCCCAGTTGTTTTTTTCTCTTCCAATAACTAATGATTTTTTATTTTCAACACCTATCTACATACACACTAACCTCCAAGACCTGGTCCATCCCTTAGAAACAAGAATACAGACATTGTTGGTTGTTGCAGTACTCAATCACATATGACATTTCTGCAGTCACTCGTAAACAACATGTTGTACATTATGTACCAGATGGGAGTGGAATTGTATAGGGGAAGAGTGTTGCATTCCACAGACAGTTTTTGTAAGATACCATGACTTGTCTGTTGTCTGTTTCCACAAAAACACATGTAAAGAACACACATACTCCCAGACTGACGAGCACACACCAAAGAAGGGATTTCCTGTCTGGACAGGAAGTTTGTCAGAGAGCAGAAGAATACACAGACACACTAAAAAAGGTTTTAAGTACTTCTGTTGATGTTAGTTCAGTTTGATTCTGAGATGAAAAATAAAGATCTTGTGCATGAAATTCAATTTAAAAACATTTAAAAATCATATTGATTCTACCAGCCTGGAGATCAGTACTTGAATTAAAGTTTGGAATGATTCATTCTAAAGAATTCAAGCTGCTTATACATATTTCAGACTCGGTCCAGTGCCAGGATCAACATTATTTGTACCCATCCTGACATAATCGACAGCTGGCTGGGAGCTTGTGCAAGTTTGGATGTGTGTGTGTGTGTGTGTGTGTGTAGTGAGTGGTCTGACCAGGTGGCATGATCAGTAGTAGCAGCCCACTTACATTCCAGCCTCCTCTCCCACGTTTCTCGTTCTCCATCTCCACTAAACAGCAGAACTTCAAATCTGGACCTCAGCAGCTGCATTTCCATCCAAAGAATCAACAAATCATTATGCACTGAAATGGAAAAACCTGAGTGGAAAAGGTCAGAATTGAATATATTTGTTTATTACCGACAAAATATTCCTCATCCACTTTGTGGATTGAGTTGATGGGGTTGACTTGATTTTAAGGGTTTACCAAAATGCGACAAGGAATCTAGCAATAAAGTGTAATCCTATCCAGACGGTTCATCTGGATGTTTTGAGAAGCTGAAAGTTAAGCCTTCAGTGACGTTTTGCAAAATTCAGACACTGAAAACTTTAGGGCACTCGACTCCACATGTGTAAGTTACAACATATTAGATACAGTCTGTAACTTCATATGACTTAATGGACGACACTCAGTGTCATCTGATAGAGAAGTTGACCTGGGAAAAAATGACCTTTCACCAAATAATGAGATGTTTCTTCATGTTTGTTATGTTATCAGAGATATCAGAGATTTTGATCAGGACCATGTGAGACCCTTATCTTAGAAAAAAAAATCATAATTGAAGTTTTGCATATTCTTTTCTTTAATTGTTCTCTGAGTTCTCTGTTGGTTCTAAAACCAAGGGACGTATGGGTGCCATTGAGGGGGCATGGAGTCACCCTCGGGTGGGGTGTGAACCACCACAGAAACTGAAGTATATGAATATGATTTATTTAGGGGAAATAAACAAACAAAGGTTGGTTGATAGTATTATGTTGACCTTTATTTTACTGACAGTGAATTTGAATTTTAAAACCTTCAATAGTCACTCCCCTGTCATTGTTAATGATTGATGAAAATTGCAGGGTGGGGGAGCCTCAGTGTTTTTCAGCTTCTTAAGTGGAGCATGCCAGAAAACTTTTGACTGTCATGCAGAGGCCGCACAGAATGGAATGAAACTATGAAGCACCACACCCCTACTAAAAATCATCCAATTGTGGATGTGTCTCTCATACTTGCAGCAGCTGTTTATGTGTGAAGATAAAGCCATGTGTTCCCTGTTTGGGTTCATTTTAGCAGTACAATAATATCTTGAAATTGATGTGTAAAATTAGTTTTATTTAATTTCAAATAATTTGTCAGCAAACACATATTTCATAATTATGTTTAGCATGATTAATAATTTGCTATATGAAGTTTCTGTTATTTTATCTATCAGTGTATTTTATTCATCGGGGGATAAACACAGGGATTATGGAGGAAAAGAATATATGAAAAATTTTGTGAGAACTTTGTGGAATAAAGAGAAAAATAAGGAGAGATTTTCAAAGATTTTTTTTTTTAGCAAAGTAAGCCCTCTACCCTCCTCTATAGCCCCTAATTAGCATTAGCATGTAGCCTCTACATCAGCATGTAGTATACTTTTATGCTAACAGGCATCCCACTGGCAGCCTTAAAGAATCACCACAGGCACTTCCACTGCAGGAAGACCACTAAGATACTGTAATACAGAGCTGGGAGCTATGTCAAAGTGAACTAATATGTTAGTTCAAATTTTAAAAAAACTAGGGCAGTGAGAGATTTAGGAAATGTTGCATGTGTAGCATTTAATTAAAGTTTAAAGAGCTCATGTTTTTTGCTGATAGTTAGGATCTTCAAAGCAACAATTAATGACATACAAAGTCATACAGTGTGCATCCGTGTTTTTGTAAATCACGCACATGCACGAACCACACACACACATGCACACACACCCACACACACACACAACTGTGTTTCCATACACAAAAGACACTAAATGAGAAAAGGATGACCTCAGAGCCAATCTGGTGCTTTGGATCTTCAGCCATGATTGCCTCTTTTGTAACCAACTATTTTCTCTTTGTAACAGGAAATTTCATTAGGTATAAGAAATAAGAAGGAATAGCTGAATTACCTCTTTTATTTATTTATTTTTATATGTATCTATTTTAAATTCTAATTTTCTTGTGACCTGGTGAGCCCTTTGGATCCATTCATGATCCCAGTCCAGACTGAACCTTATGTCATTGCTGCCCTCTAAACCCCAGTCTGGGTCTTATCCATTTAAGTGACTTATATGTAAAACTGTGACATCAGTGCAGAGGACAGGGCTTCATTTACCGAATACAAACAATACAAAATATACAGCCAACACATCTGTAGAGTTTTACTCATTTAAACCACAGCCGTGAAAATACTGGTTGCTGATTGGCTGTCTTTCTTTGCCTCCACTTTGTCCAATACTGTTGTATATTAGGACAGTTTGTTTTTTAATGCTTTATGATTTATTTTATGGTGTAAAAGCAAACATTTATTTTTATTACTTATTTATTTCAACTCCCTCTCACTTCAAACTCATTTGGTTAAGACCACCTGGTATCGCTTTTTAAAGCCCATGGTACTCCATAACTGTCCGTGTGCAACACACTGGGCTTCAAAGTCCAATGTAAACCTATTCCAACAAAGTACAAAAGGGTGGAAAAAGAAAAGACGAGTAGAGGTCAGAGCAAATTGGTGCGGTGGGATGCATGCATGGCTTTCAGCCAGGGTTTGAGTCCCAGGAAGGACAAAAGTCAGTGATCTTATCCTAGCTCCAACAAAGAAGTTGTGGCGCAAAAAACCTTAACAAACTGCAGTAGAGACACGTTAATGACAGTGACCTCAAAGTGTTGCCAAGAGTTTTGACCAATCCTTGTTATGCTTGGAGTGGGGAGTGAGAATGTGTTTTCTGCTCATACTGGTAAAATGAAAATTTCATTTTCTACATTTTATGGCATAAAATTGGTAAAAAGATAGTTATTATTTTAAAATTACTATAGTGTAGGTACTTTACAAACTACTTTTGCATGAAAGAATGGCAGCCATAACAATACCTACAAAATTATGGCAATATATATTCCTGTCACTCAAGACAAAGTGACTGAGAAATACCTGATCTCATTGTAGCTGTGATTCACTTTTTAGATTTTTTGCTTTGGTAAAGTCCAGCAGAAATGACCAGTGTGTCTGTGACCAGCCGCTGAAATGAACTGAATCAAACTGAGAGCTGAAAAACCAGCAAAAGAGAGAGAGAAAAAGAGACAGAAGCTGAAATAAAGAAGTATACTGAAAGGAGAGTCAGGAGTCCCCTAAAAGAGATGAAAAGGAAGAGTGAGCGAAAGCTGATCAGTCACAACACGGCCCAGCCGCACATTCCAGAGTAATTGAGTGGATGATTAGTCTCACAATCAGCAACACAACACCAGCTGTCTGAGCACAAAACTACTCGATGACAGAGATCAGGATGCAGAGGAGAGAGGTGGAGAGGAGATGCACAAAAACAATAAAGGTGAGTAAAAACGACGCACAGCATTCATAATCCCTCCTATCACTGACACACTCCCTTTTCCTTTTCTATATCTTTGTCTCACTTCCAAAAGCAAGCTCCATTCCTACAAATCACTGGGGTAATCAGAGCTAATTTGCCCTCCTCGTGCGAGAATTAGGGGTATTAGGGGTATTAGTGAAGGGCTCAGCTTTCACCACTCTGTTTGTGTCAACAGGGCGGCCTAATGAAGCGTGCTGGGAGTGTCACAGAACACTTGTCCTGCTGATTATGCTTGATTTGTCAAGTCTTCTTTGTTTTAAACGATACCTGGCTGCTTGTTATTGAAACACTAGGAACACCCAAGGAGAAGAGAAGCCAGTGAAAAAGCAGATTTTCCTCACAGTTAGGTGCAAGTGTTTCAGAATTAGTATTTAGAAAAGTAATTATTGTGTTATTTCATCAAACATGTTTTTTTTTTCTCCTTTTTTAACTACCAATTATAAACAGCTGCAGGTCCAATGCGCAAATTTTGTAATGTAGGTTCAAACAGGACTAACATTAAGCTTTCTAATCACATTTAGATTTCATTAGATAATTATTGTTTCCCCTAATTTAATTTAGATTGGATTAAGTTTTAATGAAGCCATGGAGGAAGACAGGTTACAAAGCTAGCAAAGATGGGATAAAAGGAAGAAATAAATAACATGGTGTCATTTAAAAGCTGTGGTGAATGTGCAAATATGCAGTGAGTTCAGTCTGTGCAATGACAGCTCAAGGACAAAAACTGTGAATCCACTGTGAAAATAAAAATACTGATTATAGCAGCTTTAACCTTTAACACCTTTATTAAAAATTCTTAATCAAAGTTTTATTTTCAGTTTTGGTTGGCTTACTTTCATCTCTCTTGCCTTTATTTCTTCTTCACTTCTCTTTTTGCAGCAGCAATTAATGTAGCTAAATTTAAAAAGTATGAGACTGTAATGTTGGATTAGATTAACATGGTTCACCGCTTTGGAGACACCAACACTGCTCACTGTTCTCTCACAGAAAACAGGAATGCACTGAACTAGTCCTTGAGTATTGTTTCACTTTTATTACTTTAGGATGTTGAATAAGATCTGGAGGCAAAAAATAAGCATTTGTAGCAGTTTTAAAGGGGCTGGTGTCTACATGTGTAGTCCCAAGTGGCACAAGAGAGGGAATATTTACACAGGTCCATGATCTTGAGCATGAAGTCTGTTGGAGCTCCCACATTCGAGGGCAGACTGTTAAATCAAAATTCAATATGCTCTTACACCACAGGGAAAGATCAACATTTACGCCTGTTTACAATGTACAGCAAGAACATCCACCCATAACACAGGCCAGCCACATTCCTCCGTCTGCCCACACACAGAGCAGCCAGGATGCATGATGATGTTTCCCCTCGCCAGATTTCAGAAGAAGTGTTATTTTTTTTTTATTTTGCTTCATCAATGAGTCTTTCACAATAGGAAGTAGAAAACTAATTCAATCAGAGGAAGTTAATGCTTTTGCAGCTAGGGTCAGGAAAAGGTCTGACTCCAAATATCACCACAGAGTGAGACGGCACTGAGCGCTTTATTTGTAAAGTTATTGGCCACAACTGCAAGAAAATAGCTTGGAGTCAGTTGGGAGTCCCTTTGTTGGGTTGGGGAAATAAAGATGAGTACAATAACTTCATACTTTTGTTTGTTGCCAAGTCCACTTAAAAGACCAAAATCCCGATCAGAGGGAGAGGCACTTCATTCATAAAGGCCAGAGGAGCAGCAGCAGCAGCAGTAGTGGGTTGTTTCTGTCGGCTCCACTCTGGGTAATGTGCCAGTAACCACAGAGGCCAGTACATAGCTGTCATTCCTCTGCTCACTGAAAGCACATTTAGCAACCAACACCTGTTTCCCCTGCTCAGTCTCCACTGTGGGCTGCCCTACTACAGCTCTGCCTGCGTCTAAGAAGAGTGAGGATTCAACTCTGCAGGCTTTTTATACACCGATGCCGCTATTCATGGAATGTAGCAAGAAGACTTTTTTTTTATTGCCAACAGTTACAATAATAGTTAGTCTGTGACAACAAAATCAACATTTCAACTTTGGGATGTTAAAACTTTCCACTGGGAGCTGTGTGACGTTCTTATAAGTGGAATAGTTACTCCTTAAAGGGACAGTTCATTGAACAATGCATATTTCTTTACATGGTGCCTTCAGGGTATAATAAAGAGGGGATAATTAATTTTTATCTCAATTTTGGTGCTGGTTTTAGATCAATAGCAACCTCGTAAAAAAGCAGGAAAATTGTCATCATCATTTGTCAGGTGTAATTATTTAACACACTGCATCTGACATATTTATAGAATTCCATTTTCAACAAAGAAATATGATTGCCAACTTTCTGTTTGAGCATCTAGAAACTGTTGTTTCAAGATTTTAATCAAAAGGGATTGTTTGGTATTTTGGAAGTTTCACTGCATGTGAGACAGTTTTCAATTCTGTGTTTTTAATTTCTCCATAGCACAGATGAGAAATCTGCTGGTCAGGCAAGAAAACAATTTAACCTAATAAACACAAAGTCCCACCATGTTCATGTGCTTTCCATTTCCAGTTCCTGCCATTTTGGTTTTTTTTTTTGGACATTTCCATTTTGTTTCCAGTGATTAACCATGTTTACTATCCTACAAAATGAAATCAGACTGTTAATAATGTGCTGAACAAATGGCTCGTGTATAAAGAGTTTACCATTAGGCTATTACATTTTCAACATAAAGCTTTTGAGGTATGCTAATGGCATAAATTTGCCCTAATAGCGGTCTGTAGCAGTTTTAACTAAAAAAAATATTCATTATGAATAAATAACTATATTTTTTTCATTAAAATAGAAGGTAACTGGTTATTTGAGTAATAATAAACTAGTTACTTTTTCACTTTTACCTACGTAAGTTACTCAAATGGTGATATTACTTTTATTTGAGTTATTTTTTTATGAAATTAAGTCTACAATTACATTAATGTAGATATTCAATACTCTTACCCATCTCCGTCTGTATTCCTTAAACACTCAACAAATCAGCACAGCTATGAATGGCAGATATCTGTGAAATATCTCAGACTACACAAGAAACAAATCTGAGGCAAAAGAGGGACGTGTGTAAGTGTAAATCAGTGTAAGTGACAGTATGAATAAGTTTCTGTAAAATGCTAAGAATGTTCCCATAGAACCAAGATTGTGCTGCTTTAATGCCGAATCAGTTAAAAAGGAACTAAAAAAACACCCAGTACCCGTCAATGGGGAATCCCTTGCTCTGCCACCTGCTTGTCAATCATTCCAGCCTGTGATACATGACCCTACCTGCTGCTACTGTCCCATGCTGCCCATAATGACCATACCACACATACCAGAGCCACAGAGGGGCATTCCTGGACCACTGACCCAGATCGTTGTTTTACTTTAAAGCTGTCACCGACAACATGTTTCCACTGAGAATTAAACCAACTAAAGGATGGTTTCCTGAGGGAGCATTTTGCAGCATTTCAAAATGCAGCTGAGACCTTTACAGATAATTGAGAGTAGGGTGTTTGTGTGTAAACAAAGGCTAGACTGATGGTGTTTGAAGGCAAATGTTTCGATTCTGTTGTCTGTATTCTTGCCACTGTTTAAATAGTTCTATTAAAATGTCAAAAAATTAATAATAACGAAGAAAAAAAAAATCACAAGGTTAACTAAATTCAGTATTTTCTTCATGTACTCATTGTTTGTTGTGTGGCTAAGAACAGCACAGTATTATTCCTCCGTTAAAAATGGCAGATCTATTTCAGTACCCATAAATCCTTCACTGAAATCAATAGTCAGTAATAAAGGTAACAATCATGAATTTCATCATCTAAATCTTTGCTTTTTTGTGTTGTTTTGCACTTTTTGCAGTCAGTGGAAAAACATTATTAATCACTTTCTCATGTATTTTTCTTGCATAAAGCATTGCTAGAAGCTATCAGCATTCATTTAGGTGACAGGTGGGAAAACTGTGAATAGAGTGTCGGATGTAAGGAATAAAACTGGCCCCTTAAGGTGGTTAAATGCATTTTTCACTTCATCTGTCCAACATGTCTCTGAACTTTATGTATAAAAGAAATAAATTAAAGTCAACAAATAATAACAAAAATCTGTTTAAGTCATTGTTTTTCTCACAACAATAATTGTTCATAGAAAGTTAATGAAATGTTTGTCTTTATGAAAAGAGACATTATGAAACAAATATTGACATCAAATGTGTGTGCCTGTGTGTGTGTGTGTGTGTGTGTGTGTGAGATCATGTCAGCCGAGAGTGTAATCTGAGGGATAACATGGGGCTTATCTGGCTGATCCCCCCACCTCCCTGGGCTCTGACAGGTTGACACCCATCATTCTTCACATTAACTTTGCCTAATTGGCAGGTAATTCCCCTCTTCCCCACCGTCCCTCTACTGTCTCTTTTTTGTCTTCTTACTCAGCCCCTACTGTCTAGGTCTTTATCCACCAATCTAACCAGCCCCCCTGCAGCCAATAAGCCCCTCAGCAGGGCTTCTTGTCCTGGCCTAGAGACCTGGTAGGCCCTGTCACTGTAACCTGGGGAAGTGAAGTTGGGAGCTTCCTCTGCAATGGTCCCCCCCATGCTGGGAAGCTCTCTACGAGGCTGACAGGAGAGCCGGCCCCAAATGATCTCACCCTGTCAGCATCTGCTGCCCACCCACCCCTTTCAAAACAGTCTTCCAAACTACATAAATTTATGTAGATATTTATCTTTAGCCAGGCTATTTTTCCCGTATCTTGAGTTAGTCAGTCTGACATAAAGAACATTCTGCCTGGTAAGAAAAATACTTCTTTCAGTGGCTTTCAGTGAAGAGGAAAAGGGGCATTTTTAAAGGCACGATGAGAGACTACTTCATGTTGGTACAAACTTTAAAAGGAAAATTGAAAAATAAAATGAACAGTAACTGCTCTCTCTTGTTCTTTTTTGCTTTTTCAATCTCAATCATACAAACACACACATTTCATCTGTACTGTAGCTCTCGTCCTGCCCTGACAGTGATTGACAGGTGTTTGCAGAGTCACTCTGCAAAGTCAGACATGAGACATATGGGAGTCCCGCCCTCCTGTCATGTCCGCCTTCCCATGAGTCCTTTGTGGCTGAGGTGGAGGTGGCAGGAGCAGTCAGGAGCTTGTCAGAGCTACAGGAAGAGGCTAACACTCTCACTCTCTCTCATACAGCTTCCCTCTCTCTTACAGGAACAACCCACATACACTCTCGCTGTCGACCTCCCGCTGGGTGTGTCAGCTGTCATTAACTTCCCAGACTTCCAGTGAGCAGGGGAGCTTCCCTTCCCTCCTCCCACCTCCTCACAGGTGACTCTCACGGGGGGCCCCACGCTGAGGATGCCAGCTTCTCTGCCGGAAGTCTCCATCCTGTCAACACAGCCAGTCACAAGCCAGAGAAATGAAAGTAAAAGAAAGTTACCTCTTTTATATGTCTGTTTATATACATATGTTAAGAATAATAAATTCCAACAATGTGAATATGTGAAAGTTGATGTTGCAATGATGCCTTTTTGTATATGTTTGTGTTAGTTTACATGTTTTTACATAGTTATACCAGTGCACGCATGTACATACTGGATATTGTTAAAATATTGTAAGCCAAAATACAGAGCATGTAAAGTATTTTGGTGTTTTCTTATTTATCTGTTTGCAGATCATCTCCATGTAGATTTACATGCTAGGTTTTTAATTTGTGTGTGTGTGTGGTGGGGGAGAGCATGCGTGGAATGTGTGTGTGATATAAAGGCTCTCTCCTCACGCCACAATGGTGTCTTTGACAGGCGGGAGAAGGGAAGGCTTTGTTTGGTGACACCACACAGTGTTGTGAATGCCCGACATAGCTGCCATTCCTCTCTCTATGCCCTCCGCCAGGCTGCTGGCTTATCAGGGATTCCTCTCCTTTCTATCTGCCCACGCACACCCCTCACTATGTGTGTGTCTCTGTATGTGTAAGTGAGGAAAAGAGTTTGTGAAGCACAGTTGCTAACACCAAGGAAAATGCAAATGAGCTCTCAAGGGAGAATAGACTCTCTGTTTAGTTTCATGTTGCTCCACAAGTGGACCACTTTGGCAGCCACATTTTAAAAAAATCTCAAGTAGCTGGCTAGTATAGACTTGACTTGATTTCATTTTAGTTCTTGAGAAAAATAGCCTAATATGAAATGATATAAAACATGACAAAACAAACTTAATGATTTCCCGAATCAGGCCACATGAATGTATAAAAGATGTAAATCATAAGGCTATGGCTGAGGGTGCACTTTGTACCTGCGACACAGTTGTAAAAAGATTGGTATTACAACCAGGTGTCATGTCAGAGCGTGTAATAGCATCGACAGTCTTCAGTGTCCACGTCAGCTGCATGTTTTGCTTCACCTACATGTGAAAAGTACACTCTTTGGAGTAAAACATCAGTCAGTTTATTGACACCCTGCAAGGGAAAGAGTCAAAGCAATCCTCTGGATTCATTTATCTTTCCTAATCTACAATTGTATTTATTTAAATTAGCAGGTATATAAATATGCCTGCTCTGATTCTGATTCAAGATTAAGTAAATTTTACACTTAACATAAAACCTTATACACAGTTTAACTTTCTTTATTCAGTTACTTTTAAACAAATCAGCTGTTTCATCAACTTCATCAACTTAAAACATACTTACTTTTTAAACTTATCACTTACCACACATATGCTCAGTGACAACTTTTTTAAATTCACACTTTATACATTATCTTTAAATGGCAACTGCAGATTAAGGATAAGGAAGAACTGTAGTTATTGCAATCAACTATGAATTAGTAAGTTATGGTAAAACAAACAAACACAACGATGAAGAGTAATTGCTGGGTTGCAGTGGGACTTAAAGTGCTCTACTTTTTGCACTGCAAGAGAGTCAAGACACACAACTTCCTGTGTTGAATTCAAACTGATGGTTTTTTTAAGGCCAATCCAGGGGTTAGCATCACCCTGATACCCTCTTTTTTCCTATCCTTGTTTATCACTAATAGTAACTTCAGAGAATTTATGTCTAATGATCCCAATGCTGTCTGCTCCCGCTGTGGTCATCCATGTATGGGGGAGCACTGAATGCACATTACAAACCATATGGTGTCTTCTGTGTGAATTTCCTTGGGCTAACATGGTTAGTGTCCACTGTTGGTTTTCAATTTTAATTTAAGGAATTGAAAGACACTGCAACAAGAATCGTTTTTACAGTTCTTTGTTATCATTGGCTGTGTATTTTCTGCATATTGTTGCACATAGGTAGGTATAACTGTGCATGCACATGCATACGTACAGTTTCCTCACAGCTTCAAAAAATATAGCTCCCTCAAAAGCCCCGGTGTAATATGAACACAGCAGGGATCCTCGGTTACACAAGTAACCTTTGATTCAGCTTGCCTGCCATTAACAGACTTGTTTAACATTCAGGTCAAACCGACCTCTCGGGCTGGTGGGCAGCTGTGGCTGCTGCTGCTTTTTGGCCAAGCCAATAATTGAGTAAAACACATAAAAGCAAGTTTATGAAACATGATTGTGATTGGAGAAAAGACAGCGATCGCAAGCCTAAACTCTTCAGGCAGGTTGTTCCAGAGGTCATACTTTTTCCATTCTTTAATCCCCCTTTTCTCATCATTCTGTTTATCTCACGGTTTCAATGTGACTAGCATGTTGGTAAAAAGCTCATTCTTCTCTGTGGGCTCAGTAATCACACAGGTCCTTTCAGCTTTCACGCTGTTTTCCAAGAGGCCTGATACCCAAATTAAAGTAGGTATGGTGCCCACATGTGAGAAAATTAGGAATTCAATACACACAAATTCATGGGCACACACACAAACACACACTTACACACAGCTGTTTTCCAAGGGGCCTGATGCTAGGCTGTTGTTATGTGTTTGGTGTGTTTATATGAGCTTGATAGTCCTTACAGAGGCTTGGCAGCAACAACATAGTGGGTTTGAACTGATATATTTTAGTTTATTTAAAATTGTCCTTTAAAGGCACAATCAGTATTTTTCCAACCACATCCACTTCAAAACGCACTGCATATCTGAAATGCTAACCTTTAGATAAAAAACAAATATACAGAACTTAAGCTTGAATGATGATCTCTCATTAGCAGACATCTTGCTGACATTGGCAATAACTGGGACATCAGTAGGGCAGATAAATGACCTCCCTGATTTGAACCTCAGATGTGTGTTATTCCACTTTGCACCAGCTACAGAACGTCCAAAAACACCATATTCAACACAAAGAGGCACCAACAGATAAAGCCCTCAAGAGCACTACAGGCAACTTTGCAGTTGTTTCATTGGGACTTCGGCATTTTTATGGACAGTGTAAGGATTTTGATGTCAGATTATTTGCATCTGGTTGTGAGATTGATCAGATTAAGGAGGAGGCTGCCAGAGAGACTGCAAACAGTCCCAAAACAACACATGTTTTGGGACTTTGCTGAAAACAGCTGTGGGAGACTTCATCACTTAACTTTAATAACTTTTCTTTTAGGCAGAGTTTGGAGACATGGAGACAGAGAGCGATGGCTGCTTAAAGGTATTAAGATAAAGAGTAAGCACTCTGAATGATGGTGTTGCAGATGTACAACAAAAGACAACAGGAATTAGAAAAGGTTATGGTTTTAATTTGTAAAGGTTTATGCAAACCAAGTAAGTGAATTTGTAGGACGTCACCCCAGCTGTTCTTAAAGGAAAAGGCTGACCTTGCTTAGGATGTTGTTAGGGCTCTGAAGAAGCACTTTGAGAAATGCATGAAGTCAAAAAACATGCTTCATGAACTTGGCAAACAGTAGGATGGAAGATTGTTGGGAGTCAGAGAGTCCATCTTCATGTTAGCAGGAGTTCAGACCAAAAATAGAACAGCATTATAAAATGCAAGGGGCTGCAGCGGTCTGGGTATGTTGCTTACAAGTAGTACAGATGCATTAGAATCCAGGACACTGTTTTCAATTATCTTTTATGACACATTTTATGACATGGGATTTTACAGCTCCGAAGCGTCATTGCTGGAAAAGTTTTGATAGATGATGTTTAGATTACAGGAATTGACTGAACAACTACAGCTGGACAGAGAAGAAATGACGATGTCTGAGATGACAGAGGATGTTGGAGACTTGCAGGCCAGAAAAATGGACAAAAAAAAGGCAACCAAATAATAATAAGGCTGATGAGATAACAACCACGACAATAATCATTCTATTCTTTGTCTGTTCAATGGCAAAGTAGAGAACGAGAGCAGAAGTCTATTATTGATATCACAATTATACCAGGAATGAGCACTAGCAAAAATTTGATTGGCCAGAGCAGTGAGTTACCAGATGATCTGCCATTGTAGAAACACGTGAGTCTTTTTCAACTTTTTGCATTAGGAACCTAAAAAAAATAAACACTCTTTTAAAATAAGGTGGGTACTATATTTTTTGATGTTATGTTAATTTTGGTCTGAACATTTGTTTTCACTGGGGTCGTACATTTGTTACCATGATGTAGTTCTTATAGACTGGGGGGGGGTGGGGGGAGTGAGGTTGACTGAGATAACAGCAGGCAGGAGGCTGGTGTCAAGCCCACCAAAAGGTTGACAGTTTAAAATGGGTCATTTTGATGAGCGTCCAGTCATTTTTCTTGCAACTCAAAACTTTGATCAAGAGACAAAGGAACAAGTAGCTTCAATGTTTTTGATGACAGAACAGGGTGTTTTTATGAACGCTGGCAAATTGCGTTGCTATTTTTCTGGCAAAAAACAGGGTAAGTTAGCCAAAACATGATCTTTTCCTAATCCTAATCAACCATTTTCATGCCTAATATTTAACAGACCTTAAAAGCCAACTATTTTAATCCAATACATGATTTTTTTCCTAATCCCTAGTAAATAATTGATGCCTTGACCACAGAAATGTAAAGCTGAAATATAAAAAAATAATGAAATGTTAAGTTTCAACTGTTATCAGTGGTGTGAAGATATGTATAATTACAGGATTAATTCCTTGTAATTGGTTGGAATTTTCACAATAAACTGCTTTAATATAAAGAATAGCAATAATGCATCTTATATTTACACAGGGGCATATATTTTCCACAAGAGCTCTAATTACACAAGTTGACAGCCAGTCATTTATTTTAAGTCTTTATTGCGGTAACCTACAATTTGGCAATGGACAAGTTGTACAAATGCCACATTACAGAAAGGATATTTAACTTCACAAAACAGAGACCAGTTGTTTCAAGTCAATGGTTGCTTATTCAAACTGTTAAAATGAAAAGTAATGAGTGTTCCACTTGGAACTTGGAAATTTTACAGTGTAAAAAAATGGGTACATTTGCAAGACCATGCAAAATGGAATCAAAGATATTTATTGTTGTTATTTTAGTCTTGACATAAAAAAATGTCAGGAATTTCTTTAATTTTTTATCTGTTTCTAAAATCACCGAGAGAGCAAGGCAAGGTTTGGGGTCATACAATGTTCATTTCAAATATCACAGTTCACCAACTATGATTTTTATACAACAAATGTTTCTCTCCCAAACATCCTTTTCCCCAAACCATTTTTCTGAATTTCCCATTGTTTTATCAAACATAGAAAAAAAAAGGTCATCTTCAATCTCGAGCCAGTTGTATCCAGTCTTCAGTTGGAACGTGGGAGGTTTGAGTTATTCTTGTCACTTTCCTAACACTGTGCCTTTAGGGAACAATTAGGTTCCTTTTATGTTGCTAAAGCTTATTTCATCACACTCCTCCATTGGTCCTCCTTTTCCGACTGAAATATACTCGCACACACAAACACAGGAATGCGCACTTGCACACAAACAGATGATAATATGAGCACACATGGTCCATTAACTCGAACAGTCTCCCAGGAGCCTCCTGCAGTTGAATCGAAGCCATTCCATCAGACTCATCAGCACTGCTGTGGGAATAATATTAGCAAAAAAGAATTAGCCGTTCCATTGGCCTCTTTCTCTATAATACACACATGCATGTACAACAAATCTGCTCGGTGTGTAACATGTAGACTACTTGCTTGCATCTGTACTGTACATGTGTTGTTTGTGTGCCTGTGACCATGTTTTAGTTTGTCTCTGTTCAGCATGTGTTTTTAGTATAATTCCAAACATTTCGTCAACATTCATTTGTAGGCTACAAGTGCATGTTTAAGGGTGTAAAAACAATTGGAATGCAATGAAAATAAAGAGCATGTTTTATAAGGTGCGTTTGGAAGCGAGCCCGTCCATGTTTGTGCGTGCAAGTGTGAGTGTGTTGTGTATTTGCAGGCTCGCTGCTCCCACGTCCCTGAGAATGAGGCCAATCAGATTAGACAGACAGTTTATTTCCAAACACTAGCGTCTGGCCTGCTGCCTCACACACATTCCAGTACTTCCAGACAGACTTTCAGAAGCGGGAATTAAAAGGCATTGGAGTTGTTAAAACATGACATTCCCAAAAAAGGGCTGCTGGGCCCAGAGACTACCAAGAAACATCCCACATGACTCAACCCTGCAGGAATGACAGTACCGCCAGGGTCCACGATGAAGGTCCTCTAATAGATATAGTCTCTCTATTACCCTTCTCTCTCTTTTTCTGCCCTTCTGCCTCTCTGTCATCAAGTCTCGAACACATTAGATAATTGAAATATCTCCAGTTTTCGAAACTTGCTCAAGGGCACCTCAACGGTGATACTGAGGAAGAGGCAAGTGTTGACCTTTCACCTCCCAACCCAGATTATTCTAGTGGCCTAACCTTCAGGCCACTGCTGTAACATGCAAATGAAAAGACTAACACATGACCAAACGTGTGAATTAGGTTAAAATGCATATAACATATACAATGCATTGGATTATCTACAGTAAAGTATGAGAAAACCGAACTCTGAACAGAATGTAGAAAAACAGGTTTTACTGCGATAACTAGTGGCTCCTTTAAGTTCTAGATTAAACGCATAAAATAACTGGACTGTTGCAATGGCATGAAAATGTTCCATTTGAAAAGCATTTTATATCAGCATATGAGGAATATTGGCATTCAAATCAGCCTTCAAAAACCCCTAGTGCGCACACACAAACACACAAACACACACACACACATATGCACACACACCAAGAGGAATGTTGTATGTATTGTGAGTGGGAGTTGAGGTCAAACATCGCTATCATGGACTGTGTTAATGTATTCAGCTCCTATAGAGGCTGAGTCAGGCCGCTGGCTGTTTAATAGTGAGTCAATTCATCCCTCCGGCAAAGGGGGTCACTAGCATCAATAATGGAAGCTTTGACGCAACTGAAGTGACTGTGTCAAAGTTTCAAAGGGGTTGATCAACTTCCAGTCATGTCCGGTTGGTGCACTTTGCAGTAAGTTCGTTACAAGTACCATGATTTTAAAAAATCCAGTCATAACAGTAGTAGGGGAGTGTTTTGTTTGTTTGTTTGTTTGTTTGTTGGTATTTTGTTTTTTTAGTATATATACACTAGACCTTTGGATATACAGTATCACAGGTGGTAAATAGTTTTTTGCATACACAGAGTCACTAATGATCATTTCTAAAAAGTAATCAAGACACAGTATAGTCAGTCACGTTAGATCAAAACAAGAAAGCTGTACTTTTTGTCAAAAAATTATTTGTTATTTGGTATAAAGCATCAAAAACTATTAAAGTTATTGTATTGAGTTAAGAGTTCATGACATTCAAGGGATAGTCAGTTGGCTGTATGCAAGAGGTAGGATAAAAAGAGAATGATAAAATAGCTAGTTTTGTTAGACGCTGTTTGTGTGGTAAGTGATGATGTCTGTCTCAATGAGACTTAGTGCCCTTGGTTTGTCTGTACTTACAAGGTAATACACTGCATTAGTCTGAAAGGGAGTTAAAAAATGTGCCAAGGAAAAAAAAAATCCATTTTATATCATTTTCTATACAAAGTTTTATACTTTTATTAGATTCTTGCATTATTATTGTTTTCTTAATATCCAATTGCATTGAATAAGTCATCTTCTTTCCTTTATCTACAATATGTCTTTCTCTATGTGATCTGGATTTATCAAGGCAAAAATCAATAAGGCATAATGGCCTTTATCCTGATTGACCCCATCAGTGGACTAAATTAGAAAGAGAGAAACTGCCCATAATATTTTGTACATGAACCATAAATCTGGCAAGAATGTCATAGAATATTAGTGTAATTTTGGCCAATCTTAAGATTTAAAACATATTTTAAATGAGATGTGAAATGTATTTCAGGCCTTTTGCATATTTTATCATATGGGAGAAATGTGGGGAAGAAGAAAAAGAGATTTCAAATTGGAAATTTGGGTAAATGAGACATTCAAGAATTCATTTATATGATCAAGTTTTAGTTGTGCTACAGGTATATTTGATTGACCATATTCTGAAACCTTTGCATCCAACCTCAGAGCAACTGAGTGATGGGAAAAAACATAAAGGAAAAAACAAAAACAAAACCAAAAACAAAAACAAAAACAAAAACAAGAGCTAATGAATGAAAAATCTGATGTGCTTTTCACAACAGCATGTAACTTTTAGCAGCGTATTATCAGGAGAATAACACAAGGCAATCACTCTGTAATGCGACCCTTTCTCAAAGCTCTGCCACACCTTATCTCATGTTATTCTCACTCACTTTACTATATTCAGTAAATCCCATTTATATTTCAGCACCAGAGCAATTAGACTAATCTAAAAGTCTGATTAAACTATAATCCATTGAATAATTAAAACATTTTCATACATTTCCATTAAAAAAGTGGGTTTCTAGGGGCTTCCCAGGAACAGGATTTACTTACTCCTCCTCCTCCTCCCAGTTCCAAGTTTCCCCAAAGGCCTTGTACAGTATGTTAGGGATAAACATTAAAATATTCATGTATCAATTAAATCTGTAGAAATTAATCTAATAAATATAACCTGACAAAGCTATTACGGGGTTTAAACATGAGAAGTTATTATAAGGATAAATCCTGCAGGGCTTTGGCGGCAGCTCTGATTGCATGAGTAATTCTGACTATTACAAATCTAGAGTGTTGGACTGAAGAAGTAGTACCACTAACTTTTTAAGTGAAGTGCTTTGTGACTGATTTTAGCGTAAGCAGATTATAAACTAAATTAGAAACAACATCAGCAATTGAACTATTGTTATTAACTACCATACAGGTGTACCGTTAAGTACTGATCCTCAACCTTTGTGTTCTGTGCATCTTGTTTTAATTACAGTGGTAACCTTTAGGGGCTCTTTTAACTCATCTTATGATACCTTAATTCATCAGGAGCATCACTGGAGACTAATCAAAATTTGTATTAATGCCACCATAAGATTATATCAAAATGTCTAAGCAAATGTTAAGGCCTTTTATTTCATTTGCAGGTGAAATACAGGTTTTGGAAGAAAGTAGAAATACTTACTATGTTGTTGACAGGAAGGTCCTTGAGTTATGTTAAATAACCACGGCATTTCAGCATTTTTGATCACTTTTGCAAACCAGATTCTTTTGCAACCAGTGTACTGGGATTGTAACACAATTTTTTATGTCAAAAACATGGGCAAGGAAAACTGAAAAAAGCAGAATTATATGCTATATGGACAACATGTTTTTTTTTTTTTTAGTTTAGTTTAGTTTAGTTTAGTTTAGTTAAGTTAAGTTAAGTTAAGTTAAGTTAAGTTAAGTTTAGTTTAGTTTAGTTTAGTTTAGTTTAGTTTTGAGTGAACTGATCCTTTATGTAGAGATGGGACAGCACACAAAATTTACATTTTGATTATGGATTATGTCCTAGAATGTTTTTTTCAGACCTTGTTTTTTTTTTTGTAGACTTGTCTGCTATAATATTGTTACAGTACCTACTATACTCATTTATCAGTCTGACCATAACCTGACCCCTGACATGTAGGAAAATGTGAACATAGAACTGTCACGGAATGAAACAAGAGCCTCATTCCTATTTCACAAAAAGTTTCATAAAAAGGCAAATTTTGGTCTATCTAACTTATGCATCAATTGAACCCTAAGGTATCTAAGGCTTCAAATTTTTACGGACTTGCCCCTATAATGTTTGAAAAATATATTTTTAATATGGGAAAGCCTGTAAAAGTGCCTCCTCTTGCCCTGGGACTCGCTGTCTTATCCGGGCTCTGAAGCAGTATAATTGCTCAGGGGGCCCCCCCTGAACCCCAGATCCATCTTTACAGCTTGCATTAGCATACATAATACTGCTCTGAGGACTGAGAGAGTCGTGCCAATTGAAATGCAATCATTTTCACAGCAGAGCACCGCAATCACCACTTTAATTGAGTGTGAGACTGCTAGCATGTGTATGTGCTTTGTATCATGAGACAGGGGATAATTGCTTTTGCAATACAACAAGCAATATGTTGTTAATTCAATGATGGGACTTGATTGCTTTTGTCTAGTTGGATCCCCTGGGCGGGCTCATGTGTTTGTGATGTTTGTCAGAAAACAGAAGGTGTAGATGATAACTGCTGGCCACATCCCTTTAGACTGTCTGTGTTGCATCTGCATCAGTCTCTACACAGACACACACACACACACACCATTACACACACAAACAGCAAAAATCATTTGAGCTGCATGATGAAAACAGGATGCATAAACTCTGCAACATTAAAGAGGAAATTTACCCATAATATGACTTTCCCACTGTTCAGTGACAACCAACCCCAATTATCTCATCATTACATGTTGATTGCTTTTGTCTAATTACAAAATGGGAAACCAGACATGGCTGTGTTTTAGATTCAAACAATGCCCTGTCTGCTCTTTATGTCTTTACAGCCCCTGAGCGTTGTTTTAGTTACAGTGTGGAGTTGAAGAACCACAGGTTAGAGATCAAAGGAAGTAGTATGAAGCTACAGATGTTACACCTTTACACCTATACATGTCACAAAGACCTTTGAGAAGGTGGTCCTCCATCACCTGAAGACTCTGCTAACTACTCTTCTAGTCTCACTTCAGCTTGCATACTAACCAAATTTTAGAGTAGGGGATGCCATCATCTTCCTAACCCACAAGGTTCTTTACTCTTACAGAAACTCTGCTGTAGTCATGTTCATTAACTTATTTAATGCTTTAATGCTTTGGGATGTTGCACTCATGAAACACACACCTTGTAATCTTTGAGTTTTAAGGGAGGTATCAAGGACTTTATAAAGTCAAAAGGCTCATGTCAAAGTGAAGTCACGAGTCATAGGTATCAAAGTCCCAGTCGAATCCTTTTGCATTTGTCAAGTCTGAAGTTAGCACCACTGTTCCTTCCTATTCTGTGTTATATTTAATTATCTATTATGATATTAGTTTGTTTTGCTGTACTGTATTTTACATTTTGTTATACAATACTACCTTTCACCCTCACTACATCTACCATACAGCATAATAACTTGCTATATCATACTTTATTATGGGAATTTAATTTGTATTTATTTTTGAATCATACTCTGTATTTGTATTGCAATCCATATTATTATAGACAAATACTCACTGTCGTTACTTGCCATATCTTATATTGATCTGATGTACACTGTTGACATAAAGTCACTGTGTCTGCTTCTAGAAGTCAAACCTGTCACTTTACCTTGATCACCTAACGTTTGTCCTCAGATGCTCATGTATAGTGTCTATTTTTCATTTTATTTTATTTTTATTTTAGTTTTACATGCATTTGATATTTATTTTTCATTTTTTATATGTATTTTTTCTTGCTGCTGTTACAAGCAAATTTTCCCTGCTTAAATCAGCAAAGGTTTATCTTATCTTGTGAGAAAACAGTTGTGTATTACTACACTAGTGATACATGGCCTTTAACTTTAACTCTAACTGTCAAATTAACCCTTACCATAACTGCTGACCTGAGCATAATTACAAAATCTTAACACACATGCACATACTCACAATAATGCTGTCTTCTTTTGGCACAAATGGACAGCAACACCCTGACTGAGGGACATATATGATCAATTAACTTAACAGAACAGTAATTTCCATATAAAGTGGACAAAGCAAATAGCTCTCTAATGAAGATCAGTGTTAGTGTACTTGCTGGCTAATTTCTCTCAACATCAGCAAGAGCCTGCAGGGACAAAATGATTGAATCAGGAGAATTAATGGCATTAGCTGCTAATTAGCCAAACAGAGAAAGAGGACATTAATCTTAAAACATAGTTGTAGACTATTCAAATGTACAGCAAACTTGGCACCGCTTTCCAAACATAAAGGCTAAATGCCAATTCCATGGCTATGCTGTGGGCTAGAAAGGGACACAGGGTGCAACAAGGTTAATCTGTGGATGAGACGTAAAGAATCACTTCAGTATCTTTATTGAATCACTGTCACTACTTGGAATGTTACTGTATTTCACAATTCACTGATTAAAAGTGTTATAAGAGTACTTCAATTTAAAAACTAGGTAGTTTCTGTGATTTCTTTAGATATACAAAATTATTGTTGTTAATCATTTATTTTTGTAGGCTAGGTGTTAGCTGTTCAAGGGCCCCACAATATTTTTATGACATAGTAGTATGATTGTTTTCTCTGTATAATACATAGAAATATGTTAACTGTTACCTTTTTGTACTTTATGGTATATTTATAATATATTTATGCACTTTAATACAACTACTATTACAGTTTTGTTGTGATATGCATTTATCAAATCATCTAACAAATCAGTGTAGGTATACTTCTAGAGAACAAATACAGATGGATCAGTCTTAGCAGGGGAAAGTAAGATACTTTGTACAATGTCTTCAGTTGTTGGCAAGTTTTAACAATAAGTTGAAAACTGAGGATACAACTGGCTACACAAAAGCCAGCAAAGCAAATGGCTTGTACCTGTTGTGTCTAGTGTAATACTGACACTCTATGGTTGATTAGTGTAACTACATCACTAACTAGTGTTGCTGACTGGCTGGAAAATCCATCCATCAGCCTTAGGTAAAAGATATTGTTTTAATCAGTATTTTAGAAATTGAATTGGATTAAATTTGTTAATTTCATCATCAGTGCAATTCCATTGGTGCAACTAGGGAAACACAACAGTCAATTACAGTAAAGAAGTATGTTAGAAATGCATTATTCAAGTATTGTGTATTCTTGACTGTAAATGTCTGAACTGACACAAGTATCACAGAAACAAAAAGAGACCTAAAAAACCCAAAGGCATTTTGAGGTAAGACAGGAGTAAAACACAGATCATAAGGGAAAAAGAAATCAAAAAGTCACTCAGTTCAATAAGCTTTTTTTGCATGACCACAAAACAGGACCAATATCAAAACATTGTATGAGTATGCCCATTTGGCTACTTATCACATTCAGAACAAGGTTGAAATAATAATACTAAAAATGTATTAAGCGTTATTAATACATAAGTACTATTATTTTAAAGGTTTGACAATAAAGTCTCACGATTTAGAGGCCGAAACCATACACTGTATATGCATGAAAAATTCATTGAACTATTGTCGAAATAATTCCCAAACAAGTTCTTCCCTGTGTTTCTGCTAGAGGGCGCTGAAAGAAAAGATTTAAACGTCACATGATCACTTGTCCGCCAAGTTTGGATTGTGTTTTGTGTCCATGTTTTGTATCCACCCAGCAGAGAAACAAGACTGGTTGCGTCCGCTTAGTCAATACACAGCTCAGTATAGTGATATCGGAAGTGTGGAGATTGGAATTTCAAAATAATGTAAGCCAAATCTGCGGAACGCGACCCATATTTACCGCAAAGTTTTTTAACTCGAAAGTTGTGACCGGAAGTTTCTATTGTTTTGTTAATCTTGATTCGAGTAGCAGCTAAATGAGCAAGCAAAGTAAGCTTGAAGTAATATTCTCCCAGTTACTTACAGGTTACAGTTAATTATGAACCAAGAACTTAAAGACACCAAAGTGGCTGATACAATTGAAAAGCTCAAGCAGAAATACTCGGGGAGAAAACAGGTCTGAGTTTACCACAAGTGTAACTTATTGTAAGACACAGCTCGTCAGCTTGTTCGATGATGTTTATGCTAACCTGTTGAAGCAACATACAAGTTAAGTTAGCTACTCTATATGTCCATTCCTCTGTAGTGTTAATGCTAACCTTGCATTCTCCTTTAATTTAGTAAGACAAATAACAGCTCCTACTTTGCTGTCATTAATAAGGACTTAATGTCTGTTTAACCTGTAGCCTTAGCTAAATGCAAATCTTTGTAAACTTGAATAAAGCCATACTGTACACCGTTACAGTATTTTACGCTCTGTTAACTCAGGAAAGTTAGTCTGTTGACGTAACGTTAGTTTAAAGTGATAAGCACGCCTTATTTAGTAGTATCTTCGTGTTGACCTTTGTGTTTCTGTTTTTTAGGTAACACCGTCAAGAGGCATTACCTCAGGGGCCAGTGATGGTGGGTCCACCTAATTATTGCATTAATTATATCTTTGCTCTCTTCCCTTCTCTCTCCTATAATGTATTAAAATACATCTAAAGCTGATATGCCTGACATTGCTTTATGTTTACTATTTTAGAGGCGATACAAAGGCTTATTTTGGCCAACAGATCCAAACGGACAAGCACTAAGTTGGTGTGCTATAACAAAGCTTTACATGAGCTGTTTAAAGCAGTTTCCAGCCATCCTGACCAGTAAGTCCAATAAAATTACTTTTACATTTTTTGTCCATGGTTGTGCTAAGTATGATGGCTTGATCAAAACATGTTTTTGTCTTTTTAAAGGTTTGGCAGTGATCATAGTCTACATGCCAATAATGAGGAGCTGAGTGGAGACTCTACAGCTGTCCCTCTTCAGGACTCTCAGGTGCTGTACACAGAAACAGGTGTGTGTTTCAGATGAAGAGCCAGTCACTAGTGTTTTTTGAGGCAGAAGAATTCAGATCTGACCACCTTAAAGCAAGATGCTGAAATAATTTCAGGGTTTCTACTTCCTGAGGAAATTTATTTGAAGCCCTTTTAAAATGAATGACAAGATCATGAATAATAAAACAGGCCTCAGTGATTAGTCCTTGCATTTCACCAGAGCTCTTGTAATTTATTTACTTAATTTCCTTTTATTGCTGAAATGTCTGACTTCTTACCACTTTTTGTTATAGGTAGGAAATGAACTGGCCTTGGGCTTACTTCTGTTATACATATATTTGTCCAGATGTGACCTTGCCTTCTTGTCTGGATGGTAGACCTGGTTCCCCAGAAACTGAGATTGACAGGAATTTGCAGAGAGCTCGCCAAATCCCTGACTCGTGCCGTTCGTCCTCCTCAGTACTTGCAAAGGTTTACGAGGAGATGATGACCATCTGCGAACAATTAAAGGTGAGAAAGCAGAACAATTTAAATGATGGTTTATTAGGAAAAGCAGATGGAGAAAATGAAAAAAAAGAAAAAAGTGACTAGATGTATAGTTCCATGTGTGTCCTTGAAAGATATTTACATATGTATGGCTAAGATTAAACACACTTAAATGCAGAGAAAATTATGATTTGTATGTGATACATTCAGCTCTGAATTTTTGTGACTGTGAAGAGCAGCATAAGTGTCAAAGTCAATGACAGGGTCAGAGAATGGTGTACATTGTAGTGTAGTGAGATGATTTATGTGCCTCTGTTTACGTGTGTCTGTAGACAGAGAGACAAGGCCAACAGCAGTGGGAGAAAGAGCTTCAAGAGAGAGAGAGGAGACTAAAGCAACAGGAGGAGGCACTTGGGAGGCTGACTGAGCTGGAGGAGATGCTACACACTCAGATACGAGTGTTAGAGGAGGTCAGACACATGCTGACTGTGTAAATTAGTTTGCCTACATGTGTTAAGTATTTAGACATTTGGGGTTGTTTCAATTACCCTGAGACGTGTTTTTTGGAGAATACAATATTTCGCAATGTAGCAACTGGCTTGATCCCTTTTTAATTAAGGATGCTGTTCAGATCAAATAAGGAAATATAATTTTTGTCAAGTTTAAAAGAAGAGGAGGAAAACTGCAAATTAAGCTACTAATAAAGTAGTTAATCAGTTAATCCATCTCATCACATGAAGGAGAGGATGCAGTGAACTTAATACTATTGAATTTCAAAAATGAACTCAAGTTATTGATCATGTCTTGCTGAAGCATTAAAACATTGTTGTGGTACTAGTGTCATTAGTGTCGTTGTGTGTGTGTGTGTGTGTGTGTGTGTGTGTCACCAGAAATACCAGCAGGAGGTGAGCCAGCTGCAGGATCTCCTTCGAGAGCGGAGCAAAGAGAACAGGAGACTCAAGTCAAGCTTCAACACCATCAAGGAGCTAAATGACAACATGAAGAAACAGGTTGGAAGTGTGTTGACATGCAAGCCGTGATTGCCTCTTTGATTTTATTGGTTTCTCTCAGGTTAGATAAAGCCCTTCAACACTCTGCCGCTACATTAGCACAAGGGTTGAATGCTGCAGTGTACAGATAAACAAGAACTTTAAGAAAAAGACAGCCAACCACATAAGTTAAATATTACAGTCTGTCAGAAAAGACTTATTTTGTTGGGGACCCATTGAAATAGCTACCTGAGGTCATAGCGACCCTTGTTGCAAAATCACAATAAACAAATCTTGCATCTAGTTTCTCATATGTTTTGCTATGAAAATAATATCCAAAGGAACCAATCCTGAAAACCCCTCAATGCGCCTCGAACCAGCCAGTGTTTAACTGGAGTGAACTTTCTTTCAATGATAAATGATAAAATCTTCACTCCATTAAGGTTGGAGAAGTTTAAGGCTCACACCAAACAGTTAGTTCCTTGGACCACAGGAGGGCGCTATGACATAACTCTCTTTTATGTGGACAATAAATATTATAACAGAAATGTAAAATGACCGAATCTGCTTTGGTTTTCATCTGAAGTTAGATATATCTTGGTCTGCTGTTTTGTTTAAGTTGTCTTTTTGGAACTTGCGGTGTTTTCTTGCTTTTGATTGGAACTCTTTTTGTTTCAAAATGTACAAAAAAAATTCCACCCGAGAAAGTGGGTAATTTTGTTTGTGTGATTGTGGGAATGTTTTGATAAACAGTGGTTTTGAAAAGCAGATTGCCATTCATCATTTTTGAAACACAGTTGAATGAGATCAGTGAACAGAATAAGAAGTTGGAGAGCCAGTCGAAGAGGGTGCAGGCTCGGCTTGAGAACATGCAGGTAGGATCGTTTAATCAGTCCACATATGGTCATTCTTTTACAACTGGAGCCATTTCAGTTTTCTGTAGAAAGCACTTAAGTTTTGACTCTCAGTCTGACAACCATATGAGTACTTTCTTATTATGTAGAAATTGATGTTTTTTTTGTCCATTCTTTTTGTTTAAAATTCATAGGAATGCTCTTTCATAAATTCATTCATTATCAATTGTTTGTTTTCAGAGGAAATATGAACAAAGCAAAGCATC
The DNA here is from genome assembly GCA_029814765.1 of Acanthurus leucopareius. Taxonomy (NCBI): domain Eukaryota; kingdom Metazoa; phylum Chordata; class Actinopteri; order Acanthuriformes; family Acanthuridae; genus Acanthurus; species Acanthurus leucopareius. The sequence goes on along the minus strand of JAQMCX010000011.1, from coordinate 15,368,518 downwards.
GAGAGGATATGTTAAGAGCATTGAATGTATTAAACCATCCAAAAAGGAGAAAACTGCTCCATCTACAAAACCCAGCACCAAGGTACTTCAAAAACCTCTGTATGTGACTGTGTTTGTCTGCTTGATTTACAGTTACTTTTTCTACCAGTCAGTAGACTATGCCTTAATTAAGGCTGCATTACTTTATTTCACGTTGTTTGTTATTGAAAAACACTGTGCATATCATTTAGCATACTTGTACACACCCTAACACACTCACACATGTCCAAGCTGCTAACAGTGCAGCGGTCTTTCTCCACAGACCACACTCATGCTGTCGGCTGACACAATAAATCATAGTTTGTGATTTTGTTATGTTATCATGGCTACTGTTGATGAAGATAAATGATCAGAGGATGGATTTGAGCTCTGAGCTCAGTGGATAGAGCTGAAAGTGTCATTTTCCAAGGATTATTTTTTTTCTTTCCCTCCTCAGTCAGAGAACATTGCAGGAGCCAAACTTTCATTTCACTTCTTTCATTATCATTCTTTTTCCACAGCTGAATTAACACCTTTAGGCTCCCCAGTGAAATCACAATCTTGATGTTCTGACTACGCCTGTATGCCCCACGGCTGAGCCCCAAATAGATGTACTTTTGAATCCTAGTCACATTTATTTAAATCTGGAGGCCTTTGCATTACTGAGGTGCTCATTTGGACTTCATGTACGAAATATGGAGGCCTTTTGAATTCAGACTAAGATGTGGACCTGACAGATGATGGTGGTCTGACTAAACTAATTACATCATAAACAATATAATTTCTCCATTTATTTGTTTCCCCTTTTTTTCTTCTTTTAGGGCAGCTCCAGTCCACCTCCACTAAAGCTCCTGGCCCTTCTCCTGGACTGGATACTTGATGGACAGGCATTCTCATTAGTCACAGGAAAGGAAAGTAAAGGCATCAGCCCCTGTCTGCCTCCGGAGGTCATTCTCAATGAGAGATGCCTTAAGGTGGGATGTTTGCTATAGTCTAACTGCATTCTCTGGGTTTTATTGCAGCTGTGTTTCAGTAAATATTTTAATATCAAAACCACGAGGAACAATAAATCAAGAAGCGGGATATTCTGTATTGTTATAAAAGTCACAAATCAATAATTTTGTGTCCCTAAGGTCCTGCCACTATTAGCCGATCAGCTTCATCACACTTCTGTGTCAGAGCCCGACCTCCTCCTTAACCTTCTTCGTCTCATTCACTGGGCTTTAAGACACCTGGACAGCAGTTCACAGGTAAAGATAAGATATAACTGCACAGCAGACAGTTTATTTGGTGGAGGGAGACACCTCAATGTCACCCATTGCTTTTTGGAGTACCGTCTTCAAGCCTCATTATAGCTATAAAATCTGGGATTTTTGGGGCCAGAAGAGTCCATATTTGCGTGAGTGAGTGGAGTGAGCTGAGGAGGAGATATAGTGACTAATGCATATTATAGGATTCGTCAAGAACCATGAACTATTGCTGCAACAGAACAGTTGTGGTTTGATGGCATTTAGCCTCATTGTTTTCATTTTTTGCAGATTTTCATTAAAGAATATTTGGAAATTAGGGCTAAGGCTAAGAGCTGAACTGTGTAAAATTCAGTAAGTAGTGTATGCAGTGTATATAAAATGTTCAGGTGACCCATATCACAGTCAGGCCATCGGAGAGTAGCCACTATGAACAAACCACAGCACTAATCAATTCAAAATCTGTTTACATACTATTTAGGCAGCTTCCTTCAAATACATGATCAACTGTTTTGTCAGAAAACAGATCAACCATTAATCAAGCAAAAATAAATCTTGTTTATCCCTGTTAGAGCTCTAAGATATGTACCCCTTTTAGAGGTATCCGCCTTGTTTCTTAGTCTATTATTTATGCTGTCAAAAAGTAACACCATGGTGGGGTAAGATTATATTCTCAACAAAATGTTGTTAATTCTGCGGTTTGAATCCTCCTAATTACTGTTGTTTGGCCTTGCAAGGGACAAGTGTTATTCTACAGAAAGCTGTTGAGTCACTTTCACAACATCCTGCAGCAGAAATCAAACACGACACACTGCTTTCCCTCAGAGGTACACATCAGAGAAGTACACATCCACTTCAAGCAGGGGATATCCACTTTATCGCTACATCTCCCTTCACAGCACGGCAGGCTTTAATGTTTGGAGGTCCTGTCAAGTTCCATCTTGTGCTCAGATGAGAAGCGTGGTTATCTGAAGTCAAGTCCCCAGCCTGCCTCTGTGTGTTGAACAGAGTCAAGGCTTCAGTACAGGCTGTCCCTGTCTTTGTAGCTTTGATAAGAATGTGTGTCACACTCAATGTTTACATTATATGACCACATGTCCGTGAGCCTCTTGACAGCCCCCCCCATGACAAATACTGCACATCAGCTGTTCTCTGGTTGAACTGGAGATTGGCAATAGGACGAATTTTCTGTATTTCCCAATCTCACTTTGAAAGCCTGTCTTTTTGTGGAGGCGAAATACCTTTAGCTAATTGCCTAACCCGTCTATCCTGACTATGAAATATTCTTCAGCCTTCACTCGCTGTCCACAGCCTCCAAATCCTCTCTTTCTCTACTCATAGCCTCCAGCCTCCAAGTTTCCATCCTCTTCTCCACTCTTACCACAAGGTGCCCCCCAACCATCATTTGTTTGTCAGGCTGTGTCATATCTGTTCAGTCACATGCTTGACGCTCAGCTGGAATCATATTCTGCCATAGTGCTGCTACAAGACAAAAAACAACTGCTGTGCTGCAATGCATGAATGGTAGAGGAAGGATAGCTTAAAATCCAGGGTGCTGATGAGGACTTCTGGGAGAGGGATTAGTAGACACACGGGGGGGGGGGCATTGAGTGAGTCTGAAACTAATCACTGCTTTGGAGATATATAGATTTTGTTTATTAGCTGTAGTTTAATGATCTGATTTATTGTCCCCAATGATTATTTAAAGTCATAGAAGAAGCCTGCTGGCTCTCTTGTCAAGCTGGTATTTGATCATTGTAAGCTTATCATTCCATTTTTTTTACACAAAAGAGTACAATGACTAGTGTGTTTGTATTTGTGTATTTACATAGCATGTGGCACTTTCTGCTACTCTGCGGCGGATAGGAGAGGAGGTATCAAAGGCCCCAGCCCACTTTACAGTTCCTCAGTATGAAGAGCCAGACCTGCCCAAGTCCTGCAGTGGGGCAGCAGGGGGCGCCTGCAGAAGAGGGCCCCTTTACCGCAGCCCCTGTCCTCACACACGCATCCTCTCCATCCTCATTATCCTTCGCACTGTCACACAAGGTAATAATAGTGAATAGACTGTACACACTGTATCCTAAGCATTATAATAATGTTTGTTAAATAATGTTTAATGCGTATAAATTATGTTTTTGAAAAAGAAAACAGAATTGTTGGTAACAATTTGAATGTGTTGCTCCACTCTGTCACTTAATCGAAACTGACCTCTGAATGGGAGAAGATTAAAGATGGAAGTTATTCTGATTAATGATGAAAGATTTTAATTGTTTTGAATAAAAAGTACTTTTTTATGATTCATTTTTCATTCTGATTACAGTTTCCAGTAAAAAAAACAAAACAGAATTTCAACAAAGTAAAGGCACTCACTGTAGTTGTTGCGACCTGTCCTGTTGGTAGCAAGACAACAGCCTCATTGAAGTTTCTGGTCAGAATCATAATATTATTTTAGCACGACATCTGTTGTAACTTATCACTTCCCTCTGTTCTTACAGCCCACCTGTGAAGGTGTGAATCCACAGAAACAGCATGATGATAAAACATGTAGCTGAGTGTTATGTTCTCACACATGCTAAGCATGCTGCATACTTGCTACATACTTATTTTGCATTAGAGCTACATCCTACAGCAAAGACTATGTATTTGATAAGTGACGCAATTCTTTTAACCATCATCCAGCAACTAGATGATGTGATGTTTCGTGAGCTTTACGGTGATAAATCAGAGAAATAGGCTTCAGTGTTGGTGAAAAAGAGGTTTTTTTCTCATTTTTGAAAAAACAGATCTTATCACCTACATTTATGATCTAGTGTTTCAGGTAAAGAGCTCACTGCTGCACTACAGATTTTTGGACCCTTACATTTGTCTGTCTGTCTTAGAACTTTGTTTTTCTTTACATAGAGCATTAGCCTCACACATCCTCCAGTGTGGCTTTAGGCTCTTAGTCTTGTTTTGAGACAAACATTTGAGAAGGACTAGTAGTTCTAAGCTTCATCCCGATTTTGCTCCTTGGCCTTCCGCACTATAAATTTTGGTGCACTCAGTGGGTGCAGCCTACTTATCCTGACATGTTTTATGAAATTCTCCCCTGAACTGACCTCCCATCTGGTCATTATGCTTTAGGGCGGCTGCCTCAGTATGGCTCCATATAGACTATTTCCCGTCAGTCCGCTTCCTAAGTTTGCTTTCTCTCTTTTTATGGATTGACATGAAACCAGATTGGATATAATGGGGATATATTTCTTCTTTTTCATGTTTGCTTGGATTTTGCACATAATAGATACCATTCTGAGACAGACTAACCAAACTCAGTCCAAAGAAACACGAAAGCTTTTATCCCTTGTCAGGTTGTATAAATTCAGCACTTTTGGACATTTGAAAAGCATTTTCTCAGAATTTAAAAAATTCTGTCAGGACTACTTGAATATCATCACTGATCAAATGTTTGAAAATGTCAAGCATAGGGGGTTTTAGACTTGACAAGCAACTGCAAAAGAATGGTAAGCATTAAGGCCTAAGTGCAGAGGGTGATATGAGGGGGTCATATGGGGAAGAGTAGAGGGTGTACAAGTATTTGTCAGTTAATTAGGCAAAACACCAAAAAGAATATGTAGTTAAACCATGAGATCAGAGCTTTGTAGAGTTGTTGATTAATCAGTTGGTTGATCAAAGAAAAAATAATCAACAACTTTTTGATATGTGCGACATTTTATAATTAAAATGCCAAATATTAGTGTTTCAAGGAAGCCCCCCACTGATAATAGATTTCTAACTGCAAATACTCAAAATTATAGTTTTGAGAGGGGATAAACAAGTTTATCAGGTGATAATTTTATAGCAAATTAATTTACATTTTAATTTTAATCATCTCAGGTACAAATGGACTGAAATTTTCTGTGTGGAGCCTGCATGCAATATGGTGATGTACGTCGTACGACGTTTGATTGGTGGAGGCTGTGCAGCCATCAGACACCATCAGAGTCAAGCTCCACTGATAATGATAGTTTGTGAAAAGTCCTATAGGCACCAATCAATAAGCCAAATCACAGAACCAGTCAACCTCTAATTTCAAGTACTAAATAGTGAGAACTGGTCTGACAGTTTAATGAGTTAAAAATGTGGGGTGTTTTGACTAGTGTAGGATAATACAAGACATTTAATAATGTCACTTTGTACTGGAGTATATACTGTGATGGCCATTTTTTCACTCTGATGTTTTATAGAACACGAAATATATTTAAGAGGTGGGGAAAAAATGGCAGATAAATTAGTGATGAAAATAGTTGTTAAATGCAGCCCTTAATGAGATTTGTCTCTAGGATTAATTTTTATATAAAATTACATAAATCATCTTGTACCGTTATCCTAGCATGCAAGTGTCAGCTACAATGTCTTAAATACTCCATTTGAAATTGAAAGAGGTATCTCTCTATGAATATGTAAGTAATGAATGTCTCTGTCTGTCCTGTCTGTAGCTGATGTGTTGGCCCAGGCTCTGGACAGTCTCCACACGGAGCTGATGTCTGAGGAGAGCCGAGGCCTATTCATCCACTATGAAGGAGTGTGTGTGCTGCTGTCAATGCTTCGTGCTGGCCGGGGAGGTCTGCAAACACCGGTAGAGATCCTGATGCAGCTAACTGAACAATCACGTAAGTAGGCTGATGTTTAAAATAAAACAATTTATTCTTTACGGGAAAAAGAATTTTTGCTATGGTTTTATGTATTGAAAATAAACCAAAATGTATTTTTTAATGTTCAAGAATGTGTATTACCAGTGTTTACATTCTGGTATCGGATAAAAAACAAGTCTATGGTCTTATGTAGATTGCTTGCACTACAGGCATCAACTTTGAGATATTGACAAAACAGTATAAGCTGTATTTTGAGTAAAATGTCATTATTCGTAAGTTGTTTTCGCACTCTCTTGTAGTGAAACAGTAGACCTCACTGCGCATGAGGACCCCCAGCACACACACATAAACACATATACAAACACAAACATGCAGTGCAACTCCATGTCATCCCAAAATAAAAACCCGCATGAAAAGTAATAGTTTTGTCTCAGCTCGATCATTAGCACTGGTCAGACAAGAGATTTGGAAACTGGTCTAAAACCTGGACATTTACCTCCTCCTGCCTCTTTTAATTGAAGGACATAGGATTTGATAAAGGTGGACGAGGAAAGAAGAGAACAGCTGCAGTGTGTTTAATTGGAAGGGCACGTCCAGCAGGGTTATGAGCCATATCGTTTAAGACTGTGTGTGTTAATACACAGCAGAACCTTATGCCAGAGGCAACTGTGACCAGAGTGTGTGTGTGTGTATGTATGTGTGTTCACAAACAGTTGTGTGTTTCAAGGTGACTGTAAATCTAGCAAGGCTTGCTAATTATTTTGTTTTACAAGCAGTAATGAGGGGAGACGGGAACAGGGTGAGGAAGAGGGGTGCAAAGGTTTACACCCCAAGGTTGCCAATAAAACAAAACAGTACTAAAGTTGTAAGTTGTACACCAAAAACACCAATGCATGCAGTACCTATGTGGTCATACTAAGACAACTTGACTGCTTTTATAAAGCTACATGCTCCAGTTAACAGTTACGCAACACATCTTGTGAATAGCGTATTCACAGATCTCAAAAACCCACTTGGCCACTCCAGTACACATAAACACACTCATTCTCAGTTTTACTAGATTTGACTGATGTCTGGTAAATACTGGGTGCAATAAATACCAAACTGCACCATACAGTATATTTAACTTCTCTGATCACACGTGGGCCTGCATGGATTATGTGTGTTTGCATTTTTCCATGCCCACCACAGTAGAGAAGTGTTTGTTGTTTTATGTTTTGATGGACCTGGTTAAATTACTTTATGCAAGGACTGTTTACCCAACTGCTTACTCTTTCATTTGTTCCACAGTGCCTAAGTTGTCAGCAATAAGACATTAGAAATGTTTGCATTTCTCCATCTGCATACATGTGGCCACATACGGGATATAGACCTATCAGATGATTGATGTGATCAGGGGATTTCACATATTTGTTCAGGTCCTGGTCTTAATAAAACCACTTGACTGATATCTATGAAATGTAAAAAACAATGTGAATATGATTGTAAGATAAAAGTAAAAAATGATAACAGCCTTTACAATGAATTGTGAGTCAGTTGATAGAAACTGAGTAAAATGCAAGAACTGAATAGTAAATACATCAAATTAATGCCAGAGCTTTTTTGTGAGGATTTGCCACTCTTAGCTGTTTATACCACTGCAATGTGAACATCTTTGTGTTTTGGATGATGGGTCAAACAAAACAACCCTAAGAAAACATCCCTCTATGTGATTATACCTTGTGATCAGCCTATTACACTGTGTTTTCTGCACATTTTACAGTTCTAATCATGTATCAGTTAATCAAAAATTTAACACCAGTATTATCCAGCTGCTGTCAGCTGACATTACACTAAATGTTCACCTGTCAGGAAGTTTTAGTTTAAACGACACTGGTGTTTGAAAACATGCAAAATGTTAGTGGAAATAGTGAAATGTAGAGAAATTGTTCAAGGTCACATCAGTAACAAGAATTATTTAGAGTAGTTTTTTTAACCTTCAGGGAGGTGATGTTATTGCTGGAAAAAAAAATCAATCACACAGCCCTTTCCTACTTTATCCTTCTCATATTTTTAAATTCTACCCACCTTAACCTTTCCTATCTGAACCTGATCCCGTTCTTACCCATCCAATCTTCTGCTATGATTTGATGCCAGCAGAACTTCTGTACCAGCCAAAAAGGTCCCTCTGTGAATCAGATTGTATTCCATCAACCTTGTGCTCGGTCTAGACCGTGGCAAGTTTTTGAAGGAGTAGGAATGTATCTTAAGCAGAAACATATGTTTTTTAACAAATTTTAGGACTGTTGTTCACACTTGGTTTTACTAATTCAAAAATCAGTGTGGATTGATGCTATTTTCCTTTTTCTGCTTGGTGTGTGTGTGTGTGTGTGTGTGTGTGCGTGCGTGCGTGCGTGTGTTAATTGTTTAATGAAGGGGAGGTTATTGTTTACTGTGACAACACTGCTTAACTCGGTTTTTCTGTCTTACGTGTTCATGTTTTAAAATTAAATAAAAATGTTTTGTTCATTAGGGAAGTTGTTTTGCTGATGTCCTGCTTTCTTGTTTTTCTTGCATGTTTGTGCTCGTAGGCTACCTAAATGCTTTCCTGGGTGCATGTAGCTGTGAGGAGTTTTTCCATACAGTCTCTCAGCTCCTTAAAAACCCTCGTCTGGAGCTCCCGTCGCTGGAGAAGCTCTCCATTCTTCTCCAAAAGCTCTCCAGTATCAGGTAGACACAGTCATCTTCTTGCTTATTAAATCACACACTAAACAAGGATTAGCATGTCTCCATGATCATGGTTAGGAAGTAGGTGCAGGCTTAAGCATAAACAACCACAAGCTAGTGCGCTCTTATCATGCTTATGTATGTCTTTTATGATTGTATGGTAGCCGTATTTTCACTCATACACAGTAAAAGCAAAGACTGAAAGAGCATCTTAATAAAAATAAAATAAACTTTTGTGTTGCATGAATGTGTTTGTCCTATTTCTTATCCTGTTGATCATCTTGTGAGACTTCAGTTGTAGCTTGTGGCCCTTTGGAAGTGTCTCAAATCCCAGCCTGGGAACTATAATTAGGATCATTATTATTACTATTATTATTATTATAGCCACTGTTTGACTAAATCAACAATTAACTTTATTTTTATGGTCCTCACCCAACCAGTGTAAATCAAGCAAAGATAACTATCTACACAGCTGTAGTACAATAGACAGGTATTAGAGTTCAACTGTCTCATGGGAATATAGTCATGTTTTTACTTTACGTTATGGCCTGGCTGAACTCACTTGTTTTTGGTTTTCAGTTGTCAAAAGTTGTGGATGGTTCCTGCGCCCTGGTACATTTTTGGTATCACTTCAGTTGAGATTTCAAGCTAAACTAATCGGTTGAGTGGAAACACTGCAGACCACACATGGTTCTGAGATAAATCGTTCCAAGAACTTGATCAAGTTTTTTTTTTATCCACTCGACTCAGATTTATAAAAATTGCAGCAAGGAAAAGTGCAGACTATCCTCTGTTTGGTTGTGGGTGAAAAGATCTAAAACTATAAGGAAAAAAATTGAGGGAGATAACTGGTACTAAAAGTGCATCAAGTTGAGCCGAGCCGAGCTGAGCTGCACAGTGCAGTGGAAACGCTGCACGTGTTTTATTGAATGTCTATGGACTGATGAGCTGTTGTGTTTCATTTCTTTGATTTTCCTCCAGGAAGAACCGCCGTCTGTTTGAACTGTCCTCCCTCCACCTCCAGATACAAGAACTCTATCGTAACACCAATCACACACACACCTTCCTCAGCCTCAACGTCAGATCCATCCTGCACAATCTTAAGTAACACCAACTCTTATTTGTTTCTCGAACTCATCCTGGGTTCAATGTCTCAAAAATCAGACTTCCAGTCAGTATGATGGCTTGACTTGTAGTTTAGTACTTCAGTATGTTGCTGAGTCTTCAATGTGTGTTCAAACTTCAATTGCGGTGTTTTTGGCTGTAAAGTACCTCGCGGCTCCCTCCTACATAAAAAAAGACATGCAAACAGACATTCTTTATTTATTTACTGAGATGTTTTTTGAGCGCTAACTGTCAGAAGTACTATTTTAAAATGTTGTATGTTTTGTTTATGTGATCCATCTGTATGTATGTATGTACAAAAAATGTTAATTTGATGTCTTGTTCTCTGTTTTCTCTGCAATGACACCCCCTTCCCCCCCAACCCCTGTGATGACTCTTGGCTTCTTGATTTTTTCTTAAATGAGTGTAATGCTTACCAAGTGGCTTTAATGGGTGTCTGATGTGCTCAGAGGAAAAGAGGCTGTGACTGTGAAGGTTTTTAATAATAATAAAAAAAAATAAACTAACAGACTTTAAGATTGGACTGCATATGAAATACTTGAATCCATATGTTTTATATAAATGTGTCTTATTAGTGTGTTCCAAAGCACGGATGGGTTGGTGGGAGTAATGGTGTCAGGATGGGAAACACTGGTGGTGCAGCTTGATGGCAAACATTGGATGGACTGGAACTATTACAGTTTATATTTGTAACCTACTCAAAAGTTCTCAGCTGGCCTGAATTTGCACCCAATTTTCCAAATTCCTACAGCATCTGAATTCTTAAATTAATTGCATGTTAGCTCTGTGTGAAAAACATGATTAGGTCAAGTTTTGATGATAGTGGGTCGGACAAAAAATTTTCTGGATATGTGTCCTTAGATCACATGTTAAGGAAGAGTATAGAACACTATACTTGTGCACTGACCACAAAAGGCTTTTGAAATGGTGAGGCTATTTACTGATAATGGGATAAGATCCTGTTTTTAAAAGGTTAATAAAAATTAACATTTCCCATTTAACACACCAAAAAACATTGAAGTAGAGTGGAGTATATAAAGTTTTACATGATTTTAATTTGTAACATTTTACCCATTTTCAGTAACACGTTTAGTGGAGCACTTTTTTATGCTAAAGTAATCTGCCATCTTAAGCTTTGATTTATCAATAAATGGCTAATTTAATAAAATGTAAAAAAAAAAAAAGAAAAATGTAGCATCCAGTATTAAATCAAATCAATTTATGTCAGTGTTTTATGCAAGACAACGGTGTAACAGTACATGAGGAGCCTTAAATGCGATGGACAATGTTCCAGAGCAGAGATGTTTGAAATGAAAGGTCATGCAACAATGAATGCAACCTGTTTTTGATATGTGAGTTTAAATAAAGCCTTGTGAGACTGCAAACACTTGAAAAACCTACAGTAAACTGTGCAATTGTGGTTACTCAATGAAAAAGGAGACGTGGTGATATTGGAGTTAAATGTAAAAAAACTTTATTTTTCAGTCAAAGTACAAAGAAAATTACAGTTTTGGAAGTAATACATCCTGAAAATCAACTGAATCTGTGCGGTTTATTCACTTTATTTACTTTTGAGTATTTTTAAACCAGGTTTTTTTCATTTAATCTGTTTGAAAGCTTCTGGATGTTACTGCTATGTTCAGCTGTGAGAGAGGTTCAGGAGTGAGCTGTAGCTTACAGTTTAGCCAATTTAATGATGCAGAATGTTATTACCCTGAACAATTTTGGTTTCTAACCACTCTAGTACATAGCTGGCACCAAAACACACGCAAGAGCAATGTCAAAATTTCTCTTTATGGATTAAATGACTGAAAAATGATTTCTTTTTATTGCCTTTTTACTGGGGGTGAAACTAAATAGCCGGGTCACAGAAACAGAGCCCAGGAAGGTAAAAGCCCCCTCAATCCTACTGAGAAAATCACACTAATTAAATCTTATCCTACCTTAAATTCTTGTCTTGCTTACATTTTTACTACTTCAACTGTCAACAACCACAAGCAGAGAAGATTATAGTAATGATGAAAGCGGTCATTTTACTGGCAGTATTAGATGAGAACAGTATTTCTGTTGCTTCAGCAGATATCAGGCTTTATGATCTGCACACAGTAGCCATGTAAACACTCATCCTGTGACCACCCTTCTTCGCCAAGCCACTTGAACCATGTGAAGGTTTGACTTGGACATCTGTTTGTCTCTTTAAGTCAAGATGAAAGCAGCATGGTAAGTGAGATCACTCTGTTAGGATCATAATTTTTTTCTCATTAACCGTTTCTTCAGCATCTCTCCTTTTCTCCTTTGATTGTGTCTGCTCTCTAGATTGGGGGGAAAAAAATTAATTGAAAACTGGAGCTCACAATGCAGCCAATCAGTTTCTTTCTCTCCCAACTCATCTTGTACTTGTGCTTTTATTTGGAGCTGTTGAGTAGCTTGGTTACACATGACAGCTGATCAGAACAAGACTGTTTACTGGCTCTACAAATGAATATAATAATGTTGAATATAATAATGATGATCACTTGTGGACATACAGAGGGTGTAAGCCTTGGGGGCTCATCTCTGTGTGGCAGACCTGCCAAATAAATCCATTTGGTCCACACTTTCCTTATAAATAGATCCCAGCTGAGCACTGATTGGAGATTACCTTTAAATGACACACTGCATTTTCAAAGTCTGCTGGCTTGAAATATGGGGGCTTTTGACAGAAGGTTTGTCATTTTTCTCATTTAAGGAAGCCTTTGCTGCTGTATTTATGACTCACACATTTGTATTATCAAGATCAAGACTTAACCTCCAGCTCAGCACCTCTTCATATTCCATCCAATTTAGAGGATTTTTCCTCTTTGTTTTTCACCTTTTTATGAATAGTCAGAATGGTTTTTCCTTCACCTAACGAAGTGTATTAGTTTCTTAACCCCATCATACTTAAACCATAGTTTATCATCAATAACATAATTCTTTCCCTAAACCTGATCACACCATATTATCCATGCAGAGACACACTGAAAAGAGATAATTTTATCCCTCAATATTGATATTCTTGTTTGCCTACAAGTTTAAAACATTCAACAGATGGCTGACTTAACATTTCTATTAAAAAAGCTTTTGGTTTCACAGGTGTACAAGTTGTACACTGCCTTTTTGCACATTTAAAGGATAAAAAGAAGATATTTAAATGCAAAAGATATGACTGAAACACACAGACCATTTTTTGAGGAATTTAGTCTAAGTGTCGCAAATGCTGAATCTGCAACTTATTACAGCAGCTTTTCAATCAGAAATGTTAATTGTAAAGTGATTTTGGGTGGCGTATCATTTCAAAAAGGTCTTATTGCCTTAGTGCATACTCCAGGAGCCGTCAACAGCTGATTTATTTACTTTCATGACTTCATTTGAGTCGGGTCTGCACTGCAGTCAGCACAGCGCTGTCTGGTCCATGTTACCTAACACACTTAACTCTGCCAACCTGCCCTGCACAGCATCACCCACACGACTTTATACACTGGTCTTGATTTATGTTTGTGTTTTTTTCAGTGGAGCAAAAATTCCGAAAATTACCCTGAAGAGTCGCCCTGCTCTGGTCTGGCGGCTAACTCTCATTAAAACGTTATTTAGTAGGTGGAGGGAGGCTGGCAGCGGGAAACATTAGCGGTTCCACTTCAGCACAACCATAAAGTCGAGTCAATCAGGGATTTGACATGGCGGACCACCAAATGTATATTATTTCCACAAGCCGCAAAATGCATAAATATGCTGCTTGAGTAATACAATAAGCACATGGCGGGTCTGGTATTATACCTGACTGTAAAGGAGTCAGTATGTGAGGGACCTGTGAGTGAAAGCAGCTGTCCAGAGTTATTTATGGTCGACAGGCTACGGTCACACCGGGCTCCAAATCCGTTTGTTTTAACTTCTCTTTATTTTGTTCTGGCTTGCATCTGAAAACGATTTTGTTTGGTAAAAATAAAGTGTCACTCCTGATTCAGCATTTTCAGACATGTTGCCCATTCATTTCTGCCTGCAGTATTTTTGTCAAACATATTGCGTCTCTCTGTCTCCAAAATTCTATTTGTTCCCAATACTTTACTTAATCTTTCCAAAACCGCTCAGTCTGTTGGGGCTGTTAGTAAAGGACTTACTAGTTTATCTTTTTTTTTTCCTTTTTCTTTTTTTGTTTTTAATTGTATGTTTTTCAAGCACACAAGATGCCACAACATGAACCATATTTTATTTATTGTAAATTCAACAGTGGACTCAGATTTGTGTTGCAAAAATCTCTTTTGCTCACCAGAGCACCAAACCTACTTCAGACTTGATATCATATATTGTTTCCTCAAGTCCTTTTGTACCTTAAAGACTTCAACACTTACATTTTGGCAAGTTTGTTTATTTTCTTTCTTGCTGAGAGTTTAGATTTCAAAAAATGAAATCAGTTTTGAAGCTTACAAATTCATACAATCTATCTGTTAAATTTGAACAGAAACAGCAGCTACTTAATGAAATTATTTCTTTACAAATATTTATCCATTTGCCTAGCACAGGCTAGCTGTTCCCCCTTGCTTCCAGTCTTTAAGCTAAGCTTTACTCTGATTCCATTCCACCTCTGGACTTCACGCCCAGCATGACAGTGGTATCAATCTTCTCATATAAATCAGCTTGGAGGCTCACCACCGCCTCAGTACATTTTTTTTTTGTATTTTGCTGTCTGTCAACGTGTCACAGTAGGTCTAAACATTCAGATTTTCACCTGAATAAGCTAAACGGCATTGCCTCTGTGCCTGCCTCCTGCTCCTCCATTTTTAGGAGAATACACTCTCCTCACTCCTCCACTACAAAAAGATTTTCTCATTATGAATTTTTAAGTCAGTGGACAATGGAATCTTTCTGAAAGTAGCTGTAAGTTGCGTTGCTAACTGGAATTAATAAGTGTGACAGTGTTTCAAGTGATAGTTTGCACAACTCTACTGCACTTATGTGTTGGAAGCAATTCTATCACTTACTAAGAGGGCAAACATAGTTCATCCTGCTCTCCAGACAGACATGAGTTCTGATCCAAACAAGATGTAAGAATTACACTTAAATTAGGTCTGGACAGTAATTGTGTTCCTGCTCATTTGATGTGTTTGCAGGTGATTGAAGGGGATGAGTGCATGCATGTAGTTGATGTGTGGGTGAAGGAGTTACTGACTGGCAGGGGTTTAATTAGTCTCATGGTTGGCACTCCTTGCCCTGAAGTGGCTCTCTATTCATCCATGTCATTTAAAGTTGAGCCAAACACTTCAGATGCAAAAAAAAACAGACCTTGCAGACACAAATGCTACTGCATATATATATATGTGTGTGTGTGTGTGTGTGTGTGTGTGTGTGTGTGTGTGTGTGTCTTCTCAATGTGTGTTTGTTATCAGGCTCTTCATATGAAATGGATTGCAATTTTGAGTGTTTGAAACATGATGAAAGACCTCAGTGCTGCTCCGATGCTCCTCAGCACAATCAATTGCATTTCTACTGCCAGGCAGACCTTCTATGACCCTCTCTGAAGATCCCAAACCCACACTGCACTCCTAAGTGTTTGGCTGAGGCCTGTGGAATCTTTGGCACATAAAACACAGACAGTGTAAGCCTGATGACAGAGTGATGTGCAGAGATAAGAGCTGCCAATGCAGTAGCTAATGTCTTGATGGTGGAGGAAAAAAAAAATTTAAAGCATAAGTGGGTGCAGCACAGCGATGTACTGTCCCAAACCAAATTCCTCTAGGTTAAGAAAACTATTTTTTGTGATGGTGCAGTTCGAGTTGCATTCCTTAATAATCCTCTGAAATTAGAATTATGATGCAAAAATCTAAAGAAATTAAGCCTACAAGTTATGTATTATTTTTAGTGGTTGTTTATGGTAAATAATAAAAAATATCTATATAGACACCTCCAAATAAATATTGCAATAAATGAAGCATAAATAAGTCATTTTCCTTGATAGGACAGGAGTGGTTTGACTTCTCAGCTTGCAGTAGTAGGCCAATGAAGGGGCTAAAAGTGCATGTGAGGGATGGGAATTAATGACTGAATGAAACTGAGGTCTGCTAATCGTGTCCTACAGTCTTTTTCAGATAATCATCATTCATTTGATGAACCATGTAGTTAATGTCACATTTAATAATCTATAATTAACTGCTGGGAATTTTGAATGAGCTGGAAAATGTGGTTAGCTATTTTCCATTTGGTGTCTCTGAACTATTTACAGACTTTGCCAGTGCCTGCTGTAATGGCTGGCAAACAACATTGTGGTAAAGACCACTGCATGGGATCACTTACTGTACTGTATACCAGTGTCATTCACCTCTGACACAAAGGAAATGTTTTATTACTTTTTCCTGAATGTTTAATCAGAGCTTTATTGGTTGGTGCATGTCTGTAAAACATTCAAATATATTTTTAAAAAAGATTATATATAGATTTATCCACTCAAATGTGTTTTTTAACCTGAAACCTTGTAAGACAGCCGGATCCTGTAGATATTGAGACCTTTAGGCTACAAGCTATGCTCTCATGGCTGAATTGCAGTGTTTCAGACCAGTTAGCGCTCTATGAGGAACTGCTAGAGTATTTCTGTTGTAAAAGAGCAAAATACACCCCCTGAAGACTTTTCTTGAGGGAAAAGCTGTTTTTGTTCTCTTGACTGGACTCTGAGAGTTTGATTTAGCGTGACAGATAGCGTCCTTATTCTTGAACATATGGTTATGGTGATCTGATTGACTGAATTGGGGATGAAGTACGATATACATGACAGACAGTGATAAGCATCATTTATCCATTCACCTGCCAAGTATTTATTGATAGTGCATGCCCTTTTCCAGCTTCCAAGGATGATTTCTCAGATGGTTCTGTGCAACAACCATCTGGTGCGTCAGGTAAGGTCAACAAAGCGCTGACGTAGTGCTGGATTTAATTTACCCAGCTGCTATACTGGGTCCATTTGCTCCACGGATGTCAGTCAGTCAGTCCTCTACTTTGGTCTTGAAAAAAATATGCTTTAAAGATGAATTTCATTAACAGTCCAGCTTTGAGGATCATAGTAAGTTCTGACAACCTGACTTTTTCTGTACAGCAAATTATAGGACTGACGTTTGTGATTCTGAGTCAAAGGTATTGGTAATTTTTTGCAGAGTTCCATTAAGTTTGGCAGTGATTTTGATGCCATGGTTGGGATGTATTGTAAATACTCTAATAATGCCCTTTTCTCAAATAGGGACAACATCTGGTCAAATACTTTATTTGCCCAATACTTCATCCTCAAGCTGTACTTTGTTTCATCCTAATTAGGAAATGTTAGCATATGAAAAGGCTAAACTAAGATGGTAAACAGGATAAACATTATTCTTGCTAAACTTAAGCCTGTTAGCAATTAGCTCAAGGCACCACTGTGCCTGCGCACACAGGCTCATGGAACCACTATAATTGCTACAGTCTTCTTAATTTATACCAACACAAAGCAAGTCTGTAAAGTTCACTTGCAATGTAGGTATCGTGAAGGTTTTGTTAATCTGTTTGCTCTTCTAAGACCTTTAAACAGTTTGTTTTATACTCTGCGGGTTCTGATGGTTGAATCCAAGGTCATTTGTCCTAAAGCCTTTCATTTGGATTTAACCAAGTAAAACTGTAAAGATTGTGTGCATTATTAGTCAGTTACCACATAAAACTCAAATATCAAGCTTTTTTTTCATACATCTTTATTAATGTATACATTATGTACAATAATAAGTTATATATACAGTTATACTTTGGTTGTGTGATGAGTCTGTGTGTGTTTCTACATGTTCTACTATACTGTGTGCTCTTGAGGTAAGTAATTCAGGTTTGGCTTCTGTATCATCCTATGAGCATGATATATGACAGGAAAGAATTCACCTTGTTGGAAAAACATGGCCTTTTCATTTTAAAATTAAAACAACAAATACACTATTTACAAAAGTTCATCAGCAAAAACATAAAAAAAGCTAAACCTGTTTTGAATCGACTTGGATTTGATGGAGGCAACCCTGCTCTAAAAATGCACTTTGTTTAAATGTCAGCTTTTTATTTGCAGGGAATTTAAAAAAAAATGTAAAAAAAAAATGAATACATGCTTTGAAACATGCACATTAATTAAGTTAGAGTTCTGGAGTCCAGCCCCAGAGATTTGCAGTTTGCAATGTAAAATATGAACAAAACAAAAAAACACTAGAAAAAGATCTTGGCAGTGGGTGGTGTGTTTGATTTTGCATAGAGCAGTTACAGGACTCTACACTGACAACATCAGACATTAGATAAAGATCAGTCCTGTTCCCTAGAAATGAAATCGAAGTCTTGCAAAAGTTTGCCTTTTTTAGCTGACTGCTGAGTTTTGAAACTTGTCTAGAGAAAGCAGGACGTTGACCTACAGCATCCTATCTGTTAGCATATTAATGTAGCTAAAATGAGCATTAGCGTGAGACTCTACCCACAGTTCAACTTGATGCTTTTAGGAAGCCCCCCCTCAGTTTCCACATATATAACACTTAACCAGCTTCAGCTGCTTTTTAAAAGAGGACAACCCACACAACTGCATATTGTTCTCATTTGCCATATTTGCCATATTGGTCCCATAGGGGAGTAGGGAGCTTAAATCCTGTCTGAGCATGACTGAGCCAACCACAAAAGCCGAGTAAGGTCAGACGTTGTCGAACGACCGTAGCGCTGCTTCCACCATGACCGACTGCATTCTTGCACCGTACACAGTGGAGCAACCCCAGGGGAAGTTAGTCATGCCTCTGCTGTGGCATCTCTCTTTTTAATGCAGGGTTTTACAGCTTTTCCACTGGGCTTTCAGTGGTTAAATGGCCCTAAATGCTTAATTGGGTGCTGGAAATCACAGGCACTTTGCACCCGCACAGTAAACCACAACACTTCAGCCTATTAGGGGCCCGGGGAGCCACACGCCAAATAATTAGGGCTGGCGGCAGCACTAGACCGCAGCATTGGGGTAAAAGGGGAACAAGCAGGGAAGGGAAGAATTATGGTGGGGGGGTCACAGACTGGGTCATTGCTGAGGAAGTAGTTGTTGTAAGAGAGTGTGTTGGTTTGTGTGTGTGTTAAAGTTTGGGGAAGAAGATTCACATCTGTGTTTAGCAGAAAGCAAGTAGCAGGGTAATGGTGTATTCACAGACTGTGGAGGATCAGCGCTGAATGGAACATCAGCTGTGATGCTGTAATGTGATTTAAGGTTGATTGGTTGAACTTTTCTGTAAATTTTATTCATTCAGAATCAGTGTTTCCACACTTATCATTTTTTTTCTGCGCATGTGGCTACCTCCAGAAAACACAGAGTGCTCAGTATCTTTCAGAGCCTTCTGACTTTCTTCCAGGTCAAAATCTAAGCTTGAACTTTTTAGAAAGGTGCAGGAGTCTTTACTGTTCTTCCTCTTTGGGAAACAATCATTACTTAGGCTGGGTTGCACCTGCAACCTTGTTAGCCATGAAAATGGCTAACACATGACAAACTGGTTCTGGCCAAATCTGAGCGTTGTGATATGTCAGACAGAAACCATCATTAATGTTCACTGCAGTTGTGTGTGTGCCAGTAATATCATGAAGATGGTTCCCATTTACCCGAACAAAATTAATTAGATGAAAGCTGCTCTGTATGAATTTTGTTCATATCCAGTTGGGCATAATGATTGCATTTTACCTAAGGAGCTCATATTTGGTGTTGATGATGTTACAGCCAAAAACTCTGAATGTTAACTGATGCTGTGGTCAAACCGGCCTGCTTTCTCTAAACACCAGAAAACAAAGTCTAGTTGTGTCAGCTAGATGATCAACCATGAGGTTTCAGTTCTGATCAGAAGGTTCAGCGAGAGGACAACCAATAAGGCATCATTACACCTCCCACCTAGTGGCCATTTCCATTAAAGCGCCACTGCATCTTTTTATTTGATTTTTCTAAACTGCATATGGTAATTTTGTTTCATCAAAACTTACAAAAAGACTAATAGCTTTTACTGAATTGCGCCCAGCGCAAAGGTAATCAAGCTACGTATTACTAAAGCCCTTTAGCATTCGAAGAAGACAAAAATATAATTCTAATTTTATTCTTACATAGAACAAATTATCTAAACTAGCAAACAGAAAATAGTCCTTATTTTTGTTTTATGATTTTTGTCCTTAACTATGTAGAAGACAGAAAATTAAGGCCACACAGAGTATTTCGGATTACTAGCTTCTTAACAGAGAACATCTGTTATGATTTAAGATGATTGTGCACAGGGAGATCCACTGACATTCTTCATGTGATTGGTGTAAGGTGTACACTGCATACTTGCTGTCCTCTTTGCCAGAGCAGTATCTCTCCCTACATTACATGTATACTGTAAAACACCCCAAGTCTCTGAAGTCTCTGCTCCACCACATATTTAGACACTGGCACAGCGCTGGGATGGGGATGAGCATGGGGATGGACAGACCAACTGGCTGTGAAAACTGCTGATGCCCTGCCGTCCGGCAGCTGCCCCCATCTCATTGGTTCCCAAAACGTCCGAGCAGAGCGACTCCACGGCATCCAGCCTCTCGATCTGTACCAGGCGGGTCAGGAGGTCGGGGATGCTGTAGCCAGCTGTGCTCACTCTCTCAAAGAGCTGCAGGCCGTCGCTCATGCCGCCAATCTCATCCCGCTTCAGCCCAAAGCTCTCAGCAAGGTGTCTCCACGTCTTCACCACGGCCGCCTCGCTGCTGTAGGAGGAGCTCAGCATGCGGCTCGCCTTCTCCAGGCAGTCAAAGGGAAGCTCCGTGGGACTCAGGCCTGAAGAGGGACAGGAGTGTGAGAACTAAATACTTTGCAGTGATGCAAATAAACAAAGATTTCAATACATTTTCATTTTTAGCTATGCTAGTTCATAGCTGTATGGACGGCAGTGTCGATTAGTCTGTCACTTGAATAATTTAATCTTGGCTGAGGAAGTATTAGTTAGATTACAACTAAATTTTTCACAAATATGAGGTCCCGCAAGGATACTGTAAAAATCTGATGAGCCCCTGTCTTTTCTTTTAGTTCTACCATCAGGTCAAAATTTTGATTTTGTCCGATGCTTTGGTTTATGACTAAATACTGGTAAAAACAATCCCCTGCACTATTCCTGAAAGCCTTTTAACAGACAAATGTTTAGAACTCAGTTTAGAACAGACAAAAAAGGCCATCTACACCAAAAAAAGGACAAAATGCCTTCCACCCTCCACCATAGTCTTGGCAAAAATCAGTTCTTGACAAAAAAAACTTGGTAAAACAGTTGTTTTCATCCATACTTACCCTCTGTCACATTGCAGGCTCTAGCATAAAGATCCAGGATCTTTTTCCTTCGACTCTGAAGCATCTGTGTGAAATGAATAAAAAAATGAAATGAAAAGAGAAAAATTGAATTCTAGATGAAGCTGAACTGATTTATTCATAGTCATGTTTTCACTCCAGTAACATCTTGAAAAGCTCCATCGTCCTACCCCTGGAGTTTTATTGTTGTTGTTGATAGCGTTCACAGTGCTGATGTGGTTGATATCACTTATGTGGTTGGGACTTGGGATGTTATTGGTCTGGCCTGTTGCATTGATGGGTGCACCATCACAGGCTCTCTCACGGTCCAAGAGCCCCAGAGAGAGCAAGCAGAGGTCAGGCTTGTTTCCCAGGTTGACGAGGCAGAGGTTGGGGTTGTTGGTCTCGGCTGATCCCTGCTTCTCAGAGGCCTCTTCATCGCTGTCGATGCTACGGCTCAACAGCTGCTCGTTCTCTGATGATGCGTCATTTTCACTGCAAACAAAGGAAACACGCAAGTCTGTACATGTACACATTATCATCACTAGTTTATAAAGAACTTAATCGTTGACATGGTCTTAAAAGAATGATAAAAACCTCTTCACGCACCTCTACAGCTTATGAATTAATACATATTGTTTAATTTGTACAATGAGTACAAAAACGTAGGTGTTAAAACAAACTGAACAAACAACAAACTGTGTTGTTATGAGGGGGAATTGTGATACACTATATTTGGACGAGTTAACTGACTGCCATGAGCCTTTGTAAGGTACTGGTAAGTGGGTATAATTAGCTTTAGAAAGAGCCAAGATGGCCATTTCTTCCTCCTTCTGCTAAGCTAAGTCTACAGACAGCATGTTGTGCCTTTATATATGCCATACAGGAATAATAACTAACTCGTGGCATGAATGCTAACAAGCGTATTCAAACCATATCAGACCAGTTATTTTACTTTACTTCATCACAGTTATGAAGTTCCACTTTGTTTAATTTATTCCTATCAGTGGGGTTGGCTACATTTTGGAAACATCTCTCTGTAAAATTGATTTAAAGTCAACAGTAAATAGCCTAATAAAAATCACATAAAATCCCATCCTATTCTCTCAAACACTTTCAATAAAAACTTAGTATCATAACTGAAGGTTGGATTACTTGCAGGTATGTTGTATTAAACTGCATTAGTTTTATCTGGACGAGTGTAATAACCTGTCAAAGCAGCATATTCCCCTGGATTTAACTTTTTTATGTACTTTTAAACACTAGTGTGTTTATTCATAACACTGCATGTGCTTACTTATCCTGGCTCGCTTATCCTGCAGCATTCATTGTTTTGCTGTGCTACATAATTTATGACCACTAATGGACACAGAAAGACTTGTGTCTTTGCAGGCTTATCAGAAACTTTGACAAATGAAACGAGCAGCAGAGGAATGCTGTTGTTGTTTTTGTTGTTGCCATAGCTGCTGATGTTTCTAAGCCATTCTTGTGATTGACTGAAATAGCCCTGCGTTTTACCACATGATACTATGTAATATCATTTTATTACCTATCCTCTTCCTCCCTTTGCCTGCTCTGGGTTTTCTCCCAAAAGCACCTTGTTGACAGAGATGCTCACAAAATGCCATTGTTTCACAGTCCCACACTCTTTTCCTGAACACACATACAAAATGGCATTGTTTCCCAGACATCTAACACCCACTCTGGCAGCTAAAGCAGTGAGTTAGCACATCCTCTGGCATGCTGCTATACCACACTGTTTACAGCTATTGATGCTGAGGAGTATGCGTATGTGCATGTATATCATCTATTATATATCATCTCATCTCTTCTCTAATTTACACCCCATCCCATATTTTGGGAGAGCAAATGTATATAAGCATGTTCACTGCAGGCACTGTAACATTTGAGCACAATGGGTCACTGTATGTTTGTATGCAATGCAGTGTGCTGTCATGCATTCCCACACTTCTCTCTGCACATTGGCCACTAGCACCCATAAAGCAGCATTGTCTGCACATAGGGGATGAGTTGTACGCAGAAAGATAAGGGTGAGAAAACTATCATTCTTTTGTTGTCTGCCAGGACGTTCTTTCACCTGGCAGTGGTTTCTAGGAGCGGCCTGGAATAAATACCCCTATCTATGACAACTGCCCTCTCTGTCAGTGTCTCTGGGTTTGTTAGGCTTCAGGGCTCATTTATAATACCTCACAACGCTGTAAAACTCACCTCCCTAACTGCTCAAAAGCCACATAATGGCTCTCTTCTTCATTAAGAAAAGCAACTAAAGCTGCATTTTACATGCCTTGCATACACACACACACACACACAAAACAAACACACACACGCGCACAAACATATAGTTGGATACAGCCAACAAAAAAGACCAGCAGCAATGATATTATGACTGCAGTGACTTGTTCTGTGGTGGCGTAATTACGGGAGGATGCTGAAAAAAATTACAGAGGTTTCTTTCTGTTGTGCAAAGTCTCTGTGACGCCACATACAAATACAAACATGCACACACACACACACACACATTTTTAGTGCACACTCAGAGATACACAGTATTACATATATACACCATGGATCTCTCTCATACATGAATCTTAAAGCATGCAGAGCTTGTTTTAAGATTGTCAAAGAACCAAAGAGTAACAGTGTGTTCAAGTTGTTCATAAATCAGATGTGTCTCTCACCTTTTCACTGTCTTCTGAGGAGGAGCTTTTAGCTTGTCAAACTCATCTTTCTCCGAGTAGATCACCACATTATCTATAAGAAAAAAAGAGAAAATATAAAGGTTTAAAGTTTTAATTTTTTAACAAATATAGAAGCAAGAAAAGTCATAAAATATACTAAGATCTCTAATGATGTTGGTTCGACACATGTCATTTCATAGCATGAAGCCGCTGCAGGTAGTTAATGACCAAGGGAAAACATGGAGTAAATCAAAGTTGAATAAATGTGATTTGGTGTGAGGAAAGAAAAATAAAACAAGAGTTAGATGATGCTGACACTTTTGCTAAACAGCAGCCACTGAGCAATGAGAGGCCATTGAAGGAGACATATTGTCAATTTAATTATAAGTGAATTTACACACCTACATTTGGCACACACACAATAAACCAAACAAAATTAACAAACTTCCAAACATCTTACACTAAAACACACAAATTGTGCTTTATTGATTTATTGATAATGCAATCACAGCATTGTGGGTTAAAGCAGCGTCAGGCACAGATAACGATGTGAACTCTTTAATCTTTAATCGCTAAGCACGAGCGAATCACACCTATTGCACTTGCTCCATTAGATGTTGGCATGAGTTGGAGTATGCAAAAAAAGAACAGATTCCTGAGGCTAAAAGGATGTACACACTGAGCAAAACAACTGGAGCCGGAATAAGGTGCAATGGATTACAATGACTGTTATGTTAAATTACACCTACATCATGGATACTGATAGGAATAGACGGTGTAATGAGCGAATACCTGAGTGGAACAAATTCTGTGTGTGTTTGGGAGAGAGAGTTTGTGTGTGTTTCAGCCTCTTTGTCTTTCATCTCACAACCTTATTAAGTTGGTGTCTACAAGAGTGACAGCTAGTACAGCTCAGAGCTATGGGCTTCTTTCCCACGAACACACACCCAGTCTTGGTAGCCAAGCATTAATGCTGAAATTAATTTTTTAATCCCACTTTAACAACTTTATCATTCTCTTAAACTCATATGTTATAAAGTCATCCACCTCCGCTGTAACACATAATGTGTCTGTGGCCACAGATACAGTAGGTGTGTGTGTGTGTGTGTGTGTGGGTGAGTTTTCTGATTCACACCACATGTAAGTGGTTAGTCAGTCAGTCTGGGAGTGAAATTGAACAGAGCATCATTGTCAGGAGAAATGGCGCCTAGAGCAACGTATGGCTTTAGCTTTGAAAGCCTCACATTCCACCATGATGCACTCATCA
The DNA here is from genome assembly GCA_029814765.1 of Acanthurus leucopareius. Lineage (NCBI taxonomy): Eukaryota > Metazoa > Chordata > Actinopteri > Acanthuriformes > Acanthuridae > Acanthurus > Acanthurus leucopareius. The sequence continues at coordinate 15,343,517 of JAQMCX010000011.1, read as the reverse complement.
TACTGCAGGTCTGACAGTCTTCACACACACACACACACACTGACACAAAACACACAAACGTGCACTGACATTAGCATGCATTATGCTACAGGTCATAAATATGCACATGCAAACTGGACTGACAAACACAGCCGACACTGTAGTAACATTATATGTGATTCAGTCAGATTTGACAAGATAAGGTAACATATTTTAGCATTTTACCATTTTTTTGAAGAGCAGATTGTAACATGAACTAGAACGTTAAGTGTGACAAAATTCAAAAATAGCCTACGTGCTACTCTGGAGACTCTTCTGCCCTAAGTTCAGTTGTGAAGAAGCATTTTTTCTTTTGTGAGTGTGTGAAATATTAAAAAAAAACATCTAAAATTTAAAATCTAAAATTTAAAAACAATTATTATGTCTGACCTCACAGCACCACAGGAAAGTGTTGGATTATACTCTAGTGGATAAAGCCCCATCTGCATACAACATACACTGTATGTGTTTAACAAATACACCAAACATACACTTACCTGGAAAGGATTTTGCAGTAGGATTGAGTAGAATTACATATAGTGTTGGTCTAATCACTGCTGGGTGGTATGTGTGCATGCCTTTACTGCATAAGAAAATTGTGTGCTGTGTCCCTGAGACTATTTTGGAGTCGCTATTATAGTCCTTAAAACTAAGGGTGAAAAAAAAGTAATTATAGTTTGTCTTGTTACGACTATAATTATGTAGCTTTGTGTGTCTCTATTCTATTCAGAGTGTGTTTTTTATGTAGTTTGAGTTTAAAGTCCATCTGTTATTCAGTTTATATTTTGTAAGTTCTCGTTTGGGAACTGTGCAGTGTACGATTGAAGTTTTATGGAAGCATGGAAATGATCAGTTGGTCACTGCTGGTCTGTTTATTTTTACAGATATGAAAACACGATATGAAAAACACAACACAAGAATGTCAGAGGAGCAAAAACAGATGGTCTCCACTGTACACTGAACTGTTTCTAATGTCACCAATTTTTAAACATCGAAAGTTCACGCTTTTCCTTGTTTCTGCATTTTATTATTGTTTTTCTGCTCAGGTTTTAATAAACTACTTCAGTTTATCCTCTTTTACTTTTTAATAAAAAAAGTAAATACATTTTTTGACAGTATGCACTCTCTATAATGCGAATGCATAGTTATACAGTGCAGCAACTACACAGTAACTTATTCTACTGCACAAAGACAGAGGCGGCACATGCAGATATAGCACTCAGTAGCTCCTTCACCAAGTAGATGCTTGGTACTCGAAAGAGATCAGCATTGTTTCCTATATGTTTATAGGATAAACATTTGTTTATATTTTTGTATTTATATTTATATATCGCTCTTTTAGTTTTTTTAAACCTACGATATTCTCTGGTTATGTTTTATGTGTAAAGGACAAGAAACTTTAATTTCGTTGCACAACCTCGGGTTTGTTTTGTGAGTTCCTCACCTGCTCACAAGCTAAGATAGTTGTTAAACAGATTTTTAAAAAATCCGCCTAAGTGCTTTACATTTAAACATCACAACTTGTATGCAAAAGCATCAAAGCCCTTATTCTTGGTTGGGGGAATCTCTAATATGCTTATTAGAGTTTTGAGACAAAGGCCTGTATATGATCAAAACATGTAAAATATTAAAATGAGGATATAAATAACAAGTTTACTAAATGTTTCATGTAAACATCAAATCCGGAACATACTCAAAACCTGGATAAGCTCTAACCAGGATACTAGTGTGTATGTAAGCAAAGCCATTATTTTCAATGCTAGAGACCCTCAATTATGAGGCCAGGATACAGACTGGAGTTAAGTCAGTTTTGTATCAGACACCAAACAGGAAGCCAGTAAGAAGCTTAGATGTAGTATGAGCTTATTAATCATTCACTCTGTGTTTGTGTGTGTATGTGATTTCTCACCAGGGACATCTTTCTTGTCTTCCTGTTTGTTGGCCTGAGCTTCAACTGCTTTCACAACTTGTCCAGAACAACATGCTGCAGACACACAACAAACACAAAGAATGTCGTAAAACATTAATACCAAGCTGCAAGATGAGAATGGTTGAGTGCGTGTGTGTGCGTGTGTGTGCGAGTGTGTGTGTGTGTGCTTGTGTGTGTCTGTGCATGTGTGTGTCTGTGTGTGCGTGTGTATCTCACCCTGGCCACTTGGTTTGGCCTTCAGGATGTAAAACATGATGATGAGGACAATGGCGATGGCCATGATGAAAATGGTTGACATGGCGATAATAAGAGCTGTTGCAAGGTGACCCTGCCCAGTGGAATCTAAAATATTGAGGCAAAGATGCAAGGACACATTAATGATTTCTGCATGTGTGTGTGAGAGAGAGACAAAGAACGAAGACAGCAAGTTTAGAATGGATGGTAAAGGGAGCTAAATGAATCTTGTCTGTGTAGATTTGCCAGTGTGTATCTGTGCATACCTTTATGTGGATGAGGGAACACAGTTGTGCTGCCAGGATCGATTGGAGGTTTTTCTCGTGGTCCGCTGGTTGACATACCTGTGAAACACATACACATACTTTTAATTCAGATTTATTAACTGTGGTTGTCTAAGTGAAAATATTTTATCTGTCTCATATACACACACAAAGCAAAGTTTAGCTGCACACATGGATAACACACAAATATTTGTACCTGTAATTAAACCAGAGTAATCAATTCACTTCATATGCATGTCTTTGGGTTGAATTGACCAACTTTCAATTCAATTCAATTCAATTCAATTTTATTTATATCGTGTCAAATCACAACAAAGTTGTCTCAAGACACTTTACATATGGAGCATGTAAAGATCGCACTCTATGAATACATTTATATTTTAGATTTATAGGAACCCGACAATTGAAAACTATCCCCACATGAGCAAGCACTTGGCGACAGTGGCGAGGAAAAACTTCCTTTTAACAGGCAGAAACCTCGGACAGATCCAGACTCAGAGGTGGGCGGGATCTGACAGCACCAATTTTGATTAAAGATACTTTGCAATTTTGGGGTATTATCTTATTTGCTGTCTTGCTTGGATTACCACAGGAAGACTGATGTAAGCCTTGTGCCTACGTGTTAAGTATGAAGTTAGCTTAACCTATTTTAGCAAATCACGGACTGGAAACAAGGGGTATGGCCAGCCTCTGTCCAAAGTATTGATTAAAATAAAGTAAATAGAATTCAAATACCTAAGCTTTAGAATTGCTTGTAGGTCAATTTTGCTGGGACAGAGCCAGCTTACCTGTTTCCCCCTCATTTCCAGTCTTTGTGCTACACTGAGCTAGCCAACGCTAGCCGACTGCTTGCTATTGCTAAACATCTACTGTGCCTACGTGACAGTAGTATAAATCGTCTCATCAAATCTCCAGGTGAAGGTGAGTAAGCATATTTTACAAAGTGTTGGATTGTTTCTTTAAAATTGAATGACATATTTATCACTTTCTTCATGCAATTACACAACTTTATGGAAGAAAGCACCAGAAATATGGCTTGGCTTAGGCATAATAGCTTTTGCCTTGCATTTCTTTTGTTTTTTTGTTTTTTTTGCTTTTTTCCTGAAGAGCGTTGCAAGACATTATTTTGCAAGCACTACAACAGTCAGTCATAAACTCAGGCTTTGTCTTGCCACAGTGATGTGGACACAGGAAGGCACCTCTCTATCCAAATGTCTGTCTTTTTCTTTGTTCACTTTCCATTTCCTCCATTCCTAATCCTCGTCCCCCCCACCTTTGTCTCCCTAGGTTATCCATCAACTGTTTTTTTTTTTCTTAATGGAGCTGTAAACTCTTGGCAGCTCATAAATCAGCTCTTTTAATCAGCCTTTTATTTCACCAAGTTGGTGTTATGTGGATCTCTTTGGCATGTGCTCTGCCACTTCCCGTGATCTCAGGGCCTCATGTCATCACACACATACCCACACACACACACACACACACTCGCACATGCACACACACACACATATCAGTGCCCTGTGGCTGCAGACATTAACTCTGGGTATGTGTTTACACTCTCTGGATAAGGATATGAGCCCGAACTGGAATTCTGTTTAGAGTCTTGTGGTTTCATCTCTTAATGTCTCGCAGGCTGAAAACACAGTGCAAAATGATAATTCTGCAGGGCAATCTGAGTACTCAAGTCCACACAAACCCAGAGGCACAGAATTAAAGATCAGGAGACAAACATAAAAATCAAAGTGCTTTTTGTTTGACAAAAGAATTACCTCTTAAGGCAGGGATAAAGTGAAGGTTAACTACCGATAATACCTCTATGTGAAAGTGTGATATCAAGCCACATGTGTGTTGATCTTTGTAGGTACATCAAAGACAAAAAGGCTCAAATTTGTCTTACAGCAGCTACAGTTTATAATCTGTGTTGATAGTGAAAATGCCTTTTTAAAAGTATTTCGGTGCATTGGTGGCTGTTTATAAAGTGGCAATGAAAATCAGTAAAAACCAGTGACAGTGGAAATGGAGCGATCCACAGACTCATAGCATCTGCCTGCAATAGAGAAACATTATTCAGCGCAAGCACTAACTTGCTAATCATCTTTCTTTCTCATACCCACTGAAGTTTTAATTATCACACACACAGAGCTAGGCAGGAGTCAGGGTAATTTACAGATTATATGGCGAGTGTCAGCCTGCCTTCACCCTGAGCAAGTAGAACTCCCAGCTTACAGCTCCTTTTGTATTTACTGTTGGGGGTATATTATGAAGATTGTTTAATTAAAATGTACCACAGCCTGACCTAACAAATATGGATTAATAGAGAATCCTTTGTGTGATTTTTATCGTACCCAGGCTAATGATACTTTTCAGAGACCCAATAATGCATTAACAGCTTGCTTTGATGAATTTTCGATTAGAAATGTTTTTATATGTCTTGTTGTCTGTTTTTCATCCCTTTACCACTGATTAATATAACATATTAATTATACTATATCCCCTTCAATAAAGAGCACAAAGGTAATTCTCATATAATTCTCAAGTAAAAAGTCCTATAAAAATCAGAAGAAGTCCATTTAACGTTTTTTGTCATGTTTTGTCTTCTGTCAAATTTGAAAAGAAGCAAAGAATATCTTGTTAACTCGTTAACATTTATTTGCTCTCTTGCTGAGGATTAGGTAACTGAAATGATTCCAACCATGTCTATACTGTAAAGACAATATAAAGCTACATGTGGCAGCAGGTTAATTTAGCTAAGTTTAGCATAAATACTTGAAACACACATACAAAAACACCTAGTCTAAAGCAGTAACAAAATCCACCCATCAGAACATCTAAAGTAACACTTCATAAAGTACATTTGATTAAAAAAAAGCCATGATTATTATAATTTAATCATCCTTCAGTCTAGAAAAAATTCTCTACAAGATTAAATTACTTGACACACTGGAAGGCTATTTTTTTCGTTCTTTCATTGTGTCTCCTTATTTGCACTTATTCAAAGCATCATTAAATCATTTATTTTCAGTGCCTTGGAGAAACAATTAAGGTACTGTTGAAAGACAAGTGTTTATCCATACACATGCACACACACACACACACACACACACACAAAGTCTAGCTTCTACCTCACACCCTCTCCTCTGCAGGCCTAGGCTTCTTTTTGTGGTTTTCATCTCTCAAAACATGCTAATTAAATATTACACAATGACAATAACATTCATTTTCAGCTCCTTCAATTATGCTAAAAGGGGGTTTCGAGCAATTA
>JAQMCX010000011.1:15253525-15337692 GCA_029814765.1 Acanthurus leucopareius | reverse complement strand
AAAATTTATTTACTGTTTATAGACAAGTGTTTATACATACACATTCACACACACACACACACACACACACACACACACACACACACACACACACACACACACAAAGTCTAGCTCCTACCTCACACCCTCTCCTCTGCAGGCCTAGGCTTCTTTTTGGGGTTTTCATCTCTCAAAACATGCTAATTAAATATGACACAATGACAATAACATTCATTTTCAGCTCCTTCAATTATGCTAAAAGGGGGTTTCGAGCAATTATTGGCCCATAAATATTATTACCAGACCAGTTTGTAATGCTGAGGATCAAAAAAAACACTTTTGAGACCCTGTTGACATTCTCTCATTGGGGGATCAAAGTGATTGATCTATTAGACACATCTGGGTACAATCCCACAGAGGGCACAGCAGGAGGGTAAAAATATCTGGCTTATGCTCTCTAATAAATACTCTTTTCATTACATAGTTGTCTTGTCCTTATTTTCTGACTTTTTCTAAACCTACCATCTCACAGAAAATGAATTAAAATGTGAAATTACTCGCAAAGTCTATTAATCTCTTCACCACTGAAAGATTATTTTTCAATTACTTTAATGAAGATTAAATTTTTTAGACAGATTCTAACACTTAATAGTTTGATAACACGGACATTTTTGGCTGCAGAGAAAATTATCTCAGTATCTTATTGTGCTCTAATGGATGGAGTCTGATTTAAATCATTTTCATGGTGTTATTAACTATATCTGATGCCTTTTATCTAAAAAGGAGGACAAAAGATGAGAATGAATTAATTTTGAATTTAAACATTTATCTTTCTCTTTCTCAAAGTGAGAGAAAATTTAATACAGGATGAGTTTCAAATGAGAGTACAATCACATCAGTCAATCCTACAAGCTCTGTTGAAAGAGAGTGAAGATTGCTGAAATAAAAATGACTGAAATTTTGCTGTGAACGATGAATACAACAGAAGGAGATTTTCTTTTAAAACTGATGAATGTAAACTTAAACTTATGAATGTCATTTACAATTAAAAACTTAAGGTTTGAAGGTTGTTTTGTAATCAAGTTTACACAATTGAGGTGACTGAAAAATAAATAAAATTAAAATGTGAGGAAATTAAAAATATGTCATAATTAAGTGAAATGATGATCCGTCATTAGGCAACGCATTTCTTCAAATCACAAAGGCTACTTGGCACAAGAGCCCAGGACCAAAGGAGTCACATGGACCCTGAGTAGGAGCATCGATATGAAGTGACTGAACATTTCTTTAAGTCAGTCACATGATAAAAAAGAGAAACTAAATGGCCATAATGAGAAGGGAAATGATATTAGAGGCCCAAAAGCAAAAAGCAAAAGCAAAAAAAGACCCAACGCAATTGCAAAGACCCAATCCAATCGCAAAGAGACATACAATTATCACAGAAAGACACAATTTACTGAGAGACACAAAAGTGCCAAAGAGTAACATAAATTAACTACAAAGGATCACAAAACTGCCACAAAGAGGCACAACACAACTACAAAGAGACACTGTCTCTTTCACTCTGGGTGTGCTCCTATAAAGAAGAGATACACAGGGGCCCTTTGTCTCGAAATCGGTCCATGAATGGGTTGTAATCATTAAGCTTTCTGAAGCTTTCTGTGATACAGCACAAACCTGCTTGCATACTGTATCATATGGTTGCAATATTCCCGCATGCATGACCACCGCTGTCAAATAAAAACATAAAATCTGCAATATATCAGAAACTTTTTGCTTGACTGCCATCTGCTGGGGTTTTGAAAAGCATTTCCAAATCAAAGACAAATGCTTTGACTTACAGAGGATCCATGTGACAAAATCAATCAGACTAAGAGTTGTCATTTCAAACATTGAAAGCTTTGTATTGCAAGTGTGAAGAAACCTTTACGAAACTGCCGAGGCTGATACTGAATGTGTAACGGAAAAATGGAGGCAACCTCTGGTAAATATTATTGTCCAGGGATGTGTTTGCAGCAACAGCTGGCGCCATGCATGCACACTCACACACACAAACAGATGCCTGTAGACACAGTGTCAGGTATGCAGGGTAATCAGTGAGGCAGTGAGGTTATGGATCAGCTTCCAAACACCCGGCTGGAGCCAGAGAAGCAGAGTGGGGTGTTTCACTCATTTGTGTCCATCAGTGAGGCCTGCTGACAGGGGTGGACACCTACCAGAGGTCTGGGAGAGTTCAGCCGAACCTCCAAATGTTCCCTCAAACCACATCCAGGCTTTCAACATCAGCTTTTACGCAGCCTGTCCTCTTTTATTATGTGTTGTTTCAGACAAAAAACTTCATGTTTTGTATAATCAAGGTCATTGTTTGGGCAGAGAAAGCTGTTAAAATACATTTTGAAAAGAAAAAGAACAGAAAAAGAGGGAATTGGGAAGAAAGGTTGCAAGAAAACAAGTGTGGGGAGAGAAAAAAGCAGTGAAGAGGTTGGTCTTACATTCTTTGGTGTTGCGTGGTGCGTTCTGGCAGGAGTGGCAAACCATCCCATAGAGGTTTCTGGGTCTGTTTTCAAGCATGTAATACCTGAGAAAGATAAAATACATGGGTATAAACCAGGAACTTGTTAGACTATATAATTAAGCAACACCAGAAGTGGTAAGACTTACTGGTAATTTAACAAAGATTCCTGCCATAGGAATAACAGAAGAATAACAGAAAAAAAAGACTTTGAGATAAAAAACTGTTTAAAGGTGTGAAAATGTTTTTGTGACCTCCCCCTGTCAGACATCAGGAAGCAGCTGAGGTGAAAAGTTTGACTTTGTGAAGAAATGTACATAATCGACACCCTGAGGGCACTAAACATCATTAGTACATATCACTGCCCTGAGTCATGAAGCATCTATGAGAAAAAAGGAGACGATCAGGCAGCAAAGAGTCTCTAAATAACTGCGCGTGTGATTAAATCATTTAAGTTTGATGACATGAACATTATGAACACAATGTATGCAGCGTGTAGATGAATAACAGATGCCTTTCATATATGTGGATATACAGTAGTCAGAGCAACTGGTTCAATCTTGTGCATGATGAGAACCAACCTATCATTTAGGGTTTTCTAAGTATTTTCATGGACAAAAAACAAAAAGGGAACATCTGACTTGTTTTAAGGGAATTGACTTTAAATTGTTGCCGTTAAACATCAGTCACTGTATTTGAACTACAATTGCATAATTACGAATTTTAACATTTAACATGAGGAGCAGCAAACACTATTTAGTAATTAGAGACACATTTTTTGTCTTAACGTAAATGTTCCACATAGCATTGACTTTGTATTGTGCTTATAATATGATACACTCATGTGCAAAAAATACATTAATATATTTAATAAAAATGTTTTACCTTAGTCTTAAGTTACATTAACCCATACACAAATTTTGCTAGCTCTTTAGATGCATAGACACAGAAAAAAACTCTCAGGTTTTATCAATTAGCTAAAAGAGAAACAGTATTATGACTAAAAATCCAAGAAGTTTGAGTCAGAGCTCGTAAATTGTTGTAAGTTCAGATAAAAAGTGTCTTCAAATATATTACACATAAAAAGCTGCAGCCAATATGTTAGCAATTATGTAACCTATCACATTTATTACTAAGCTACTGTAACATATTATTAGGACATCATAGATATATCAATGATAAACAGTCTGAATTAAGTCCACATGATTCATTGCTTAATAATGGCTCATAAAAATTAATTATTTTACAGTGCTACTAAAGTTTCTCTCAGAGAAACCAGCAGATAAATAAGACTGTCATAACGGACTCATTCGCATAATCTTGCATATCTTTTTCTTTGCTGAGATACAAGTTTTAATTAAACTTTTAAACTTTTAATACAACTGTTCAGACCTGTTTTTACTCTTTGTGAGTATGTGTGGGCTCTGCTAACTGCAGTGTACAAAGACCCATACAAACCGCACAGATACAGACGAACAGTAGACGTGACCAGACTCAGTGTTCCTGAACGCACTGGTTGCCGCAATGATCACACTAATCAAAAGCAAAAACATCCGGTGAAAGCAGACCGAGAGCCAAGAAAAGTAAAAAGGCGGAAGGACGGCATCCGGAGCTTTGACAAGAGATTTCAACATTAAACTTTTTCTGCTGGAGATGAAGGGTTAGCCAATCACCTCAAATCATGAATCTGTCATATTTATGCCAATTCCTTCAAGACTTTCTTAATTATATACTGCCCACTTTCAGTCATAGATTTCAGATGAAATATGAGGCAAAAAAATAATCATGCTTTCTCTCAGCAAACATTTATGGGTAAAATATCAAACACACAGTGGGGGATCCAAAACAGTCACTTAACATGCCAAAGGCTGTAAGTGATGGATGATGGGAAAAAGGAGAAGAGGAGGAGAGGAGGGTCTGGTAACATTTAAATGTCCTTTATTGGCTTAATATTTTTCAGTGATGGGCGGTTTGTATCCAATGATTTAGCTTCTATGGGCAATGGCTAATATTTTTGGGCTTCTGTGGAACCAGTGGATATCTATGCTATGAGTAACAAAAACAGATATTCAGATATTTAAAATATCTTTAACTCTGCATGAAAACACACTATCTCTGCAATATCAGAGGACAAATACGACACTGTTTTGTCATCTGTTATTTGTCATTTTCACATGCCTTCTGCTACTCTTATGTGTTTCTTTAATGGAAAAGTTTGCGGGAGATTTTCAGTCAAGTCGGGTGCCAAAACTTTCCCAAAAAATTGCTTATGATGTGCTGTGCTGTTGTTGGTGTGCAAGTCAGAACGTATCTTGCTGATGACTTTAATTAAAATGTGCAATCAGGAATCCTGTAGGAATAGTTAATAGACAGTTATAATTTCCATGCAGCTGGAGCTCATGTTAAGGTTTCTTTTGAGCATTTTCACTGCAGAGCTTTTTATTTTATTTTATTTTACTTTTTTAATGAGTGCACCCCTGTTTGGTATATCCTCTAAACACAAAAAAGGATGCACATGCACACACAGAGGTAAACGTACTCAGAAAAAGCAAAAAAGATGAAGACTATTACAGTAACATATAAACATGGATTTAAACCATGCAAATTTAAAATGTTCAGAAATTTTGCCTTTACTTGGGGTTGAAATGTGTTTAAAGCTGCATTTAATTTGGCATCAGTATCCATATCAACAACCCTCAGTAATATTTTATGTAAAAGTGAGTTTTTCTCATGTGGGATCAAAGTCAATATTTTGTTATTAAGATTACAAGGTTATCATCTAAAAAATGATAAGTAATAAACCTCCCCCCCTCTGAACTCATCTCATGAGCTCTTCCTCACTCGAAGAGTTTCACTTGGTTAGTTAATATCTTGGGTGCGAAGAGAATCTACCTAAAGAACAGTTTAATGTTTGTTAATGTTCAGTATTGTGAATGTAGTGTGTTCAGTGTTGTAATGCCTGCTTTCCCTTTGTTTTCACAGTGTACTGAAGCAAACAGATTTTAAATCTTGTTTTTATGTGTTTGTTTGTGTCATTTACCCCGGTAAACAGGGTCCACATTCAGCGTCGCTGTCCGGAGTTCCTGCTACGCGTACGGTGGCTTTGTAGAGGGCATCACAGTCTTTATGCCGCCTGCAGATCTCATATTTCCCTTTGGAATATTTCCCCTGTGGACACGGCACACAGGCAAAGTCCTCATCCTTCACGCCGTAGCCACAGGTCTGCAAAACATACACATACATGCACATATTTTACGGTGTGGTTGATATTATTTCTCCTACTTCACTTTTACTATAAGCAATTGTAAATTAAGTCAGCAGGCTTTAGATCAATAAGATGATTTACCACTGTGACACACACAATCAAAAACAACACACCGCACACAAACTCACAAACACACATCTGTTTCTGTCCTAGTCCTTAAAAATTTGGCAGTACTGTTTTGAGATGACATGAAAAAAAAATTGATTACTCACAGAGGTCCCTGTGTGTGTGCGTGTTTGTGTGTGTGTGTTTGTGTGTGTATGTAGTAATGTATTAATCACATCCTGGTGACTTATTTTCCTTATGAAGACAAAATATAGGTCCTCATAACATGACATAAATAAATTTCAGGGTATAGACGTTTGGGTTGGGCAAGTATTAGTAAAGATTATGGTTAATCTCCAGAAAAAGGATGTAGGTCACACAACTATGTATTGGTGTGTGTCTCTGTGTGTGTGTGAGCGTGTTTGTTTGTGTGTGTGTGTTATGTGTGTGTTGTGTGTTTGCAGCTTTTTATGCCTGTTAGTGTTTAAGATGACCAACTCATCAATCTGTCTCCTACAATCGATCTCCTCCCATCTTCGCATGTTAATTCCTCACAGTGGGAATGCCAAAGAGGCCACACACACTCACATAAAGACACACACATTTAAAAACATTCTGTCTCTCTTTTGTGCTTCCTTTCTTTCATCCTTCATCTTCCTCTTCCTTTCATCTGTCTATTAAAAGAAGCCAGTGCCTCTGAGCTCTGGGATACACACAGGGACTCCAAGAAATCTGATATGTTTTCCCTTCTGTTTGAAGTCGATAAGTTTCAGTGTGATTGGCTGATATAAAACTGTGCAGGGCTATCAGCAAAATCTTGACGCTTTAGCCCAAAGCTCACTGTGGATCTTTTGTTCATATGATCATCATGGCTGTGCTTCTGTTCATTCATGCCAACCTCTTTTAGACTGAACTCTTCTAATAGGTAGGGAGGTGGAAAAACAACTAGAAATGACAACAGCGATTTTTTTTAGCATTACTGCTTTTACTTTGAGAGGTGTTTGTAAGGAGGAATAAAGTAAATGCAGGAGAAAATTTAAGTCCAACTTCAGTGTTACATCTGCAGCTTCAGCATAATCCCACACAATCTGGATACAAGATGAATTTTAAGAGCGACCTTGGATGTCTATATCATTGTGTGATGCATCAAGCAGTGCCTGCATGTGTGGAAGTGAGCAGGAGCGCATTCTTTCTGAAGTCTCTGCTTTGAGGAGGAACCCTATGGTTATCCCATGATTAAAAGGGTGTCAAGAAACACACACATGCAGGGAAAGCTCAGGGGAACAACATCACACATGAATTACAGACTGTGGCACCGAGGATCAGACAGGCAGGAGAAAGTGCAAAGAGGGCTCTCATCTCACTTAAAATGACTTTCTTCTCTTATGTATCTATCACTTGCAAATGACTGTTTTTGGCAGAGCTCTGGGCTTATCGACTGATCCTCTCATTGCCGTCTCTGTCTCGGACGGATCACTTGATTTTACAAATTCAAACACAGCGCCTTGTCGGGGATCCTTACTAAAAGCACATGGTAGCTTAATGAACATAAGGCAGGGGGGAGGAAAACAGAACAGGATGGATAAAACACACAGTTAGTACAGTTATGAGATTTTTATGCTAAGTTATGCAAGATGGTTCTAATTTATCCAAAAACGGCATCATGCAGTGTTGTACTTAAATCACACAACTGTATAAAAGCAGAACTGCAAAAATAAAAACAAAAAATTAAACTGTTGCATGATTGAAGCACCCAAAAAAATTACAGGGACGATAATTCATTCAGTTCATCTTCAAGTGTGGCTGTCTTTCTAAAGAAGGTGTGGCACCCCGGGGTGCCAGGTGAAGCATTTACCTTGGCTCTGTGTGCATTGACTGTCAGCACACTGACTGATGGAGGCCAAATCAGTGTGTGACTACTGCAAGTCAGTCACTGTAATGCGTGCCTTCACAGAGATGTCAATGAGAGCAATAAACCATAAGATATTGTTCATTTGAATTTGGGCACTCTTCACTGTGCAGCTATGTGTGCACCTCTGGGAGCTGTGGGTGGTCTGAACAAAAACTGACATGCAGGTTCACAAGGTCAGCTCTCAGGCCATTTATCAGTTTCAGATGGTTTAAATCTATGATGAATTGGCAGCTTTGTTCTACTACTTTCCCTTAATGCATTGCAAAGACATTAAATTGTACCCAGAGCGTACATGACAAAACTAGAAAGCTATAATTACAGTGAAAAATGGGATTATGTCCTGGATAAATAGTCTCAAAGCGAATCTCACCATATGTGGCTCTTGTCCTGGTTGGCACTGAGGGCAGGCCTGGCAGCTGTTACTGGTCTGGTTGAAGAATTCATACTCTCCACAGCTGGAATACTCTGCACTAGCAAACATGCAACACACCTGGATGGAGAGAGAGAGAGAGAGAGAGAGAGAGAGAGAGAGAGAGAGATAAATTACATAAAAATGAGTCACCACATGTCAGTAACATGTTGAACGTCATCACTGTTAAGCAGAGACTTTGTATGTTCACAACTTTTACTTTTCAGGAGATAAATAAAACCTTTTGTTCATGTCATCAATGAAGGCAGCCAATGGTTAATGAAGATTTAAATAAAAAGATAAGAAATGTGGAGATACAAAGTCTCTGTTAGTTTGTAATCTATAGACAATTTACACGATAAAAAAAGTTGCAAAAGTTATAAATTGTTTAGGTAACTGACTTCTCCTAAGAACATTAGAGTCATAAGTCAAACACTTAAATTTCTTTGCAGAGTACAAATCTTGAAAACAATTTTGTTGTGTGTTTAATTATTTTTCCAGAATTTCAAATAATTATCAGTAGTTTCTGCATATACAATGTATGAAAACTACTTGTACCACTACTGATTTTTATATACATGTATAAAAAAACAATTGATTTACAGTATTCAGCACTCATGAAGTTGACAAACTATTTTGTTCATTTGCGATGTCAAGCTGGATGAAAATGTCTTTTAAGAATAAGCTGGTTCCCATAGAGGGTCAGATAGTATTAATTGGTTCCACGATAAATTTTTTTTGTCATCAAACAAACTGCATCATGTCCAGCATGTCACAAGAAGGCGGCTGAATACCACTTATCTGTCTGATTTATCATATTTTCAATCTGACAGTTTTCTTTTTCTATAAAGCTACAAAACACACACCATCTTGCGCATTTGCTTGTCTGTTCAAGATATTTAAAAGTCTATTATGATTCTCACTTAGTATCTAAGTGAGAATCCATCAGCACTAGAGACAAACAGCTGCAGTGAATGATGGCTAATTTATTTATTAGAAACAATGGGCAGCGAATCAACATCAAAAACATTATATCCTGACTTCTTCATCTGAGAGGCTCAGATTGTTAAGTTCATTGTTAAATGTGTGTGTATGAATGTGTGCGTGTGTGTAAGAGAGTTTGCACAATACCAGTATTTGTTTGTTTGTGTGTGTGTGTGTGTGTGTGTGGTATTGTGTCATTGTGGCTCACTGTAATACGTAGCAGCTGGTATTTATAGCTTTACCAGCACACTTTGTTCTTTTCCAAACACACTAACTGACTTTTAAAAATCATCTGCAGTCCAGAAAATGATGAAGGCACAGCAAGCGAGTGCATGACTAACTCCCTCCGTCTTCTCTCTATTGTTTTAATAACATCTCCCCATTTCTCCTCTTCCTCATTACCATCTCATGACAGCAAACACAAGATACTGAGTAAACATGCACATGTATACTACTTAAATGTTTGTGTATGAATTGTTTGTATAGAGCATAATCATGTCAGGCCAGGTAATATGTTTAAATGAGATAATAATATGCTTTTTTATATAGCACCTTTCAAACAACACATCTACAAAGGGCTTCGAAATAAAAAAGATTGCATTCAAAGCACAAAAGAAGAAAACAGACTAAAAAGTCCTAAAACAGATACAATCAATAAAATGCAATATTTAAAAAGAGAGTTCTCAAAAAGCTATTTTAAAAGAGGATAGAGCGTGCAGCCCTGTTCTCCTCAGTAGTTTCACAGACAATGATTTTAAAACCTTTAATATAGTCCAAGTTGTAAAAAAAAATATCATAAAATACCCTAATGCAGAAAGAAAAAAGGAAATTTAAGGCGTGGAACATGATGGATCATTGTTTTCTCTGGCCAGTTTATGTCTTTCAAGTCTCTTTTTTGAAAGAAAAAAGCTTACATGATGGACTGATTCATAGAGAATGGTAAAAAAAAACTTATCAGTAGATGATGAGAGCCCTACATTTACCACAATGCAACTCAGTGGTCTATTTAATAAGACCTCTCTTGTCTCCTGAATGCACAACTCTCAAACCTCACACCTCTAGTTTGTAATGCAGAATTGGTGTTTCAGAGCACTTCAAAGCCGAATAACCTGTGACTTAATGTGATTAGTTAACACATCTTTATGTAAAAATCGGTGGAATGCCCCTTAAACACTTCCAGGCACTTAGTTTGTAACTAACAAGACAAGCCTCCTTTTTTTAACATCTATATTTAACCTTTAAAATCATGAGACCACCCACTGGGAGCAATCAGCTGTGCAACACACCATCCGCCGCTCCTCTTTCTCAGTGTCACACAGTTGTGGGTCATTGCTGGTATTTAGCAAACAATTGTCAGCAAGCACTGTGTTTGTATGCTCGCACACTTTGTTTGTCTTTGAAGAAACTTCAATGATGATCATCTTATCCACTTTTTTTTCACAGCTGGAAAAAAAAACAAACTTCCTGTCACACCAGTGATCTTTGCAGGCCAATTCCACACAACTGGCTTTCCCACAATGCTCTTGGGGAAAATTTCAGTCAAGTCTTTAAAACATCACAGCTCTGCACATTCACGACACATCCAGTGTGTCCCTGTTGTTGTCTTTCACACTTCCACACAACTGTTGTTAAACTGTAACCAATCAAGAATGTTTACTAATGTCACTGGTGCAAGAAGTATTCACATCACTTACTCCCGAAAGTAAAAATACTACTACTCTTGCATAGAGTACTGATTTGTAAAATGTAATATCATAGTGAGAAATGTTGACACCCACAGATGTCTTGTTTTATCCACTTAAAACCTTAAAAATTCCAATTGATTTTCTAATAATTTATTTTTAAGGGATGAATTAGTTAAGTTAAAATGTCACTAACCAGTGGCGAGCAAATTATTTTACTATGCAAAAGATTTTAAAAGTCTTCAAATTATTGTATGTAATATCTTTTTTTTGTAAAATAACCACTTAGTGTAGTGGTCAGACAAAGTGGAAAACAAGCTGAATATTTCCATCTTAGATATAGAGGACTAGAAGTGGAAACCATCTTTAAAGGAAAATACCTTAGTACAATAAAAGTACATTGAGTGGATTTCTGACTGGGGCTCATTGTTGTAAGTGAAACACATCAATGCCTCTATTTTTTGTGCAATCTCTTTCTTTTAGGTACTTCTGTGAACTTCTGCCAGTCATTGTTATCGTGCTTCGCTTTCTCCAGAGATGTAGCTTACATAAGTGGTTTCAGAATTAGTGGCAAATCATTTCTAATGACACCTTTTGGTGGTGTGGTAAACTGACACCAATGACTTAATCCAGGTATCTCTTTCCTCTTGACTAAAGTGTTCCTTTGTAAGCCTGCATGTGCACACAGTGACTGATCAGAGGGAAGCAGAGGAGAGAGGGCACACTGTAGGAGTCTATTGGGAAGACTGCCAGTGGGTTTCAACATCAAAACAAGCAGAGGATCTTGAGATTCACAGTCAGATTATAAAGATATATGTCCTCTGTAAAACTCTAGGGTTCACTAACTGGTACAAGTGCTGCAAAGTTGTGCAAGCTGCTGGCACAACAACAGAGTCTTGACAACACAGTGCCAGCTGTAGGCTCGATTATGGCTGAGAGCGATTCTGAATGGCCAAAAAAAGTTTCTTTGGATACCAGGAATATGATGAAGGTTTTGGAGGAACTGTGCAATAATGCTTGACAATATTTTAAAGACAGCAAGGAGAAGTAAGAGGATAAGGAGTTTAAGCAGAAAAACTGAAAACAAAGAAAGGCGTAAAAGATGGAAAGGAGAAGAAGAAGGACCAAGGGAACTATAACTTAGCTTTGGATAAGAGCTGAGTGAAAAAAAGGGATTTAGGTGGAGAAATTAAGTAAATAATTAAAGAAGGAAGAAAGAGGAGATTGAAAAGTAAAAGTCAGGGGAAAAAGAGAAATAATAAAAAACCCTACCAATAAAGAGGACAGAAAGACGGACTTCTTCTGGCTTCTCCTCTCTGACATGTTTGCGTCTTCTTTCTGGAGTCTGGAGAGAAAAACAAAGAGAAATGGTCATTGACTCTCATGCAATCCTCTAAATTTTACTCACAAAACAACGCGGACATTAGTCTAAGCCAACAGTAGTGCAGCGGGCACAGTGTGTGTGTGTGTGTGTGTGTGGCCCAGATGAGTTCACTGTCCCATTACCATCACGTCATTGCCCATAAACATGTAATAGCAAAAGAACAACCTGTGGCATTCCTCTGGCTCATAACTGCAGGCACACACCACCATCAGCAAATCTCTGCTTCAATAAAGGAAAGTGATATCACCTAATAACATTCAAATATCTGCCTGTTTCTCTCCATTCTCTCCCGCACTGAGGTTGAAGATCTTGTCAAAACCAAAACTTTCTTGAAACACCATAAAAAAAACTGCTTTCATTCCTGGTTTCACACATGTGAGTGCTGTAATTAGTACCTCTTTAAGGAAGTAAGTTTGTTAGCACATGCACTTTCTCACTCGTACTACACATGGTAGCTTTGTACTGCAAAGATGTTGAACATTTCTATTTGAATCCACAACTCTATTAAAGTGAAGTTAAAGGTCCAGTTTACTCGGTGGCACCTAGTGGTGAGGCTGCAGACTGCAACCAAGTGAAAACCCCTCGGCATACCTCTCCAAGCATTTACAAGAATCTATGGGGCCACAAAACTAGAGAAAAACTCAAAAAGCTGTCTCTAGAGAAAAGATTTGGTTTGTCCTTTTAGGACTAAACCTGGCTGTACAACATGGTGGACTCCATGGAAGAGGACCTGCTCCCTCTGTTGATATAAAGGCTCATTCTAAGGTAATGAAAACACAATTACTCTTGTTTGCCCAAAGGACACCCTTAAAAAAGTACACTGGACCTTCAAAATCAAAGCATTTAGTAAATGGCTAGGATATTGAAGTGAAAGCTGGGTATACAGTCATGAGGACATTGTTTGCTATTTAAACTAAAGCTGAATTGTTCTCTTTCCCTGCTGAAAAAAAAGTATTTAACAACTTTGGCCCGAAAATGAGCAGGTTGAAAGGTGTAAAAGCCCACAAACCTCCAACTAAGAGAGGAATGTGTCAAAATGTGCCTCGCTCGGCTTGTTGCTTGTGAAATGATGTCTGATGGCTGGATGTACTTTTAATGCTGTTAATAGTAACACTTTACAAAGTCTGTGAGCATTTCACTTAGCAAGGTTTGCACTGACATACGTGTGTTTTTGTGTTTTAGTGTGTGTGTGCCTGTGTGATAATGTGTAATTGCTTGTTAATTTATTTCTTGATGTGTTTGCAAGAACAAGGTCAATTTAAAGTACTTAACTGTTCTGCAATGGTCCGCACTGAGCACAGAACATGTGCATGTGTGTTTGTGTTTGTGTGCGTATGCATGCATATGTGTCTGTGTGTGTGTGTGTGTGTGTGTGTGTTCTCTGATCTGGTGGCAGCTCAGATAAAAGCGTGCTGACTTTTTGCTGCTCCTGTCAGCTTTAACAAATACGATGGAGCTGCTGGGTGTTAAATTACTTTCTCCAATTATAATTTGCTTCTAATCTACAAGTAATTACAATGTTGCATTCAATATACTAACAAACTCCACCGTATCAGTGTCGAAAAGGGCGAAATAATCAAAAGCACAATCATTTGATCAGCTCAGTGAGCAGAGAAAATTAATTTTCTGGCCATTAAGATCAAACAGAAAACTTCAAGTCAATGTTCAAGCCCGTTTTGTAATGAATATGAGACATGGAAATGAGAACGGATACGATCAGCCACACCAGAAAAACATGAAAGAAAACAAAATGCTGTCTAAAAGATTTCATACAAAAGCCCATATCTAAATCTATGTCTTTCCCACCTACAAAGGTGATGTTTATTTTCACAGCTAGATAAGATTTTAAGTCATATTCATGCATGTTGGTTAAGAGAAGATGACAAGCACACACACACACACAGTGCATGTAGACACAAACACACCTTTAATTACTGTTATTAAGTACATTTCTCATGGAGTCTCTTTGAGAGTTAATTACTAGATATGAAAGACAGATGCAGGTAGATGTATGAAGGTGTAAATACATACTTTTCTTGGATCTAAAGCCATGAAAAATAAATGCCTGGATTTCTGACTTTATAGGAGATGCCGTGAGACCTCAAACACAGCTGATAACACACCTGCATGACATCCACCGTGAAAAAAAACCCAAACATTTATGTTGAATCCTGATAATTAATGATCTACTTTTTACAGCACAGAAGCAGTTTTGCTGTCTTACTTGACTTCTTTGTAAAAATGGAGAGTACTTGTCTCCATTGACCATGAAAGCAATCACTCCTTTGTCTTTACCAAGCAGTTTAAGCTGCTTTAAGCTGACCATACCTCTCAACCAGAGGAGTGACACACCAGAAACAAATGCACCGGCTCTACAGTTTTGCCAGAAAAGCACAGCGTTGTTTGTATAGATCTGCCCTGAGGTCAGAGCAGTTCCACCCAACAATGCTGAACTTAAATCCACCTGAAGCTGTCGGAAGCATCAAACTGTGTTTGTGCGTATGTGTGTGTTTGTTGGAGAGAGACAGAGAGGAAGAAGTTCACATTATTTCTGCCATCACAGGTCAAAATCTGTCTGTCTGGCTCCAAACCTCAGATTTTACTCTTCCATGTCGCAGACTTGATTGAAAACCTTCTGATCTTCAGTGATGACTAATTCCCCAACCCTGAGGGTTTGATCTGGTTTAATTACAGCTTATAGAAACATACACACACAGACTCATACACACACACAAATACACATTACCAGATAGATATTTGCCCTATAAATACACATAAAGTTGGCTTCTTAGGGTAAAAAAGGCTTAATTGCTTAAGTCCTTGCGGTAAGACCACAACCGGTGCGCGTGTGTGTGTGCACGCACGTGTGTACGTGCAAAATTGTGTGTCACTGCTGAAGAGATAAAAGGGTAGATAGCACATTTTTTTAACATCAGGAAATGAAGAACTGCCAAATGGCTTTGGACCCCCTCAAGGCTACTCATTATGGGGTTAAAGTGATGCACAGACATACACACACACACACCCACACCCACACACACACCGGTGTGTTTGAAGACTCTCTGTATCTCATGACGCTCTTTTCTACCTCTTCCTACCCTCACTGTCTCTCTAACCCTAACTCTCTCCATCTCTCTGTCTGGGCAGGTCTGACATGAAAGTCAGCCCAAGTCTTTTGCCCCCCGAAGGTATTAATCTTCTAACGACCACATAATCTCTGATAAATAACCCTTCTAGCTTTAGCTGTGTCATTAACAGGTAGAGTGTGTGCAGATCTTTTGGTACCAGTAAAACACAGCAATCGTACTGGAAAGCTTCTAGTATGATTGTGCAAATTTGAAGCATGGGGCTGCTGAGCAAGAACAGGCAAAAAAAAAAAAAAGAAAAGAAAAAAAAGTCTTTTTTCAAAACCTTATAATTTTGCAGTGTTTGTTAGACTTCATTAAGTCTGTCTTCATCTCTGTTTTTCATTCGGTTGCAGTTGATTGCTCTTTATGTCAGCGGAGGAAATCCAATCTAAAAATTCCACATAACTATGGAAAGACTACTTACTCTGCTTCATTAAAAAAAAATGCACAATAACAAACACTTTGACCTCAAAAATGTGTATAACGCTATTCAGTTAGCCCTAAAAAAAAAAGACATCTTTCATGAAATATCCCAGGCCCACAGTGACAAGTATAGTTCGTTGATATCATTAAGAAATCGAGCACAAAACTTCAAAGCAGAAGTTAGTTTGTATTGATATGGTCTGCAGCTAAATATGACAGCCAAATTTGATAGATTTAGCTAGAACTCGTTATATGGAGATGTTTAGACGCTGTAGGTGAAGGAGGGGCTGCTTTATGGAAATTCCCATAGATCAGCTCACAACAAATGCACATACATTGGTTTGACATGAACTCCTGTTAATTCTCTCGACTCGGGGAGTCTTGGCAGGGAGTATCAGGCATTTCTCCATAACTGCCAATCAGTCGCCTGTTATTCATCCTTGTGTTTGTTTTCTTTGCAGTAATGCTTCAGAACTCAGTGTGTCAGCACATCGTGTGTTAATTTCTGGAGCATTAAACTTAAGAACATTCAACTTTATGTGATTAGTACTTTCTAATGGGAAATAGCCTCATCATTGTAGGTCATTACTTAAAAGTAATAGTCACAGTTTCTGGCACCATAATCACACTCAGGAACATGCTTTGATCTTTAATAAGCAGTAGATTTTTACTGCATGATTAGTCTGTGGGAGGTAATTTCATCCTTTTTTTTCTACCTAGAGTGGAATCATTGTCTCTTTATCAATGATTACTCTGCTTTTGGTCTCGGAGGGGTTGCAGGGTAACATTTGAGAGTTCGGTGGAATGCACAACCAGACCAAAGGAGACCGCTACCGAGGTGAACTCAACAACCTGATTACTGTAAACCCAGCTGGTTTCAACTCAGATAACAAAACACTGCATTAAGTATCATCAAACAACTTGTAATTTATTGTTTACGGATGTGAGCCAATGTTTGGGATAAATCCAACTTTGTCACCACCATGTAAATTGACCAAATTTAACTTCCAATTTACTTGTCAAACATAGAAACTAGCCTACTTCAGATACTCCTCATGTACAAATACATTGAATGCTAAAGCCAACATGCCTGACTTCAGAAAATCTGATCATGACCTCTGTGAATTAAATGTGATGAGAGACAAAAACCGATTCAACTCTAAACTAGTCTTTGCACTAAAGCAGCTAAACCAAAGCCAGCTTTGGCACTTTTGTTGTTAAGTTTTATTAGATCATATAATTGATACCACAATGTTCACAGTGTTAAGCATTGTTTTTCCGGTCTTGTTTTCCACATCTCGTTGATTTAATTCCATTCATTAATTTCACTGGAAAATATGCCAAATGAGTCTCTTTCTTCTGTATTGTTCTGTGTCTTTTTACCTTAATGTCTTTCAGTTCCATTACCGGTCGGTTGCATTGGAAACAGCTTTTGTGTTTAACCCTGTAAAGGATATTCATTACGCTGGTCTGTAATGACTTCCTGCCTGATTAAGTAATAGGCCAATCAGTGGTGAGGGAACTCCTCCAAGAAACAAACCAATGAAGAAGATTAAGAAGGTGGTTAGAGGATGGTTTGTGGGTTCTTTCATGGCACTTAATTTCTGATGACAATTAAATAAGCAACATGCGGTTCCAGGGGTCTTTGTCATCCTGGTTTGGGTATTTCTGAAATCTGTTTTCCATTGAAATCTTTTCTGCATTTACTTATTTTTGTTCAAGGTCTTCACATGTCCTTTTTATATATATATTGTAAATCTAGATATCTAGAAACATTTGCTAAATGTTCCTTTAACAAACGTATGTGTATGTGTTAGGATTTGACTGCTTACACTTACATTATTTGGCTGGGGCTGATGGTAGCCTAGCTGATAACTGATTTTGCCAATATCTGATAGCTTTGGTCACTGACACTGTGAATCCATTGTTTCACTTAGTGAAAAGAAATTTAGCCCCAAACATCAGCTTCTCACACACTTGCACACATAATCAGACTATAAACAAGTAAATGAATGTTGTGTTGAGGCACCTTACTCTATAAAATCCAATTATTTTATCCTTTTACAAACCAAATTCTCAACCTGCCAAATTCATGCAAGATCTCAAACACATGTTACTGCTTTGACACATAAAACCCCAAATCTTGCTGTTTTTCAACCACCACCAAAATTACTACACACATCATCTAAGATCCCCTGACAGAAGATGAGACAGTCATTATTAGCTTCACTTTGCATGACGCAGATGTTTTTCCAAAGAAAATTCTCAAACTTTATGAAATTTAAATCATTTCTGCAAAAGGAAGAAGTTTCTGACTGCATTAAGCCTGCATATGTCTGAACTAAATTTACAACTTGACACTAACAAAACCAAGTAAAAACTAGTTTAAACTGTAGCCTAGAAAATAAAGCAAGACATAAAGAAGGCCAGCTAAAATGCCATAATGAAAAAATACATGAATCACGGGATATAATGAGAGTTCAAAATTAATGATCTGAATCCTCACAGGTAATAAAACTTCAGGCGAGTTTTTCTGTAGATAAAACATGAAGCTGAAAAACACTGACACTGTGGATTTCCCCTCTATCAAGTTCCTGAAGTCTGTCATTTGAACGTCCTCAAGCTTTGGTGAAAAACTCAGCCTAACAAGACTAATTTTAGCAAATATTTTTATCTTAGCACTGCGCCTCTGATTCTGTTTACTTTGTTAAGTTTCAGATCAGGTTTCCCTGTCAAGTATGTCTGTAATAACAGGAGTGTGTAAGTTAACGCACCTTTACCAGCAATAAAAGGCAGCTTTTATGCTCAAACTGTGAGATTTTTAGTCATCCTTTGAATTCATATGTATAAATAGTTGTATTTTAATGAACTTATTAGCTCTTAATACATTCACACATCATTTACTTTTTTTAGTTGTAGCATGGGGGAACTAGAAACTGCATTTGTTGTAAAATAAACCCAACCCTGCAAAATGACAATTATATAGATCTTGAACCTTAAATACTTCTTAAGAATTCAAATAATAAATCTCCACAAAGTGAATGCTAACACTGCAACTGTGAATCCCGAACTATGAGGATATTAAAATAAGATAAATTCGTTTTAGACTACCCTGTAATCATCAGGCTATAATACCACACAATAGCCATAATCATAACTGTGCCTCTTATAATCTGCCTGAGAGGCTTTTAAACACGCCTTGCTTCAGGAATGAACTGTACCTGAATGTTCTGCGGTGGTCCGTTTTTTACGCCAGAATGCCTAACACTTGCTCCAGTCCATCGTCCCGGTGTCACGTTTCCCCCCGTCTGCACGTCAAAACAACTCAATTTAATTACGAGGTTGAGTTAGCAAACATACATGTTACCTCCCCCTGGTGATACTGCACCTTTATAAATGCGAATACTTTTTACGCCAAGGCAAGACGAACCGTCACACTTAAACGGTACACTCTATTGGATCAGTGGGTCAATGTAATGCTTTGCTTTGAGGCCAGGATTGTTTGTTCTGGCTTTCAATAATAATACCAAGTGTTTTTAAGAATTTTGACCATTCCACTGTCAATCCATTTAAAGTAATTATGAGTGCCCCTGTCTGTCTGTTTTTTTCACAGGTGAATTATGAAGAAGGAATGTGCTGCTGGCATTTTGTCTCTTTTCTATGATCTGGAGGCAGCTGGAGAGTAAATAGAGGGGTGGCAGCCTGACTGTCAGTCAAATTAGACCAACCGCCTTCACATTCAGCTTAATCGGACCATGAAAGTGTCTCAAAATTTCTTTAAACAGAACTCACTGATTGAAAAAATTATCTAAAAAGAAAGTTATCGTGCTTTAGTTGCAATATACGCAATCATTATCACAAGTGTGCAATTCATACTCACACACGGCACCACTGCTATGTTTTACCAACGTTTCTATTCTCCTTCTATTTCTCTGGGTTTCTAAGTATCAGTGCTACAGGAAGTCAGACTCACTGAAAAAAGTAACCATCAAGGCTCAACTATCAGGAACTAAATGAGCCAGGGATAGATAAGTCTAATTTACTGCCGAAGTTTGATGTGAAAATAAACCCATGATTAAAGTGATCTCCAACCTTGGAGACAGACGCAAACCTCAGACAACAGCTGGCTCCCGTCTGCTGACTTAAAATCCATTTACCCCCAAATCCCAACCAACTGCAGCATCACGGTTCACCAGTGTGAACTGTATTTTCACAGGAGCGTCACAACACGCTTTGAAGCGACCTGAGTTTCCACGGGCAGACTCCAGAACAACTGTAACAGAGACTCACAGTGTTGATGTCTCAAATGTCACCCAAAGTAAAGATCTCATCGAAAGATTTATATTTTACGGAATGAGCAGATTTTCTGAGCAAAAGAGAAACTTCTAAGGATATGAAGGTTTTGTTCCATACATGGCCAGAGCACTAAATGATTCGTGCACAAATGTGTGTGTGTGTGTGTGTGTGATGTTTCTTCATCTCTCTTCATCTTTTGATTGCTTTAATTACAGACTTGCTGTCAGCTTCCTACTCGGTGCGCAGGAAAAACAAACTCTTAGTGCACATGAAAAGAAGCCACACATGCACATGTACACACACTCTCTCTCTCCTAACACACACCTATCACAGCTCCAGTCAGTCAGTAGGCTCTTTGATTCTGTGCCTGCCGGTGATCTGTCTTTCATCGTCTCTTCTCCCTGATCTCTTGTTCCCTTCTTTTGCTCCGCTGGGGCAGAACATCTCTCTCCCTGTCTCTGTCTCTGTTTATTTTACAGCGACTGTAGGTGGGAAGCCTAATCTGCAATCAGCCATCATCTGTATGTACAGTAGTTTTGCTTCCTGCTGCTAACTAACCTACAATAAAGGGATTGCAGAGCAATGCCATCTTCTTAACTATAAAAGTACTTTATAACAGGATTTATAGTGAACTTCTCATAGTATTTCCTCTGTCAGATGCATTTCTTCTTTCTGGACAGCACACAGCAGTAAGACAGAGAGTTTAACACATGAGAATACTACCACAGCTGTATATGAATGATCTTTATTAAAGAGAATTTAAGTTTTAACAATGTTTTTCAGTCCAATTGATTAGCATTATATTTGCATTGTTCATTACTGTTTTCGAGTTGTCAACATTGTAAGAATGAACCCTAGATCTGCGTTTTCATCATTTATCAAAGAAGCTCTGGGAGTAATTCTTGCCTGTGGATCATTCTTGTCAGAGCAGCAGCAGTTAATCATAATGGATGGATGTGACTGTGAAGTCAGAGAAATCCTCATCAGCTCAACAAAAAAGTCAAGATTTTAAAGCCCACCTAAACTGAAAAAAATGCTTTTTTTGGTCCCCACAGCCGGTTGATGGAGCATCACTGTGCAGAAAGATGCATGTGCAGACTTTGACAGTAAAAAGCTGCTTTCACATTCATGCGAGGAAGTGGAAAGTTTCACTATGCTCATTTAAAATCAGATTTTAAGAGGCAGGCCCACAAGCCTGATTAGTGATATCACAGATCGTTTGAAAGTAAAATCCTGGTCCATTTGCAGCTTTTACAGTTTAATGTGGAAACTTGAAGCAACCAGTGCAAATAATAACTGTTATGAACCTTACAGTGTAGAAGGAGACATCTTGTGTCCAGCAGAAAAACTTTAGAAATGAACAATATTTGCATATCAGTGTATTTGCATTTTAAGAGGTAGAAAGTGGGGGCGTCATTTTAAGAATTATAGGGAAAAAATTGCTTTTGTGCAGAGAGAGGATGACAGACACACATATCAGTTCCAGGCAGACTGTTTGTATATATGTCTAAAACCAGGCCTGGAGGGGATATTTAAGAACTTTACAGAGCACGTTGCAAACCTGCACTTGCAAACCAACAGAATGTCTTCTGCTTGTAATGCATGTTTTCATCTGCCACCAATCTGAAGGGCATAACACAGATCACACTATCACCCCAAATCTAACATCTACCTGCACAGGTACAAAGAAAAACAACACAAGTCCTCATCAGCTTTCCATCTGCCAACTGGCTCACCAGTTACACCAGAAACACCACAGACACACAACATCCTGGGATTCAACCTGCCATGGTGTCCAAGAGTTGTTTCACCTGCCAGCACACAACAATCTGTTTTAACTTAAAACACAAACTTAAATACTTGTGTGTCTTACATAAAATATAATTTTCAAGACCACCCTAATTATTTCTGTTTTTCCCACATCGCAAGAGATTAAGTGCCAGAGTCTGTATGAAAGAAATTGATGACTAACTGAAGTAGGTCTCCCAGACAGAAAGTAGACACAAACTAGACCACAAACCCCGATTTGATTAGTCTTGTTCCTCTGGGCCTACATGGAGAGGTTTTCAATAGTTGATTTAGTACTGGCTTGTTCAACGATCTGCACTGGGCATGGAGAAATAATAAGGGTGAGAGTGAAACTTATGATTAGAGAAGTATTTTTTTTCCTCTTTAATGTTGTTCTGCTGGAATGGGTGTGTGTAAATTAAAATATAATGAAATGCAGATACCTCTCATTTTTAACGGGACCTCCTTAAAAACCCCTCAGGAAGATCTGAGTAAAAACGGAGTTACTTTGTTTGTCTTGGTGACTCTGAGTTTTCCAGCGATTACAAGTAAAGCAGGCAAATGATGAAGGACTCAGTAAGGTTGGGTATACTGTCAGAAGGAATCTTTTGCTTCCTTGGTGTGTTTGTACACACTTTCAGTGTTTAACAAAACCAGATGCGCAGAATACAGAAGAAATATCTCCAAATTGTTGCTGTCAGAGTAAAATCCAACAGATAAGCTGAACAAATCAATAAGCATTAACATTTCTTTTATAATGATTCTTTGTAATCTCAGCACAGGCTCACACTATATAACCCTATTTTGTATTAATATATTAGTAATACTTATGTCTATCTATGAATTGGGTTTCTTCATGTTTGTTTTCTGCATATCTCCTCTGCATAAAACTGTCACTTTTTTTCTGTTGAAAATTTTATTGCACATTCTGTGAGCTCTTTTTGTTTTACTAGTATGAAAAAATCCTAATTTGAGTACTCTTAAATTAGGACAGAAGTATTTGAGTGTTGTCTTTGTGTATATTTTCCAGGTGTTATAAACCCTAAATTAAATCAAATAAAATATATATAAATTTTTTTCTGGTTGAGGATGACCAAAAAAAGATAAAAAAGTTTCTATTATTTTCAACTAGATTCCTAGATTACCTCTATGACCATAAAAGCTCTACATTTTCATGTTCCAATACTGTACATTAAATGAAATGTAAAGGATTACTGTCATTCTTGCACATGGTCCCGACTCTGCTGTCTGCACTGTTTGGATAAAAGCCTCCACTGAACAGTTGTGTCATAAATTAAATGCAGTAACCCAACGAGCTGAACTAACTTCCCTTCCATATGTTAACTCTTTCTGACGTGTGAATTTTTGTCTTAGATGTGTGAAGCGTTATGAAACATTCAACCCTAACAGGCCTCCTGAGCTCTATAAATTTCTCAATGGGGGAAATGGGGTGCTGTGTGGATTGGAATCAGCTGTGACATAAATCTCAACAACAACTCCCCCCAACTCCCCACCTCAAAAAACAACACAAGAATTCATTTCCTTTCTGTGAGATCACTCCAAAATAAATAGGGTCACTCTAAGAATTCTGTAACTGAGCATCGTTAAGGGACAGAGTGACGAGTAAGTAAACAAGTTATCTATTCGCTGCAGCCTAGATGATCATGACTACAGGCCCTGGCTTTGTTAGTTTTCTTGCCTTCATCCCTTTAATCCTCACAAACCATATGAAATTCTTTTGAAGATGAGTTACAATCCCTCCCCTGTTTCTTCTCTGTGTCTCCTTCGCCTTTCTACCTGTGAACATGAAAGATTCAATGGCAGCGAAAACTCGCTGTGCTGGGGGCTGCAAGGGCAAAGAGACACACAGATAGAAAGAGGGAGACAGAGAGGTGGGAGGGGGGGTAGAGACGGATTGATTTCCACCTCCAGCAGCTACAGTTCAAAGCCAGCCAGCAGACTTCAGAGGCTCGGCAGGACCCGGCATGTCCCCAGCCGGGCCGAGCTGCCTGTCTGCGGGCAGGACTTCCCCTGGGGGCCCTGGGGCCCGGGACAGTCAGGCGGCACCATTAAAAAAAACAATTATGCAGACAGAGGAGAAAGGTGTGATTACAAACACACACACTTGCTCAAACACACAGCCAAAAATACAGTGTCACAGGCAACCTCTACAGCCCTCTACAGCTCATCAGATACTAAAAGAGTCATACAGCTTATTTTGCAGCACTGACATGATTTATAACTAAGAAATGAATTACTTCATCCCCTTTGCTGCAGCATGCTTTCCTGTTCTACTCACAAAGATCAAAATCAGCACAAGAGATGAAAGCCTGTGTTCACATCTGCATGTTCGGGATTTAAAACTTAGTGCTTTATCAAAAAGCAATTCAGGCCTAAACTGTGAACTTGGTGATATGAGAAACCATCCATTTGTCTTTCACCTTAGGCTACAACCGTTGCACCAACACGTAGCTTTCACATACTTCAGCATATGCTTGTTACACAGAGACTGTACCTAAAATATGTATTTCATATAGATGATGCTCATGCATATATAAAACTTTAAGGAATATATTTCTCAGATCCCATGCACTTAACACCAAACATCTGCATTTACAGCCTATAGACTCTGGCCAGCGAGAATCGGCCTTCAGAGAAAATGAGATGTCATCTCAGTGTAGAGAAGCAGTGTTTGCATATTTGACACAAAACTGTAATTTTAAACCTCAGTAGATGCGTTTTTTAAATTTTGACATGCATTACCAGTATTACTAAAACCTACATTTCCTATATCAAGAATTATGACAATTCATGCCTTTTTTTCTCTCAGAAGTACAATTACATTAAAGCACATGTTTGTTTGGCATAATAAGTGTTGCTCAGGAATTTCCCCGAAGTCTTGCAGCAATCTGTCCTTGCATTCCTGAGAGCGGAGCTGCTCAGACTTCTTACCTGGAGATCAGAGTCGCGGGGGGGGTGGGAGTTCACACCGGTCTGGTTTCTCACCGTAGGATCTGCTGGCGGCTGATCGGTCCTGCTGATCGGTGATCAATCTCTCGCGTGGCGTCGGATAAGCATCGCCCAGGAACCGTCTGCCTGCAACTTTTCACTCCGCACAGTCTAAGCTGTGTCTCAGCCTCCACTGCTGAGCATGTCGGTGTGTCTGCAGGCTCCTCCTTGATGAGAAAAAAGTGAGAATCTTTCTCCGCCCTGAATGGGAAACAGACAAGCGTGTCCCAGGTAGAGTCTCTGAGGCAATTAACATGCTGCAGGCTACGACTCAACTGCGCCATCTAGTGTTCACCGCATCGAAGTGGCAGCAGTGGCATCGCAGCGCTAGTGACAGCAGTGACTGAGCTCCAGTCAGAACTCAAAACATCAACCAAGAGTAATATAATTAATTTATATTTTGCACTTCCTGCATACACTGACGATACTAAACGCAACAAGTGGATAAAATGTTGTGGCGTGGCCATTTCAAGCATTTCGCCATGAAACAAAAAAATAATTAAAACTTCAGTATACAATGTCTGATATGCACCAAACTTCAAATGTGTTAGGAGTCTTGGCCTGAACCCAACAACATGTCCATATTAGGCTACGTCATATTTAAAGCACCACCCACTAGCTACAGGAAATAACATGTTTGATATGTTCATATACTTTTCCTCGCAGAAAATTTGGTGGAATAGAACAAAGTGGGGTTAGTTTTCTTTTTTATTTTAAATAGATGACTGTTGGGAAAGTTTGGGTTTACTGTGGGCATTTGTGGGAAGGGGGAGACCCACACTTACCCCATTTGGGCCCCCATTTGGGTTTGCCCATGCAGGGCCCGTGGCTGTTTTGAACTTGTTGGGCCCATAGCTGTTTTGCCCATGCAGGGCCTGCTGCGGTTTCGCCCTTTGCCCTGCAACATGTAAAGCTATAGAGAAAAAGCAAGCATCATTTCCTGATGGACAGGTTTGAGGTTACACTTCCAGCCATAGTGAAGCGAAGATGCTAGCTGAGCAGCGAGTGGAGAGAAAGCCTCCTATTCTGAGCCAAAGAGCGCTGCAGCACAGGTGGTAGATGAGTCTGTCATTCATTACTGCAATATCCCCTTAGCCTGGTAACACACAAACTTTACAACACATGAAAAATATTTTAAAATATATGTGCTGGGCAGTTAAAATGACTCAGTTGAATCTGGACTCCCGAGTTCTATTGTTAGCTAACTGAAGTTGAATATGGTGCCTTCTTGTGGTACGATTTACAGAGCCGTCAGCTCTTAGCTTCATAAATAGATGTCTTTTAAAAAGCCGGATATGAAAAAAAAAATCCACAAAGTAGGTTAATCAACAGCAAACAAACTTTGTTTACCGACAACTTGTTACGAAGTATTCCTGAGCCCACGTAGTAATATCTTTTGTGTTGAACGTGGCCTCATCCTTGAGCCGTTTGAGGATGCCACCTCACACTCAGTCATGACAGGATCACCTGTTACCAGTGTACATGTTTTTATTTTTGGAACAGATTGAAACGTGTTGTTGGTATCAAAGTCAAAATAAGCACATTTTGACAAGAATCAAGCAAGTTGATGAGGTAAAGCACTGCAGATGTTTTTGTATTGCTTTCAATTCAGTAGGCTATATGTCAAGAAGGATTAACAAATTGTCACCTTCTGTTTTATTTATATTTTACACTGGAAACTAAGTTCTTTCCCCTTTTATTTTCATAGCCACACAACAAGGGTTGGTGCAATTCCTTTGTGCTCCAGACATTCAGTTTACACCATGAATTACAAAAGAAAAGACAGATACATAATGTTTGTAAGTGAATAGAGATAAGTAGCATTTTACTACACAAATAATAATATAATTATCACCACTAAAGTACTTTACATGAAGTCAAACCCACAGGCAGACAAACATCTTATTTCAGTTGATAAAATGTTTTTGAACCAGAAGCTATAAATCAGTTTCATATGTGTGTCGGTGTGTGTGATGTGGATGACTGGTGCCTGTTGTCTGAGTTGGACTAAAGCTTGGACTTTAGTCTTCCTCTCCTCCTGTTTCCGTTGCTTCTCTTTTTCTCAACCACAGGAAGGGTGAGATAAAAGAGGGGCTTTGAAAACACTGGGAGTCCTGTAATTACTTGCCACCCCCCCTCTCTCACTATCTTTCCCTTTGTTAAGATTTTTC
This sequence comes from Acanthurus leucopareius, assembly GCA_029814765.1. Taxonomy (NCBI): domain Eukaryota; kingdom Metazoa; phylum Chordata; class Actinopteri; order Acanthuriformes; family Acanthuridae; genus Acanthurus; species Acanthurus leucopareius. The sequence continues at coordinate 15,310,705 of JAQMCX010000011.1, read as the reverse complement.
TTTTTTCGTTTATTATTGTCTTCTTACTACTTTCCCTTTCTTGGTCACTATTGTTTTTTTCTTTCACTGCCCCTCTGTCATTATTTCCTTCTCTCTTTCTCAATCCTCCTTTCTCTTTGCTTTCTTCCTCTCTGTCTCTCTGGCTCCATCCTTCTTTTAGTGGCTCATTGATGTCGATCCAGGGGCTTCCTGACTGAAAAAGAGGATGAGACGAGGAGAGATTAGATGAGAAGAGAGGATAAAGAGAGGATGAGGAGAGGATAACAAGAAGAGTGATGAGTTCTGCTGAGAGAATGATTGCCGCCCTGTCTCACACTGTACAAAAAACACATATCAAGCAAAGCCTGTATTTACTATAATAGACAGTAAAACACAAAAACACAGGCATTGTCTCTGCATAAGGTTAAAATTGGGTGTAAGGGGACAAAATATGTCAAGATAATGTGACATGTATAATACATGAGACAAGAGGAGGCATTATGAGTCAAACAAATACCAGAAAAGATCAGATACAATAAGATAAGGGATTATTTAATAAGGCATCATCACATAAAATGGTATAGGATTACATATGTCTTAGTGAAAATATTCTATGATGTGGTTCTTGCAGCAACAGGATACAGAAAATGACTAATCAGTATATATTATGAAAACAAAATGTATTGCATCTGATTATTATGAGATGTTGATACTAGGCTTCATAGTAGAAAATCAGTACAAAAAAAGCTATTTTAAATTATTCATTTCATAAATTATCTGTGAAGGTTCATATTTATTTTTCCTTCAAAACCAATAATCATATAATATTTACTGTCACTTATATTTATGTCGTACCCCATATGTTTTCTATATGTGCTGCCTTCATCTTTATTTTATGGGCCTGCTTTTTGTAAACTGTGCTTAACAAACTGGTTTGAGGTTAATTTGTTAGTCTATGAATAAAATTAATCATCAGAAGGATTTATTTTGAGTCTCTGCAAAGTCTTAAGGTCAACATGAATCGATATTGGAGATCAGAGTTTTAAAGATTCAGTAGCCTATAGTGCAGCAGCTGTCACTGGCTGGCTATCCTGTTTTAACCCTCTTTTAAAAGAACCACATCAAAGTGCTCTAGCTCAGAGCAGATAGTAGTCAGTGGAGGCCTAATTTGCTGCTTCTTATAATGAAGTTACAGCAATTTACAGCAAAATCATTAAAACAAACTTCCTCATGCTTTTTATGTGCCCCACGGAGGCATGAACTCCAAGAGGAGAGGTTGAAAATATAGTCCGTCCACATTTCCCAAATGAAACTGATGCAATGTAGAAAACAGTGAAAAAAGCAATATTTAATATTTAATATTTAATAAAATAGTCTCCATGGATAAGTTTACATTTCAACCAAAGGGCATTAAAACTCTCAATTGAATTGAAGGATTATGAAAGTTTATTTGTGCATAATTTAATGAAATTGTAGCTAAATGAAATGAAATTGTAGAATTTATTGCACGTAGAATTTTGTCTGATTTCAAGCCACTGTACAGCCAATTTATGTTCATTTCTTCTAAGTGAGCAAACACAGGTCACAGTGTATAAATTTTGGAGTGATCCGAATTGAAATGTCACTCTCTTAAACTTACTTCTCCTTTTTTATTCCTTTTTTTTAAATTGAAAATATAACCCTCAAGTGTTCTCGGAAAACACTCGCATGCTGAGTCTGTGACCTTGTTAGTACCAATGTTAGAATCTCTGCATGCACATTATCTGTGTGAACACACTCACATCCTCTAACTAACTACTCTTCAACAAGGAAGCAGAGAGCCCGTTGCCATGGTAACTGCCGTGTCAGCTAACCTACTTTTGCATGAACGAAGGACATTGGTCGATGGGAGAGAGGTGTATGGTACGTATAGGTACATGGAGAAGATCTATACACAAGTGCACACACACACGGACACACACATGCACACGCACACATTTTTCATCATATTTAATCATCTCCGGCAAACTGACTTAATCTTTCTCTAAAGGGAGAACTCTCGTGTTTCTGGAGAATTGATGAGAAGAGAAAGAATGAGAGTTAGTATGGACATTTTTGAAGGAGACTATGGAACTTCACCACAGAAGAAAAAAACTTGAAAAATGCTAGAAATACCTTATTTAAGGGAAGTTTGTTTTTATAACATGTCACTATGAAAATTTCCCAAAGGGCTTCATTCAATCACAAAATTATTTAACTGCTTCAATAAAGCAATTGATGTTTTTATGTATTGCAACAATATAACTAAATTTTGCACTGCAGCACAGAGCAAAATAAAATGCATATAACACTGAGAGCCCATTGGAAACACATGACAGGCCTGACTAATTTACCTTGTCAAGCCTTGAGCAAAACTGAACACCACAAAAAAAGAAATGCAAAATCAAATTTTGAGAGGGAAAAATAAGAGAAAACTACCCTTACAAGGACTGCTCAGCATGCCACAATGTGCCTGCAGACGTGTTAAATGTGGGTCATGCTGTTTTAAGTATAAAACTGAAAAGCCAAACATTTGAATGGTTAATTCTGTGAATAAAGTGTATGAAAAAATGAAAACATATAAAAAACATTGTGTAAAAAATGCATAATCTGTGAGTGCATCACTGCGAAACATGGATCATTATAGCCTTTACATGTGCAACAGCAGAGCCTGTACAGTGCATTTGCATCATTACATTATGGGGTGTGCACATGCATCAATTATATGTATCCTTATTGACTTAGTGCCATCTCACAGAGCTGTTTAACCCTTGCACCCCCAAATTGTTGGTTACCATCCCTAATTGATTCATCTAAGCGGCAACCACCTTTTGTCTATTATTGACAGCACTGTGTCCTACAGGGAGCCCTGACTATGCAGCTTAAATGGATTGAGGGGATTTTCACCCAATAATTATTTTTGTTCCTCTCTCCCTGTAGCTCCCCTCTAATTCTGATTCATTGGCTGTGGAGAATTATATTAAGCAGATGAAACACACTGGGCATGAGACATGAGTGGGTATGATAAAGGGAGAAAGAGAGAGAGGGACCATGAGTTTGGGCTTGTTGCCAGCACTCGTGGGCCGTTGTGCAAGTGACGCATACAAAATCAGGGCTTGACAACAACAACGACGCACATGTTTTTAGTGGCTGAATTACTGTAGCATTGCAATGTTCTGCAGCCATAGGGGAGTGCCATCTCACAGCAGAGCTGGAAAATAGGAGAAAGTGTTTAAGTCAACCTATTGTTGGTGCAAAAGATGTGACCTTCACTTGATTTTAGAAGTTTGTTGCCCTACAGATATGAGCAGAACTTATTGTCCTTGTACATGTTGTCTTCTAGAATTTACAGCTGACTTTGAGCAGTTTCCTTGCCTGTCTACCTAGAAAAGATCGAGTGTGCGCTGCTTTGATTTGATTCACTGTAGGACACAAATGACTACACAAAAAGACTGCAGAAGAAGATAAAGAACACTTGTAAACACTTAAAACACTTATAAATGACACTCCAATTTCAGTTTAATCACTTTACCAGATTTAATGGTTTATGGGTACTTCAACCATGTGTTGTCATCATCTGCTTGATTCACTCTCAAAAAGTGTGTTTGTGCATTACAGCACATTATTGTCACCAAGAAATAAAAACCTTAATAATGCCATGACATAAGTACATTGTTTTGAAATTAATTAAAGTACACAACATTTTAAAGACTAATAAATGTAAATTCTGCAGATTGCACACTGCACTAACTCACAAACATAAACATACACACCCTCTTTCTCATTGTATGTCTAAAGAGTCCACCCTCTGCTTTTCGTCGTGGGTGGTAAATAGCAGGCCCACCCCTCACCCAGGAAGGCGTCACTATGTCACACATACACACTAATGCACACAGGGACAAACATGCATTACTGAGTGTTAGAGAAGAGCAGGTCTGAACAGGTGGACAGGCAGAGCAAGCCTGCAGTCACGGCTGAGAAAAACTACACACATAAACACACTAAATCACACTCACACACACTCTTTTCCTTGAAGTGTCATTCACACAGCACATGACAGTATTTATCCTCAAGGAATGATTCTGTGTAAATGCTTTATCTAATCTATGGCTGCTAGTTTTGTATCTTTGATTTGCACAGTGATTCAAACAAAGTCTGAATCTCCACTGAAAAATCAAAGTAATTACCTCTGAGTCATTTCCTGCTTATACTTTAGAACTGTAAATTTTGTTTTATATGCCTCCACTTGACTACAATAACCCTTTATAATCCCCTCAGGTGTAAGAATAATAACTGTGTTTTGTGGAATGTTGTCCCATGCTGTTTTAAGAATTCACCATTTACATAAATCGCACGTCTTGTTGTCTTTTGTTCTTTGCAAATTACAGAACATTTTCGGTAAAAACTAATAAAAAAGATGTTCAATTGGACGAAGCAGGTGAAAAGAAAAGATCACTTGATGGCCGCCAGGTGTCGCCAGAAACCACTTTTTCCCAACCCCCGTTTTTCAGCTGGTGTAGTTACTGAGGTAATAAAAATGATGTCGTCGCCTGTCAGCTGGCAATCACAAGGTGAGACATCGCATACTAAGTTGGTTAAAGTTTTATTTGGTAATTGGCCAAACACACTTGAAACAAATGTAAAACAGCCTTGGCAAAAAGTTAAATCATGAAACGTATTTGCTTAAACTTGGGTGAGAACACTATGCGTTATTACTAAGGATTTTGTGAAAACACTTGAATGTAATGACTGGCTGGATCCTTGCCCCGTGAGCAGGTGAGATGACGGAAAACCTTTCGACAGCCTCTTAGGATTGTTAGAAAGGTGTGACATCAGCCCGTGAAGGTGCGGGGAGAGAGAAACCTGGCTGATAATTACTGAGCTGGTTAGGGGAGCTGTCTGTCTCTAGGGGCTGTAGGGTCTTTCTCTCTCATTCTCTCAGTCCGTATCAATCTGTCTGTGGTGCGTGAGCGCGCGCCGCATTTCTGATCGGCGCGCGGATGATGATGATGATGAGAGCGTGACCTCACCGCTTTCTCCACAGCTGCTGGAGAGAGGGGGAGACATACACACACACACACACACTCACTCACACACACACACAAACACACACAAACACACACATACACAGACAGAGAACGCGAGAAACAGAAAACACGTTGAAGGAGACAGAGAGAGGTGCAGACCCGCGGAGAGCGTTCACAACACGGGGGTGACAGCTCGGCGCGCGGGGACTCGGTCGTGGGGCGTCCGTTGACTGCCTCTCAGAATGTTCTGTGCCCCCGGTTCATTTCTACGGTACACGAACCAGTCGCCGCGGCGTCCCCACGGACACTGAAGCCCAGATGCTCACCCTCTCCGCCGACATGGACGAGTCTTCGTCGCTGCTGGATCTGCTGGAGTGCTCGGTGTGCCTGGAGCGCCTGGACACCACGGCCAAGGTACTGCCGTGCCAGCATACCTTCTGCCGCCGCTGCCTGGAGAACATTGTCAGCTCCCGGAATGAGCTCCGTTGCCCGGAGTGCCGCATCCTGGTGGACTGCGGGGTGGACGACCTGCCGGCTAACATCCTCCTGGTTCGCCTTCTGGACGGTATCAAGCAGCGGCCCCAGCGAGGGAACGGAGGAGGAGTAGGAGCAGGCGGCAGGCAGTCCCTGGCCGGGGGCTCGCTGCAGGGGTACGCAGCCGGGATATCCGCTTCACCCCCGGGGAGTGCGATCAGAGAACTGCCAGTAGCCACCAGGAGCTCGCCTGTTAAGGTTGGTTTACTTTCCCACCATCTACAAATTGTGCTCGTGTCTTTTTCTATGGAGGACCAAACACCAAAACTATGTTTCAAGGTGTCTGCGTTTAAGAACCCGTGTTTATTGACTAAAACACTCTCTACCAAATATACGACCTAAAACACTGTGAATCCTTTGGAGCTTATCATGAATTCGGCATATACAAAACATAACTTTGAGGTCGGTTCCAAGTGCACACTGCTGCCCATTGTAGCAGCAGAATTTGGTTGAAGAAGATTTCGTGGAACATTGTGCAGACGAATTCCCCACTGTTTATCTCAGATGTTCGCTGGAAATGGGGAACAGTGTGTGCAGCGTGCTGTCTGCTCAGATATCCCAGTGAGGACTGATTGCAGCATAGATTGTCTGATAACATTGATGAGAAAAAAAACTTAGCAGCAGACTTCAAGTTATGGAATATGAAAACCAAGAAAGGGAGAAAAAGAAAACCTTGCTCCTCCAAATCAGCAGAAGTGCAGTGGTGTAGTTTTGTCATACCGTTAGTGATGACACAGATATCAACTGAGTGATGAATATTGTTGTCTACTGACCATTTGGCTGAAGTATCACCAGTTGTGCTGGTAACATTGCCTAATGTTTCTTTGTTATCACAGTGACAGTGTCTCTGCTTTGATGCCACTGAGGTATAATTAAATTGAACTGAGTAAGAGAGGAGGAGAGACATACTGTAGGGGGTCACCTGTCAGTAATAGCTTTGTTGCCAGAGTCCCGGTGAAGCCCAGTTGCCTAAAGGCTGCAGCAGTGTGAGGTTTTATAACCTCAGTTCAGTGGGAGAGGAATGGAGAGCCTTGTTTTCTATGCAGCGCATTCAGTTCATTGATTTGTGGCCATAATGAGAGATTGGTTGAGGAATGTGTGCTGAAAAAAATGTTGTCATTGGAATCTAAAATATTACAAATTTTGAATAACTCTTTCCGTTACGGTGAACTAAAAAAAACATTAGATGTAAGTGAATTTTAAAAAATGTTTTACAGAAAAAAAAACATTAATGAGCTCATCTCACTCACAGCTTTTCTTACATGTTTTTCTTTGTAAAGAAAGACAAGATTTCCAGACCCATGTCTTCATGTTGTGACTTGTTTAGACGGATATTTGTCTAAGGTGAGCTTGTGTGGTGTGCTTACTGATAAATGCAATAGGATTTTGTCAGAGTTGGAGTGCATGAGGGTGGTCTTGGGCAGGTGTGTTCATGTTTCCCCCAAGCAGCTTTTGTGATGTCCCCAAATGGCGGGATGCAATGAATTATCAGGCTAACAAAGGCGTTGTCATCAGCCCTCACACCCTCAGTACAATGAGACTTACCAGGCATCAGCTAGCCATTGATTGAAGCAGTGGAGCGCTTTGGTGTGATGAAGTGCAGCAGCAGTGGGCAGTCACTCATTCATGGCAATGAACAGGAATCCAAACCCTCAGTGACATTTCCACTAACACTTAACACTCCATTTCAATTCACTCAATAAACCTCACCGGTCCCTACAGGCTAGAAAAAAAAAAAAAGCCTAACACACAAAGAGGAACGCTGCAATATAGGCTTCTAACAATAGTTACATGTTTTGATTGAAGCTGCAGAGAAGCTTTGTCTTGGTTGGGGTGCATCCATCAATCTTTATTAAAAGCTTATCATAACTTCCCATAGAGCTCAAGAAATGTCTTAAATTAATCAGTGCGGCCATTAGTTTAAAATCTAACAGGCTGTAACAGAAAAAGCAGTTCTCACACCATGAAGGCAGGAACCATAGGTTTAATGTTTCTTTTTTTTGCAACACAATGAAAAATGAGAGACTTTTCAGCAGTTGGGTAAAAGAGTGTTAACCTTTTAAATGTGGAGCACATGCATGTGATCACCAGCACAGTCACACACATACAAGCTGAAACACACAATATACTCAGTTCACACTCACCTCTTAGTAGTGGCCAGTCTGTGTTTGTTTTAGGACCCCATGGGGAGAGCACTCCACTGTGGATGTAGCCTTTATTGCCAGTGGAACACACACACACGTGCACACGTGCACATGCGCACGCACACACACACACACACACACACACACACACACCTATAAACCATTACCCTCTGCAATCCCCTGCAGTCGCTTTACCCAAGTCTCTTCTAGGCTCTCTTGGGACTAAAGCTTGGTGATGAAAGTGTGAATTAATCTCCTTTAACAGTGTGTTTGTGTGTGGTGTCTGTGTGTGTGTGTGTGTGTGTGCATGCACCCCCTGCAAAGTGCAGGGGTCTCGCAAATGGAGTTAAATCTATCTTTGAGTGACACTCTAATGCAGTACCACCACATGCGCACACACACAGTTATTGAAGGAGTCACACGGGTCAAACTGAGCACTCCACATCAGGTGTTGAGAGTTGTAGATGAGGATGAATGTGTTGCTATGGAAATAGAGAAGGAGGCAGACCTGCAGAGTCAGCATCAAGACCAGCTTTCTCTCCCCAGCTGTTTGTGCCTCTGTTACCAACTTTGTGCTGTGACCACTAAGAGCTAATCAAGGCTAATAATCTTGAGTCCTCCGACCTCTGTGTCCTCTTACAGAACAATTTGTAAAGATATGGTGAATTAAAATGCCTGCCTAGAATAATCTTAACACAAATAATTAACTTGCATTTTTCTTGGTCAAGCATTGAAGCTTAGTCACTTATTTTTTGCTCTTTTACCCCAAAGCAGAAATGTAAAGTCTGTTAGCAGCTTGGAAACCCTTTAACTAGTCCCTCAGTTGCAGAGTTGTCCATCAGCTGTCGCAGAGATGACTCGCCACTTGTTCCCCCGTTCACAGACAGCAGTGTGTCGACACATACAGTATGCAGACAGAGGAGGTGTTGTAACAATGTAACAGTGTTATGTAAACTGAATAAGAGAATTGAAATACATCGGTGTGAAAATTAGTGTGTTGCTTTTGTTCAAAATAGGACCAGATGTTCATCAAGAACCAGTCTCAGTTCTGTTCTTGTTCTGTCTATCAGACAACCAAATGTTGCTGCTTAAACTCATGATCAGGCTCAATCATGGCACATTTTGGCATTATCATAATATTATCAATATTATGAAAATATCAAAGGGGAATGTTGCTGAATAATTCTGTTTTTTAGCCATTCCTTATTCAGTATCTTGGCATATGAGCCAGAAAATAAAGCAAAATTCAGAGAGATGATAGCAAAAAAACCTTCTTTGCTTCCAGCAGACTTGGCCCGCCCCGTCATTTGTCATGACTGTTATTTTGGCCTTTTGCTGTTGAAAGATAAAACAGATTTGTGTGCTGCATGGTACAGGAGAGTCAATCTGACCTCCTGACATTACACTCTTGAGTTATTATTATTATCATCTAGGTTTTTAAGGTCTTTAATAATGTCATAACAGCTGAATCACATACCTCCGGGGACTATAGTTTTTGGTACTGCCAAGCAGGGCTACAGGTACTGATTATTTTTATTATTTATAATTAGCCAATTGTCTTTATGATTCACATCCCACAACTAAGAGTGACATCTTCGGATTGTTTCTTTGTGAAACTAGCAGTCGAGAACCCAAAGACTGTTCATTTACTACTATAATGACAAAGACAGGCAACCAGTCCTTACAATTATGAAGCTGAAACCAACAAATGAGTGATATATTTCCCTGAGAGATCACCTAAAAGATTAACCCATTGTCAACATAATTCATACTCTATTTTCTATTGATCACCTTATCAATTTACAGAATAAATGTTGCTGTTACATTGGAAAAGGGGTTAGTTTTTTGTCCTGTTTGTCTGTTTGTTTGGTTGTTTGCTGGCGGGATATCTCAAAAATCGGATTTCAATTAAATTTGGTGGATACTGGGCCAGAGTTCACATACAAACTCAAAGTTATTTGCTGTGAAAATATTTCCACAACAAATATGTGAGAAAAGGCATTTTTAAACTTATGCTCTATTTTCTCCTTGAGCACTGCAGGGACTTGAATGTCAGAAATCCAACATGTTTGCCATGAACAAATTTTAAAAACATTTTTTTCATTACTGACAGAACAAATTCAGGGGGACTGTTAGCCTTGTTGGATATGTACTCTCTAAGTGCTGTCTACTTTGTGTTTTTGTTTCTGTGCTTGCTAGAAAAAAAACTTCAAAGTGAGTTGTGAGCTCTGTCTTTGTGCCATATGTCATTCTGCATACTTCCTGCCAAAACATGGCCTTGGACACGTGGAACAGTCATGCAGTGGGGGAAAGAGTTAACTGTTATGATCTCGTTTTCAGCAGCATGCGTCAAAGCTAATTTTAGAAGGATCCTTTCTGTTCTTAGGGGCCTCCAGATCTCCTTATTGTAAATTAACTGGAGTCAAGACAATAGAGAAACACATCAGCATGACTTTATATCAGCACGATATGCACCCAACTAGTGTTTACTGAGCCATCAAGCATTGATTAGCTTTGATTTGTTTTGAAAGTTTTCAGTTGACAAAAAAGGTGAAAAGTTTTCAAACCAGCCTGAAATAACTGGAGCACTAAAACTTTATTAAATCTGTACTGAGCAACAACACTGTTGGATGACTTACTGATTCATGGATTTTTACTGGCGTTGGCTTTTAGGTCTTGGCAGGTATATGTCCTCTTGGAGTTATTGTTCTTTAAGAGTGAGCGCTTATTTATGATACCTCTTTTATACCTCAGTGACTGACCCAGGTTCCTTATTGGTGTTTACAAAGCTTGTCTATTAATCTGGTTCGATCTCCATCTGTCAAGGATAGATTTTTACAAGTATCTTGGAGGACATTGTTTTTTATTAAGCTGTATTAAATATCTTATATATTTAAGTTCAAACATAAAACAAAAGACCATGATATTCCAAAAGAGTATGTTCTTGTCATTGAGGCTGTCATGATTCAGAAATTTTAGTTGTTGATTGATTGTTGTACATATTAAAAGATTAAATGATCTTTTGCTGTTTATATTGTACAACTTTTACAGTGCCAACATAACAGTTTAATACACACATACCTTATGAGAAAGCATTGGAACATATAAATAAAAATGACATTTCTGTTTGCCTTTAAGGCTTTTGTAAAATTTATTTGGAAGCCTCCAGTCAAACCTCAAACGTTGGAAAGTGCTGTAAAAATAATGATGAATATGTGACATTTTTGTTAGTTTCATCCAGCTCTTTTTATGCAGGTGAACTGCAATGATTCAAATGATTATTCAAAATGATTGGGGTCAGTTAAAATATTAGTGATCCTGTGATTGAGTGATAATAGTGGCAGGTCTACTTGTTAGACACAGACATTATGGGTCAGTGGAACTTTAAAAACTAAAATGTCACTTTAAAATAAATTCATGTAAGACACCCAGTGCTGTGCAATGACCATCATATCAGAGGCTTATGATGCCATCAGCTCCAAAAACTGCTACATATTGTGAAAAGTGCACAGTTGTCAGATAAGAGAAAAAAAAATGCTGCCTCAGCTGCAGGAAAAAACCTCTTGCAGTCTTCTGTTTACACACCTCCTGCCCTGTTCCCATCAAAGTAGTGTGTCGTAATGATCCCAACCCTTGATCTTCCCCCTTACCTGTATTTACCTGGGGTTGCTGCATTCACGCCCAGAGGTTACCCAGGCAACTCATACTGCAGCAACAACGCCACTTGCTTTCATCTTTGGAGTGAGACATTGCTTTACCCTGTCATTCTCCAGTGTGTGTGAGGATTAGGTGTGGGTTTCAAAAGGAAATAGTCTGTTCCCAATCCTTGTAATGATCCTTTAAATCTGGGTCTTTTGTGTTATATTGTACTCATTATGCACACACAAACATGGTCCAACCTAAACTCAAACTTTAAATCCTAACTTAAACCCTGAAACCTTTTAAGAACATGGCCCTTTGAAGTAGGGCTGCAAATTAGGATTAGTTTAATTATAGATTCATTTCTCATTTATTGTGATGATTACTTGTCCTATTGTCAAAATAATGGATTAGTTTATAAAAAGTGAAAAAATCCTTATCAGAATTTCCCAGAGCCCTTAATGAGGTCTTGTATTGTTTCTTTTGTCCAACTTAAGTCCAAAATTTAAACTCTCGTTATCTGCTATCATAAATAAAAAAGAAAATGCCATAAATTTTTGATATAACTGCTTAAAAATTGATCTAAGTTACTATTAAATTATCAAAATAGAATGCAAATGTTTTTTTGGATCAACTAATCCTTGCATTGTTGAACTACTGCTGAAAAAATGTCTTTACTTTTTTAACATGTTCTCATTCTTAAAATTGGTCCTCAAAAATATAGAAATAAAAAGCACATAGACACTCTCACTCATCACATTTCCTGCTCAAAGCTCCATTCATAAAATTCATTAGTTAATATATTTCATCTTGATATCTACCTCATATTAACAATAACACAAGGTGAGAAAGCCTAATTTTTTATGTTTCTTCTCTCACACACACACACAACCACACATGCACACACACACACACGCACGCACACAAACAGCACGTTCATTCACATTCATTAGTGTTATAAACTGACGATCTCTTGCCGTAAACAACAAGCCCTCAGTAATTACCTCCACATTACCCCCTCACTTCATAAATACTGAACGAAGGACACTGTACACACACATGCATACACACAAAGAGACACACACATACACACAGAGACACTCAAACACGCACACATACACACAGAGACACTCAAACACGCATACACACACACAGATACACATTCACACAAATGAATAGACATGTACAGAGGGAGAAATGTGTCCTGAGAGATTTTCTCAGACTTGAGAAGATGAAGTGTGTGTGTTTGTGTGTGCGCGTGTGCGTGTGTGAGAATTATTTTACTCTGCCATCTCAACCTTCTTCAGCCCAGACTGTTAAATGAACATACTTGCACACAAAAACATCTTTTTCCCGGACCGCTCCTTACCCATTCTTTCTCATCTTCCTCTGGCTTTTTCTCTGATGTCCATGTGGAGAGAACTTAATTAATTTCAGTGTTACCAAATAATGAAGCTTCCCTCCACTCACTCACGCACACACACATGCACGCGCTTGCACATACGCACAAACACACAGACACAAACACATTTGTGCATGCACTGCCATTTAAGGGGTAGTTAAAACTAGACGACTGCTCTCTGCATCTCCTGGGATTTCCTGGAAATTATGCTGTATGTGTATGTGTGTGCACTTGGGTTTGCACAAATTTGTGTTTGCAGACATACTGTATGTGTGCATTCATCTATTTCCATGCTTGTATGTTTGTTTACCAGTTATATATTTTCTCCAGTAAACACAAGGCACAATTGGATTTTGAATGGTTTGCAACCAGGCTGCCCACAGTCAGTATTCAACATTTTGCAGTTTAAACCGTTTTCACGCCAAAAATGACTGTGTCAGTGTTTCCTCCAGAATTTTACTCTCGTCCGCCAGGAAAACCTCTGAACCTGCATTTATTTTTTGCTCTCCTTTGAAATACAGGGGTTACTAAAATACTGCATAAACAAGAACATGAAATCAAATTTTCACTAGCAACTAGTGCATTCATGCAGTAAACTGAGGACACTGGGGTTAAAACAACTGCGCCGAATATGATTTACAAAATCAGGTCATTCTGCTTCTTTAACTGATTTAAAGACTTGATAATATCAGTTTGCTATAAAACTGTAAATTATAGAATATGGATCTGTGGCGCAAGTCGAGTGGCTTTTGTGTGTTGATAATGTTAATGGCAGAGCCTTGTCCCTTTTAGTGTGATCAGATTAATCCCATCCACTCACTTCAAAATTGTACCATCATCTGACCAACTAGCATTTCTCCAGTATGTGCTTTCTTCACATAACAGTGTTGCCATAAGTGTTTGAGTTCATGTTGCCCTGAATGTGGGTGATGTCATCTCACATCACTCTCAGCCTTGGCCCTGCTATCGTCCTGGTCAGATGTGGAGATGGTATGTGCTGTGTCAGGTGATGGATTGATGGATGGAGTCGGGGTGGCGTTTGAGGGCAGCTTATAGCCTGGGTGATGGTGTAATAAGATGGTGTGTGTTGTTTAGTTTAAGGGGGTTGGTGCTTAATGGGTGTTAAAGCCTAAACAAGCTTTGGAGCTTGACTGCCATTCCCACGGGCGTTTGGATGGAATCCCATCAATCCCATCAATCCCATCCCCCAGTAGCACAAATACACACATGGCCACGCATGCACACACAGGAGGTTAAGGGTTAACCCCCTCACTGCTTGTCCTATTGTTACTATGGAGATGAGGGTGAGATGTCACTGACTACTGGTCAAGCCAAAACATTTCAGACAGAGGAGAGGAAGCATGATTTAAGGTTCAAATTCAAACATGACATTACAAACAGGACGACATGTCTAACACATCACATTTTAGACATTTACACACAGATATTAAAACTCGTATTTGTAAAGAAATCTGTATTTTAACTGACAAAATATAAGTTTTTATTTATTTATTTATTTTTCTGCATTTATAGCATGCCCTAACTTTTGTTTTGTCAGTGTTATGAATTTTTACCCTGAGGTGAAAATTTGTTTCTTAAGGTGATATAGTCATAAAATCTGACAGCAGTCATTTGTCACCTGAAAAACCTTGCTCAAAGTTTTGAGACTAAAAACATGACTTTCAGTACAGCCCTGTTTTCAAGTAAGCAGACAGAGAAAGCAGAGAAGTGGGCCATGTTGTGTAAAGCAACAGCTTCATCACTTGTGCATCATCTAGAATCCTGTTTGACGTGGGTGGGCCTTCATGTGCCACTTCCTGGTTGGAAATTCAAATCTTCTGTACTGGAATCACATTACATAGTTTTTAATTCATTCAGACCAAATCAGAGTCAGCAGCTGCCAGCTGGGACTGTCAGGGTGTAAAATTGCCCCTAGCAGCTTCTACAATGCAGGAAAAAAGTGTTACAAGTGAGAGTTTGTGACTCCAGGTAGGTTTTCTTAGGCGCTGTCAAGGCTCCAGCTAACTCTTCTAATAGCATGCAATGTATTGTGTGTGTCTGCTGTAATAACAGATGAGGTTCCACTGGTGATGAGCTTAAAGAAGTGGAACAGTTCTCTTGGGTAAGACATTGGTGGAAACACACTGTGGTTTCTCCAGGTGTCAGACAGTGCAGGTGTGTGTGTGTGTGTGTATGCTTGTGTGCTAATGCGTTTCAGTTCCTTCCTGTCTTGTTGCACAGAAAAAAAATGACTCCTCCATCCTTCACCTCCTCCTCCTCCTCCTCCACCTCCTCCTCATCTTTCTCAGTAATGGAGAGATGTTGAAATGCACCCACCACCCACTTTAGACTTGGCAGGAATAACAGAGTCTTGGCTTGAGTAGAGAAGAGAGATCAGTGTACATACACAGACACACACAGATACACATACACAGACACATCTGAGGAGAATTTGGAAACATGGCAGCAAAACCAGGTCTTCCTCTCCATCGACCTGCTGTTCATTCTCACAGCTCTCAGCTTTAATGCCTCACTAGCAGTGTTTATGGATCTCCATTCTTTCCCCCTCTTTTTTTTGCCTGTAGGACTGATTGAACTTTTTGAGTTAGTTCAGTCTCTCCAAAAAGATTTTTTTCAATAAATGTAGCAAAAAATTGCTCTCTGAAGTGCGTTAATTAGCCTTTCAGGAGTTGAAATATGTAAATTTAAATCAAGCATCTTAAAATTTAGAAAATAACAAAAGAGGTATTGAATTGAAACTAAATCCTGACAGAATTGGAAGATCAGCTTTGAATAAGTGTCAGTGATGAAACTATAATAGGATAGGGAAATTATTGGAGTATTAGTGGACAAACATATGGCCACAATTATCTCACTTTTTAGTGTAGCATAACACATTGTGACTGCAGGAACATTGTTGGGGTATTATAGTCGTACTGTTTTTTACTCTGAATGTTGTGCTTCATGCATATGAATTTTGGGGGGTCAGATTAAAACGTCTTAGGTTATTTCGGGACACACTCTGATACACAGTGCTCATGGCTGCAGTACAACTGCGATCAGCTTTCCACTCTGACGTCTGTGTCCAAACATCCACTCCTGGCTCCTGTGTGTGTGTTGTGTGTTGTGTGTGTGTGTGTGTGTGTGTGTGTGTGTGTGTGTGTGTGTGTGCGCATGTGTTTGTGTGTGTTGTGTGTAGAGTGCATATGTATATGTGAATTTTGTTTATGCAAAGAAACTACTTGTGCACATTTTTACTGGCATATGCTGGTGTGGTATTTGGTGGTTTGCATGTTTGCTCAGAAATGATATGCATTTATTCTGTACAGTATAAATCACCCTGTGCGTGTGTGTGTTTTGGCTGCTTTATGTTTTCGAGCAAAATTTCCCAACCTTTCATAATGCTGGACTTGTTGCAGAATGAGGTTAGTGCATGTGTGTTTAAAGGGTGTGTAGCTGGTCATGGTAGTATGTTAGAAGGGAGTGTGCAGGGAAAGTTGGAAGGAAAACACAAAAGCCTTGTGGCAGTTATGTTGTGAATTTTTGGCTTGGGGTTCTGGTGTGTATATATGTGTGTGTGTGTGTGTGTGTGTGCGCGCATAAGAGGGATCTGGCAGTTTTCTCCCCTCAGGACAGGGATTATGTAAGCAGAGAGAAGTGAGGTCAAATACCACCCTCCGTCCGGCTGTGTTCTGTTTAAACTGGGAACAGTTGAAACACTGGTACGATCCAACTCCTGTAAAAAGCTGTGCTCACTCCAGAAACATCGAATACTTCATCTAAGTTACAATATACTGTACAACCACCAAATCCCTGACTTTTAACTTGTTTATTCTGGCCATTAATTGTCACATTAAGAAATATGGAAAGTAGGAAGTGGAAGGAAAAGACAAGATGATGAGGCATTTTAACAGACTTGTCAGGAACTCAGATGTACATCACTATGATTTCAATTAGGGCCGAACCGCATGCAAAAACAAATCATTATCGCAATCATTTTGACAGATACTGTGATGCAATATGAGTCATGATTTGAGTTGGAATGCTGATTTCTGCATTTCATTTTGACTAACCAGAATCAGCATTGTATCTGGAGAATAGGAGTTACAGGCCTTTATAGACTAGAAAACTGTTCATTTTATGATCTTTTTTCTTTTTTTTAATTTTCTCATGTTATTTGTAGCATCATGATATAATGGTATGTTGTGACACATTTTACCTTTATTTAAAAATTGCAGCTTGTGTGTTCGATTATTGCATTTGACCTTATTGTGATTGAGATAATGTTTTGATTAATAGTTCAGCACTAATTTAAATATATTCTCTTCATGGAAAATAGGTAGGAGCTGGTGTTTGTGCTTGTAGTGGTGAGGGTTTTCACATCCTGTTGTCCAGATAATAAAAGTCTTGTAATATCTTTAAGTATAGAGGATTTTAAATGAGTCACTCATGTAAAATGCACTCCAAGGGCTAGTAAAGGTTGCCAGTGTCCTTGGCGAGGGTATTGTTTGTTTACACTAATTTGCAGTCTAATATTACACCTGTAATGGTTATGATTTATAGGTGTTAATTAAATGCTGTGTGACACTTGTTCGAGGTAACTGGTAAAACATTTATACTATTAGAATCACGGCAGAAGTTATACACATTTATACACAAAGTCAATTTTTGTTTTTTAAAAGAAGAAATTCATACTGTCTGTCATCCAGTGAATGCTTTTTGATGCCTTTCCTGTTCAGAAACAGTTTGGCACTTATTTCCTTATCTCTTCTTTTAAGTTCTGTTGTCTCATTGACGATTCCAAGGATTGTATTATTAAAAATTAATAGTACTTATCATTATTCTTTTGTTCTGTATGTTTAATTTTCTGTTGAAGCACATAAGGGTTGGACACAGTGTTTTACATTTAATATCAACTAGGGGTGTAAATCACCAGTTTTATGACGATACGATACTATATCGATTCTTGGACAACGGTACGATATTTGCCGATATCACAAAGTCTGTCACGATTCGATTTTGATTTGATTCGATTCAGGGGCCTATTAAAGACGATATTATGTACACATTTAACACAATCAGTTAAATGTTATATTTATCGCTTGTTTGGAGTTGTGGTTCAGCTTTTGTGGAAAGAAGTCGGTCAGAGGTGTTGAGCAGGCAGCGGGATCTACGGCAATGC
Organism: Acanthurus leucopareius; assembly: GCA_029814765.1. NCBI lineage: Eukaryota > Metazoa > Chordata > Actinopteri > Acanthuriformes > Acanthuridae > Acanthurus > Acanthurus leucopareius. Next base: position 15,292,780 of record JAQMCX010000011.1, on the reverse strand, counting down.
TAACGCTAGCATGAAGATCAATACCGTGTTTCTTTTTAAGGTGCCCGGCCAAGTTTGTCGTGTTTCCTGAGTATTTTATCTCATAACCACATTTCTTGCATATTGCACGTGTTTTGTCTGTTGACCCGTCTTTCCTGCGAAATACAAAATATTGCCACACAGCTGACTTATTCCCAAGAGGGGAGTAAATGTCATCATCCTCTTTACCTTAGCTGCTTTGAAACTGTGAAACGGGTATGGGGTCGGAATTTCAAAATAAAGGCTTATTTTAAAGATGACGATGTTGATTGATGGTTTGAGTTTCCATCGATTTGATTGGATTGTTGCTTAACCAGTCAATGGATCGATCCAGATCGATGGATTGTTACACTCCTAATATCAACCTATATATTTACTTAGATAACATTGTAAATCAAGTAATACACATGCATTTAAAGGCATTTTGGCATTTTCAGGTTGCTGCCACATGACTAATACCAGTAATTTGTACCTTGTAACTTCTTAGTGAGTTTCTGTTGGTCAAAAAAAGTCCAAATCTGACTACAGACTTACTTGTACAAAATTACAGCCAAAATTGGACTGCCTTCGTTTGCAGTTTAGTCTTTTAACCTGAGAAAATGTTCCCACTGTTCTCACTGTGCCCCCTAATTAATGTCTGTGAAGTAACTACTTTCAAGTTTCCAAAAAGGGTACTAATGGAAGTGAAGTGAACACAGCTTTAACAGCTTATTAAGAAGCTTTTATCTGATAATGTTTGTTTTAAGGGTCTTTTTGGCTCAAGAAACGTGTGGAGTTATCTACAGCTTGTAACAGCCCTGACTTAAATGGCCAAACCACAGAAAATAACTGTCTTTGTCTGTATGAGAAACTCTGTCTGTGCTTACCTGTTTGTTTGGGAATGTTAGTGTAGGTGGCTCTATCTTCTGTCCTGTGTGAGTCAAATGCTTTGTGCCGTTGTGTTTGTGATGAAACTTCAGGTCCATCATCCTCACTACACACCACATTTCCAGAGAGATAGAGCTGTCGCAGTTATTATTCTGTTGTAAATCCCAGCTGGAATCAATCTCACTCACTTCATCATCTGACTTTCTACTGCTTTCCCTCTTGTGTCTCCCGGCTGATAACAAGAAGGACGTGCTGGCCAGAAGGCTTTACCTATCAATTCTCAATATACTGTATGTTATACAGGAAAATTAATATCAAATATATAAAGCTACCATAGCCGTAAAGATGTACTGTACTTGTGATGTACTGTATTGCAAGACAATAACAAGACAATGAAGAGGCATGCTTACCTTTCGTGCATTGTGAAATGTAACATGAAATAAATGCTAAGTTGCTGGCTGTAAAAAAGGAGAACTCCTTAAAGTTAAGTTACATATTAAAAAGAAAAGGTGCATCTAGTAACATTAATTAATTTTTTAAAATTATTTATAAAGTACTTTTGATGAGGTATTACAGAGATTTAGTTTGCACTTCCATCAAGTTGATGGAGTCGCAAGAGACAGAATAAAAATTCCTCCGAAATCTAACTAGCAGAGACAGAGATATCCCAACAGTTTCATGGGTCAAGCCCCCAAATACACTTGATCCCACTATTCCCACAATGCATCTTAGCAGTATTTTGTATTAGACCTTCCCTGACATTCCCAGTTCATCCCACAGGAAGTCTATTAGAAATATGTGGGGACATACAATATCATCACTGTATGTAAGTCATGATACAAAATTGTTGTAAGTTTAAATATTTTTAGATACATTAAGTTTTGTAGTAAATACTTATTATTGTAATTTTCCTGTATTGTCTAAGATCTAGTCAAAGTAATCCTAGGCCATTTGATGAGTACATTACATATTTGTATAAACATAACAAATTACTGTATGATCTCTAACCTACACACTTGAATCAAAAGCAGCGGAACAGCTAACAAGAGGAGTTGTTTATAGATGGCTGCCAATGTATTTATAATGTGGCATTTTATTTAACTATCTGGCACAAAAGTTGACAGTTTTCAAACTAGAAGTTAGCATCCTTCCCTGAATACTAAAGCCCTCAGTGTCTTGCTCTGCCGCTGTGCATCACTGTCATCTCTTTCATGTTTCATTTTCTCCTTTCTCTGCTCCCTCTCTTTCATTACTCTCATCTCTGTCTGTGAGTGATGTTTGTCCGCTTGGAAAGAGACTTCTGTTGAGAATGAGTGCAGCCACTTCTTCGCTCAGCTCTCCATTCATTCTCTTCATCCGTCCTCAGACAGCTGGCCGAGGCCCAAGCTCATCTCAAGCATCCTTTGCCCAGTCCTGCCAAGCTCTATTAAAACACCATAGGTCATCATGCTGTCCTCCGGCACAGGCTGCATATCGCTGCCATCGGGAAACCTCATAGCATGCCCAATATCAGACTTTTGTTGAAAGTGGGAAAACAGCTTTGCAGCTCGACCATCGTGTGTTTTTAAGATGATTCAGTGATGTTTTCAGAGGTTTTAATATTTGGCCATGATTATGACTCATGAGTCATTCTTTTGCCGCTTCAATCTTCTGTCTCTCACTCATGTGAAATTTGTTTTTGCTTCGCCCCCCTCTGCCTGTGCACAGTGTGTCATGTGGTTCAGCACAATTTTGTGGTTTGCTAAAGCAGCTTCGAGAGGAATTACTTCTTTGCTGGAATCTTCTTGTTTATGCAATGGTAGAATCGTGTTCATTTAGAAATCAGTTTGCATATAAAACCAAAGCAGGGATATTTTGTGGTTATTCCCCATTATTACAATGTCAGCTTCTGGTGTCTCTCTCTTGTATGATACGCCATCCAAGCAGAGGCTATCTGTGACTGATAAGCAGAATCAATTTGTATCAAATCCCTGTGGAGGCACAGATAATAGCCAGACATTAGTAACTTTGTGTGTGTGTTGGTGTGTGTGTGTGTGTGTGTGTGAGTGGGTGTGTTTATACATATCTCAACCACATTGTGAAAAGAAGTCCATAATAACTCTTTCTTTCTTTAACTTCTGCATGACTTTGTCTTTTGTCTCGTATTCATTTCAGAAGGCAATAATAACAATACTTATGCCTCCAATTTCCAGTCTAGTCACATTGTATAAAGAACAGGAAGAAGTCTTTGGTTGTACACTTTTCAAATAAATCTGGAAGTTGAATCATCCACAGCGAATTGAATTGCCTTCATTTGCCTTCATTACGTTCATTATTTGACAAAACTCAAACGGCTACTTGTGCAGAGTAATCAATCAAGAACTTATGAATTGTTACTCCTGCACAGCTTTCTAGCAGGGAGAGCAAAACTATTATGTGCTGGAATAGATTGGTTCCCTTTAGAGTCAAACAGATGCTGTTAAAATTTGTTCTTTTTTTTTGCAATTACCGCCTCTGCCTCATCAGTTTGGCACTCAGAGAGATGAAAAGAGAAAAGTTTTATCCAAACCAAAGAAAGAAATTGTTTCTTCTCATAAGAAGATGTGAGTAAAGACTAAAAATGAAATAAAACAACTGGTTACTTTTAAAGAAATTACTGGTACAAACTGGACTAACTTCAGCTTTTAGAAAACCATTTTCCACCATAAATCTAATTTCTTACCGACCCAATCTGAGCTGTAATGTGTTGTCATGGCTTACTTCCACCATCATGTCATCATGTCCCAGAACTGTTTGTCTCAGATAATCAAGACTAAAACTGGGCTAAAACTGAGTGCAGCATTGAACAGAAATTTTATGTGGATCATCATAGTTTACTTCTTTTTTTTCAGTCTTCAAAGATGTTGGCGATGGTTGTGATGGCAGCATTAATCAACTGGGTGGAAATGCACTGGAGAGTCACAGGAGATACTGGCACCGTAGTAAAACTGGGACAGTGTCAGACCCTGCAGCCATGGCTTTCCCTTTTCCTCTCTGCCAACACATTCTTTCATACATTAACCCCATTTCTCTCCTCATCAACACGCTCCTTTTCTATCTCACCCTCCTTTATGCATCCTCTTTCTCCTTTGCACTTCCCAATGTCCCAGCTCTGTTCAGTTCCATTGTGCTTCTCGGTAATGACAAGAAAACAAACGTTAAATAATTACAGGTATATTAAAAATCAATGTCAGTGCCATGACAGGAGGGAAACCTACAGAGGCAGAAGCAGCTTTGAAACAAGTTATTGAAGCCACCAATTGGGAGATTACTGACAAAAAATACTAATGAAATCAAAAAAAAAGAAAGAAAGAAAAAATGCAATGCAAAATTTATGATATAAATGTTTCACAGTGAACTATAATTGTATTGCAGATCATCTGAACTACCTACAGTGCCCTTACCTGTGACCGTTCAGTACTTTGGTGACTTGTATAACAAACTACCCGCAGAAGCATCAGGCTGAAGCATGTAATTTTATAGAAACTGTGTGTAGTTTTATCACAGTCTCACAATTTGCAAGGAAAGCAGAGTTAAGATCTGTGTTTCATTCTTTCCACAACAGCTCCAAGGCTTTTCCCTTCCACCGTGGTTTCTTTGATTACAAGAAACATCAGGTTGTTAATAATAACTGCAGAAAATTCTGTGTAGCTCAGCATTTGGCAAAGTCGGCCATTCTATCAATCAAAAATCATCAGTAAGATTAGAGTCACACATACATCCAGCAGGTGATTGAAGCAAGGTTTCACAAGATTTGTGCCTCAAGCATCAAATGCAAAGAGATTTACCTAAACTGCATACAAGAATTCCTTAATTTCATCATTATTTAATGAACAGCTCATGTTCTTTACAAGAATTGACAGTTTATGTGTAAAGCTGTATAGCTGTTGCGCCACCATGATCTTCATATACATGTTAAATGACTCACACCACATTTTGTATAGTTGAAATGTTGATGTTATTGGTCTTTTGTAGGCAAAGGTGTAATTGTCAGGCTAAGAGAAACAGGTCCTGCTGACACTATTAAAGGGGCGCTCCTGTGTTATGGCTCTGAGCTGCCAGCCTCTCCTAACTCCTGGGTTGAGCTGGATGTGCGGGAATGCTAAATGCAACAGTGCAAAATACCAGTGAAAAGACTAAAAACTGAATTTTTTTTCGTCCACCACCACAACTTGTAAATACTCACAATTTTAAACAGTAAGAGTGAGCTGGCTTGCTGGACTGTCAAAGTAAGCTGACTGAGCTTGTCTATGGAGACAGCTGCAAAATAGGAAGCAAAACCATGACCTGGCAAAGCGGTTGAGTTATCCACACACACATACATACACACACACCCGTCCAGATAGTGAAAATTACACCCATACAGAGAAGATTAGGACACACCTGTTTTAACAATGCAGCACAGATTGGAAGAGCCACAAGGCTACTTGCTTAGAGTTAGAACTAACCATGAGCCAGGATCAGTAGCAAAGTAACAGTTGATATTATGCCTATGAAATGGACAAATTCAGTCAAATCTGTGGTTTGCAGAGTTTTAAGCCACCATTTTATTCTGGTGACTGGGCTGTGCTTGCTTAATTTGCTATAATGCTCTGTTTTGCTTTGAAACTGTAACCTGAGAGATGCTGCAAGCTCCTGTAAAAAAAGCATGAAATAGTTTAAGAGAGCTGGTATGCCCACACAAGTGTCTTGGCATAAACTCTGCATTTTTCAGCCTTTTTCAAACACCCCTAATAGATATTCTCAGTATCCACCTTGAAGAGTGACTCCTGGGACAGAAAAATGACATATTTTAGGGGAGTGAACAATAGTACCGATCTTGGATTCCAGCAACTCTCGCTGTGTGTTTACATATCTTTGTGAACCTGGCAAGTTGTTACTGTCTCACAGTCACAGGAAGAGACGCTGCCTTGTCTCTCCAAGGCCTTCTTTTTTTATTTTTTATTTTTTTTATTTTGAGAACAGGATGTTTTGCTGTGGTGGTTTAAATTTAAGTTGTGATGCAACACTGCAGCAGAGTTTAGCGTATGGAAAATAGTCTTACCGCCCACAGTGGCCAATAGCTTTGGCAGCTTCACTGCCACAAAATATACTAACAATTAGCTAGTTGGCCATGCTCATGCCCCCTCCTGAATGGAAACTGTAAATTGATCCTGGGTGTGGATATAGAGTGAATAATTTGTGGCTGTGTCCCAAAAAGTGATGCTTCAACAGGTGTTTAGCCCTCAGTAGCTGATGGCCAAAAGCTGCTATGATGCCTCTGGGTTTGGTGCTCAAAAGCTTCATCCAGCAGCAGTTTGATGCCTTTTAATATTCTTTGAGTTGTCAAACACTTCAAGTTGACAGCTAGGAGGAAGCTAAATTAAAATATACCCTATAAATGATTGAAAAATTGGTAAACACTGCACAATAGGAGCTATCTTCTTCAATTGACTAATGTCCTCTCTCCAGTTCTGCTGTTGCCTGGTTGTTTTGTTTCCTCTCCACTCTCTTTTCTCTCTCTTTTTTCTCTCTTTTCTCTCCCTCTGGTTTTGAGTGACACTACAGTGCCTCTTTATATCTGCTGGATTCAGCTGCTGCAGCTTTAGACACACACACACTTTTTAAGACATAAAACAATGTCAGCAGGAACCCTCTTCCTGGCGGCCTGTTCTACTGTGTATTGTATGATCTTGGCTGTATTAAAGGAAAACCTCTGCAGTCACACCTATTCAGTCACGCTCTCACTCCCTCCTCTATCGCCACCAGAAAATTGAATTTCTACTCCTGTTGTTCCCTGTGATGTCCCTGTCCCAGATAAGTCACTCATGTCCCTCGGTGCATGCATATAAACACACACTCATGCACACACATACACAAAGAAGCACCCAGCTGATGTGGGCTTTGTAAGGCCAACACTATTGTTTTGTTGACAATTGCTAATTATGTAGCTGGTGTTTCTGCTGGTGTTTCATGTGTTCCAGATAGTCGGTTTCCATGCCAAAAACTAGAGGTAGTTAGTGTTCTCCCTGATTTGTATCAGCGTCTGAATACAAAGTTAGATGAAGGACATAGTACGAGACTCTGATACTGAAAGTGAACAACTGTAATGCAACAAATTTACACATAAATATGAAGAAAATCCAGTGATGGTCGTACCCCAAAGCCTGGTTGATAGACAGATGTTAATTAAGTAAAGTTGCAATTTACAGTTATCAAAGAAAGTGTACCTTTACTCAAGATAATAGTTTGTCTCCTTTTGTCACCTGCCGTTAACTTGCAGGGTGACAGAAGCCAGAGAGTGAGGAAGGAAGGAAGTCGTAAACATGATGAACATAACTTGACTAAAACTTTAACACATCATCCTGGCAGTGAGATGGCTGTTAAACAATGAAATAAACAAATCCCATGATCCCACACAATTCTCAGCATCAGCAAACTACTTTTTTGTGAATTAAAGCATGAAAAATATGAAAAATCAAAAGTTTTGATTTTGTCATGCGTGGTCTTGTGTCTATATAATTAACTGAAGAAGTAAAAGTAGAGCAGAAACACAATCACCCAGTTAATTTTTTAGTCAAGCAAGAGTAACAATTTTGATAATAAACTAATTGTTTTAGTAATTTTCAAGAAAAGTTGTGTAAAATGTTCTCGGGTTTCGAACATACAAAGGTGATTTGCTTTTTTAATCATGATGGCTTATTGTAAAGTTTTAGGTCTTAAAATGTCAGTTTAGCTTTTTTGAGACAATAATTGATAGTGTTGCAGCCTTGATTGCTTAATATGTTAACAGTTGTTGTTAGCTGCAGTCTAAATTCTGTACAATCTGCATCAAATCCATCAGAGTTGCATGAATGACTTTCTGCCCTGCTTCTACCAGCTGAACTGTGATTGATGTCTGAGTAAACTGTAGTACAGTGTGACTCCGTTGTGCCTCTAGCACTGAGCTGCTCCACTACATGAAGTTATTACATAATCTTGACAAGTGGTGTTTGAAACTTGGCCCAGAAAATATATGTCACTGGCCATCACATTCAACAAGGAGAATAGAGTCCACACGGTAACAGAATGGATGAGAATGTGAAGGAAACACCATGAAGTGGGAGATACTGATTTCAGAAGTTTGTGTAAGAAATGCTCTTGTTTGATAAAGACTAACAAGACACCCATTTATTTTAGATTTCTTCAGTGACTGTTGAGTTGTGGTCTTTTTTTTCTGAGATGATAACTTTTTTCTCCAGTTGTCTGTAATTTTAGTCCTGCATTGTAAAATCCATGAAAGGCTGATTACGAAAACCCCCCACATTGATTGAGTCATTGTCCTTTTTCATAACTGGAGCCTTGCTTTGCTTTCTGTATTGTTGAAATCCTCTCAGGGTTCTTTCCATAACTGTCACAGTGCATTTAATTTTTTGGATATCTTATGGGTTAATGTTTCCCCTTTTTCAACATAGTTTTATATATATATATATATATATATATATCTTCTTTTTTCCATGTGGTGGAGGCAGTAAACAGTTTGATTCTTTTGTGTAAGTAGTTCTGCATATTCTGACTTTGATAAAGCAAAAAAATCTGCTGACTGACATTCCTATTCGCAGACAGGCTACATTCCCAGCCACAATCTGCACTCATTCTCAAAAACCACGCACACACTCTCACACTCACTCACTCAGAAGACAATGGTTTATGTCTAACAGGAAGATATGTGGCGCTCACAGACTCTCACACACACCGGGGCTGATTGAGCAGTCTGTAACAACAGATGGCTCTGAACCCTGCAGATGTTTATGTGCGTTGCTGTTGTCAATTGTGAATAAAGATCTCTTGTTTTTTCATAATTGAGTCTTATGACTATCTCGTGGCTCATGAGGACAACATACACACATATGCTGTTAAAAAAGATTGGGTTTTTTATTGGTTTGCAAAAAGGGTCTTTTTTTTTGCTTCAGCACACAGCACATACACTGATCCACTAGCCATTGGTGGTCAAAAAGTGGACAGGTGGGCTCATCTGCTGTCCCATTGGTGGTCTACAGACATCTGTGTGTGTGCGTGTGTGTGTGTGTGTGTGTGTGTGTGACATTTGGAGCGAGTCCTGTCTTTGCCTGCAGGGTTGAGACTTCCCTTTCAGTGGTATCTGAGCTGCCAGTGTGTGTGTTCGTGTGTACGTGTGTGTGTGTGTGTCTCCTTGGCCGCCTCTGTTTGACCTGCCATCTGAAGGAGGTATTTCACAGCAGCGTCCCAGAAAGAGCACTGTGAAATATAATGAACTAAACCAATTTAATGTCAGATAATGATATGCTCCTCTATCGATCCCTGTGGGGAACTTTTGAGCTTTTTGAAGGTCAGGGACTGAGCAGCACCCTGGAATTTACTGTCCTGCTCCATGGCACTTAAGCGCCATTGTGAGTGTTAGACCAGTCACTCTACAGCACAGAGGACTAAGCTGTATCAGGTCCTGGCTGCCCTGACAATACTTGCTAGAATTAATTCATTTCTGGTATTGGTTTTTTCATGGGATTCATTAATATTAAGAAAATAATGAATCCAAAATCTTCTCCTTAAAGCCCCCTTCTGTCCAATAAAATGACATGAAAGTAAAATTAATTAATTAAACTGAATGTTTCATTTATCTTTAATTAACAGATGTAAACTTAAGAAATCAAACAGGAAAAACTCTTTTAGTATTCCAGTTATTTTCCTGTTTAATCATTTAGTCTATGAATTATTTAAAAGTATTGAAAAATGCCCACTATGATTTCCAAAAGTGTTTTCTTTGATTTGCTGGGAAAACAGACCTTAAGGGGCATTGATAAGTTTGTTGCCTGAGAAAAATGACAATACAGGTCTTTGTGCAATCATCCACTACCCCTGTCTGAAGTCCAGGAGGTCCAGAAGGACACATAGGTAACACAAGGGGACGGTGCACCTTCTTACAGCATGATGAAGAAGTGGGATGCTGAATTCAAATGTGACAGAAAGAGATGATTTCCTGAAGCCTGATGTTTTCTACTTCCTTCAACAGCGCTGATTTGCAGTTCTTAGTTACCCAAAACAGAAATACAACAGAAGATAATAACTGTAAATGTTCTGCATATTCACTCAAGTTGATCTGCATGTGCATGAAAAACAAGAACTGCATCAACTAGTCACTTGTTTGTAACTTACTACCCCTTATGGTGGGGAGAGGTAGCAAATCCTTATATATAAAAAGCTAAAATCAGGTAATATTTGGCCTAAAAATTGCTGAAAAAATTCTTCAACTGTCAAAATAATTTTCTGTTTGATCATTTCTATCAACTTATCAGGGGGCTCTAACATAGTTATACCAAAAATGACAAATATCCTAACATTTTCAGAGCTGCAGATGATGTTTTCAAATTAGGGAAACCAGCGGTCCGAAACCAAGAGAAATTTCTCAGCGGAAGCTGGTTAGTCAAGGGATTTTTTTCAGCAGGCGCACTTCGCCTCCACTAATAATAACACTGCGGGAAACCCTACAGTTTACAAATGATATAAACAGATTAAATCTGCCAATCCTTGTACAAATCTTTTATATTCTTGCTACATTATATAATTCACTGATTTGATTATTAAAATAACTAGCTATTATTTTTCTGCTGTTTGACTAATCTATTTACTGATTGATTGTCATCATTAGTCAAGACTAAAGTAAATTTTAAAAATCTTGGCTTTGCTGCTGCTTGTATAAGTTGGAGGATCGGAGTGAAATGGAATAAACTGGAACAGAAAGGACAGACATACACTCACGCTGATATATGTTTGTCACACTCAACTAATCAGTTTCAACCCATTAAAATTTCTATTACCATTAATTCCACTAATATTCTTTCCTGTGCAGTAAAACTGAGTTCATTTCAGTCTAATCTGAGTCAGTCTACTTTAATTCATGCCATCTTTTGCTATTCACTCCACTATAGTCTTGATCCGTCTCCTATAATCCAGTCACGTAAAATCCACTAATTCAGTATAATCAGTTTTGGAACCACATGATTCACATCAGATCAATGCAATCCCTTTTCAGTCTGGTATAATCTGGTTCATACCAGCTCAGTTCACATAGTGAGGATGTGTATGTGCTCTTGGTCTCAGCAGGATGCACATCATCTCAGCGTCTCTCTCTCCTTCTCTGGGTGGATGAGCTTATGATTGACCCGCTAAGTAGACAGATGGAGGAAGGTGTGTGTGTGTCTGCATGTGTCCGTCTGTACCAGCAGTAGCCTTTCCTGGCTTTGTGGTTATAGCCAGACTACTCCAACACAAAAAACACACATTCATGTTCAGTTTTCTTTGCTACTCTCTACTTAGATCATAAGTGTGTTTGGCCACAGTCTGATTCAGACCCACCTATAATGTGTGTGTCTATGTGTGTCTGTGTGTGTTAGAGTAAAAAGTAATCCTTCTTGTTTCAGTGCACCTCAGACTGACAGAGCCACAATTACAGCTTCAGTTTACCCTCCACGCTGTATTTTTGGCAGCATGTGTGTGTGGCCCCAAAGTTAAACTCTGCAAAGTTTGTGTTTCACTCTGTTTGTTCAGGAAGAGGTTGTGGTTTCCACAGATAGACACTCAGGGACAAAAGGGAAATAAACAGAGGAGACAGTGAAAGGTAGCTACACTTAAAGCTTCGGTTCAATGACCTGAACTCCCCTCTCTCTCCTCTCTCGCTCTGGGACCTTGCAGCTGCTCTCAGCTGTCCTGTGGTAATGATGTCAACAGGCAGCTGCAGCCTAGCGATGACATAGACCACCCACCCATCCCTTCCCACCTGTCAAAAACACACATACCAACCCCTTCACATGCAGAGGCGTTTACCTGTTCTGAAGGGTTTGCTTGTTTACCTATCGCAAGTTAAATGACACATCGTGCCAGCAAATCTAATTGCTTGCTTTCCCAAACAGACAATAAAATGAATGAAACACATTAGTGTTAAAGAATGAGCCACCTTGCCTTCTTGTCTTCTGTTGATCTGATGCATATTTAGTGGTTTTCGTCTGAGATGAGCAGTTTTCAATGAAGGTTTGGCTAGTGGAGAGCACCACTTTTAGCAGCACATTAATGATGTCAGTAATACAGGTAGTGTTTTAACCCAATCTCATATAGGAGTCAAAACTTCCAAATAGTTTAAGGCTCAGTTCATAACTTTGAAATTTAATTCCAAATGCACATCCACACATATAGCCATGTTCTTTTTATCTTGGCCAGAGAAGAAAATAAGAGATATTGTTTTAACTTAGATCTAATCAGGTTGCTGTTCATACTGACAAACCAAGAAAGCCTGAGACAGGGAGCTTGTAGATTGGATACTCTTGGCGATTGTCATCCTGCATTGCAACACATTGTCAGGACCCATATAGGGTAATCATATTGCAGTGACAGGCCAAATTTTTTTTGTTGTCACAAAGTGCTCACAAAGAGGAAACAATCACTTCTGAGCGTTTTAAGTATTATTAGACCACCAGTCAGCCGCATGTTATGAATAATGACTTAAAAGTGAATATAGGACAAAAAAGAGCTGTTGTTTACATTAAAAGCTTATTGCTGTGTGATCGTTGTCACACACTTTCTACTGGACGTAATGACCTGACAGAGGAGGATACCAGCGCAGAAGTTTTAGCATCTTTTTACTCTTTAATCTGGGGAAATCACTTTGCTGACCTGCATATGTGTTACCATGGTAACTGAACGATTTGCATAGGCTACATAAATAGGCTACAGAACAATTATAAGATTGTTTTCTTAAGAGATTTCACCATTAGCCAATTTTGTTATTTTAATTTAGCCTTTGAACTCGTGCTAAAAATTCCATACCAGCTATCGTAAAAAATCTTGTGTTTAGTTCTTTGCTTTCTCCAACAACATCAACACACACAACACACACACACACACACAAATAATAATACTGGAGTCCTCTTGGAAGCAGACCAAAGCCGTCTCTAAAGTGGTTATTTAGTTCACTTCAGGGGCCTCCAGAAACAAAAAATGCAATATGGACACAGAGGCTTGGTCTGGCCTACAGTGAGGATATGTGTGTGTTTTGATTGTAAGGATTTTTCTGCATTTAGTGTTTTAGGATTCACCCTCATCACCAGGGTTTGATTTGGAAGTGCATCCTCCAACCATCTGCCTGCGCCATCTGACACCGCAGCCCGCTCCTTCCCTTCCCTTTCCTTTATATACGCTTTATTTCTCACTTGTGTATTACCCTCCTCACCCCCCTACTTTCTCGCCATTAAGTCTTCCTCCTCTATTGCGCCGGCATTGTTCTCTATAGGATGTCTGCACATAATCCTGCAATTGTAATAAAGTCTATTATGGCGCTGTGTAATTTGCCTTGCGTCCCAGATGAACTTATGCTTGGTTTCCTTCAGAGAGAGAGAGAAAAAAACCCAATGTTTTCTCATTAGCAGAATTTTGACCATTACTGAGGAAATGGAGAATAAAAGAGGTCCTGAACCCCAGTACATATTCCCTTGTGTCAAATGGTTTAGTAGTTACGCTCCATCTACTTCACTGTTGCTCAAATGTGGCCTTTTTATCAATTAATTATAACTGTTCCTCAAGCCAATGAATCCACTGGTATATGGCTTGTTCCATCATAAAATATGAACTTTGGGATCTTTAAAATACAACTACATAACCTTAATTATTTGTAAGTTCTCAGGATAAAGCTGGCTATAAGCTATGAGTGTTTGCTTTCATTTTTATAAAAAAATTAGGAGAATTTTCTTTCACCCACAGTCATGTGAGAGTTGGACATCTCAACCATAATAGAGGCTTTCTTTTGTTGTTGTTTTATGAAAACTTTTCAAGTGAACAAAAGCAATTCAGAAACATGTTCTCAGTAATGTTCTTTATGTCTATTCATTTTGTCATTAAAGCAATTTTAACTTGCCAGATGTTTTAATTCGTTTTGATGTTCACTTGTACAGCAGTTGCTCTGTGTGGCATCCCTGGCAACACAAGTATCCCAGTATCACCACCTCAGTCCTCTTGTTCTTTCATTATTCAGGAATGCCTCTTATCTAGTTCTTTTTAAATTGTGACTCTTTTCAAATTAATTTTTTTTTTCTCTTTTAAAGCTAATCATGTTCCTTTATTATGAACTCTTATCAAGTTTTTTCATTATCCGTGACTCTTATCAAGCTTTGAGTCTAGTGGGGTAATTTCCAAGAAAATTAAAGATACAGTTTATCACAAAACTGCAGCCTTCAGCCCTTGAAGCTTGAGTCCTGCTATAATGTTCCTGCTATAATGTTCCTCATGTGTGCATCGGTCAATCTGTTGTGCCTGCTTTGTTCAAAAGAGCAAAAGCTGCGGCTTACCAAGAATTATTCACTGCACGGTAGGGAAGTCACTCTCACCACTGATAGCTGAACCTCCAGGGGCTTGCAGAGAGCTACTTAAGTGTAAAATTTTAAAAATAGAGTAAATCTTGACTGACTATGAGCATGTTGAACCAAATATAAAAAGCTTAAACTGCGCTGCTTGCGCCTATTATCAATATAGGTCCATTCTAATACAGCGTATACTCTTCGTAACAGACAGTGTCTAGCAATGAAAGTATTGTGAGCCACTTCTTTCCTTACTGAAATATCTCAACAACTACTGAATAGATTGTCTTATTTTTTTGTACAATGCCATGACTTATTTTCCTGGAGTAAATAGCTTAATGACTCTGGTGATCTCATCCTCTAGCACCACCCCAAGATTCCCATTTTGAAGTTTCAGTCACGTGTTCTGCAAACTATTGAATGGATCCCCATAAAATTTGGTGCACACATCTACATTCCCTTTGAGGAGAATTTAATTAACTTCAGAGATCCCTTAAAGTTTCACAAAGCTAAAGCGCCACCATAGGGTCACTTGTCCAATACAGTGTTTCATGGTCAAGTGCCTGCAATAATAATGAGGAAATTCTCATCACCCTCAGCTTTACTTTGAGTTTAGTAGTGGGTAGAAAATATTAACATAACATCACAATAAACAGGTGAACATGGAAAACATTATACCTTGATATCACTTGCATTTACATGTTTGCATTGGTATAATAAGCATGTTAGCATCCTGGTGTTGGCATTTAGCTCAAAACAGTGCTGAGGCCTCACAGAGCTGCTAGCATGGTTACAGTAAGAGTTATGGCCATGGTTCCGCTGTTTGTTGGGAAGATTTCATGAATATTTTTGTTTGTTTGTTTCACCTTTCTATTTTTCCCCTCTGCACCCAAAACATACCAATACACCAGTTTCATGATCATTACACTCAGTATATACAGTATTTTTTCTTTTTGATGGAGGACTTGTGTATTACTGACAGACGGAGGAAGAGCCACTGACAGCTGCACGCTTGACTGCAAGACTCAGCGACTCCATGAGAGAGAGAGCTAGACTTATGCAGAGGAACAGAGAGAGAGAGAGAGAGAGACAGACAGAAAGAGAGAGAGAATATCAGAGGATCAGATTTCTTTCTGTCTCTCTCCATCAGTGAGGCGTTATCTGACCCACTGTGGCCTAGTACATCTGTTCTACTTGCCTCTCTATCTTTCTATCTATGTTCAATGTCTCTGTCTCTCTCTCTCTCATTTTCTCTTATTTTCTCGCGACTTCCCTCCATCCCTCTCATTTGGCCCACTTCCCAATCACACTCCCCTACAGCGCATGAGTGTGTCGGTGTGTGAGTGTGCGTGTGCATGTGTGTGTAAGTAAGAAGGATCATTTCTGAGTAAGATGTTTGCCAAAATAAAGGTTTAATCTCCTTTAAAAAGAATTATAACCTATGCAGACACACACACACACACTCAAACACACAGTTAATCTGCTTCTTATCTTCATGAAATCCATCTATTTTGGGAGGAACAAGCCACAATTCATTGGGGCAATTTAAGCAGGGTTGAATATGAAAAAAAACAAAAAAAACATGAACTCCTCATAGAATGTAATTCATCACCAAGGTTGTGTTTATTTTAGGCCTGTTGGTTTGGATCGGTATCTACTGTATCGCTGTATGGTCCTATTATTTCTCCCACCTGTGTTTCTTGGCTGGAAATCCAAAGGGAACAAGCAAATCTGTTTGTCTGACATGAGATGGACTTGGATGACAAGTGTGTACATATGTGTCTGTCCGTATTTAGCAGCTTACAGTGGTTTAAACCCTAGTCGTAGCTGCCTCATCCCCTTTTTAATTAATCTCAACAAAAAGTCCAATAACACAGAGAATACATTTGCATAAAAGGTTTGTAAAACAACATGAGACAATGCAATTTAAAGATGAACTCACGAGTAAAAGAGGAGGGAGGAAAATCAAACTTTTCTTCAATTTTATCATTTTCTTCTGTACTCCTGCGAAACCAAAACCTCATGTCACATCTTGTCTTTTCTCCCCTCTGTCACATTGAGCCAATCAAGAGAGAGACTACATCTCGAGCCTGTTCCTGACAAAAAATGCAAATACTGTAAATATTTAATGATCTATATAAATATATAATTCAAATCCCTATGTGATGAATTATGCACTGTCTGCTGGGATTTGATGAATGTTTGTCTTTGTTACTGATAGCTCTCCATCACTGAGCAACGTCCCTTTTCGTGTGTACGCAGAAGTAAAATTTTAAAAAAACATCAACTACAGACAGAATTTGTAAGTTAAAGAACTCTGCACTCATTTCAAAAGTAACATGATTACTTATGACGTACTAGAGCAGCAGTTTGTAAACTACATACATACACTGCCCCTTACGCATACATAAGCTGAAACACTTTTAATTCAATAAACTTTTTATTTCCCAAACCAGCTATTTTATGTTATCCTCTAAAATCAGAATGATGGTTTTCTTTCTTGTAAGAGATCAGAAAATCAAACGCATCGTGGTCTGATATTTTTTTTTTCCTCGTGCTGCAAAAGATAAAAGTGCTGAGAACAAAAGAGAAGAATTTGTATGTCATTTCACATCAGGTCTAGAGGGATTTCACTCTGTTATTTACTGTAGGTGATAGCAAAGGTAATGGCCTCTACAGCTTTTATGTCTGTCATTACGCTCTGTGCCTTTCTTGTGGAAAAAGCAGCATTCAGTGGGGTCGGTTAATTAACAGCTGTAAAAAAAGCAATGGCAGCAAGAGAGAAAATACCCTGTAGAGATCTGAAGTGACAGAGGCTCGGATAGAGCTGTGAAGACACAGTGGAGAAATCAGCTCAGTGAAGCGGCTGAACACTGGGGAGGATTGAATGAGCTGAACAGCTGAGGATACGAATGTTTGTGCACACACTCACAGACACACACGCACACACACACACAAGCACACACACACGTACAGTCTGCTAATGGTCAGGGGTTATTACCGGGTCAAGATGAGTCAGGAGAAGGTCAGAGGAGACCACATTTTTGTTATGCAAGATTATCTGAACAGGCAATGCGTGTTCTCCTGTGCTTGAATGATTATCGTGTGCCTCTGTCAGTTGGTATTTATTACTGCATACTGAATATCTGTGAATATTGCCTGTGTTATTCCTATGAGCATGTGTGCGTGTGCATGTGTGTGTGTGTGTGTGTGTGTGTGTGTGTGCATACAGCAGTCTAGTGGTCCACCAAACTAATGTGCCACCTGATCCAGCCCACCCCTCGGCCCCTAAAGTCATTACATGGTGCTACCCAATCCCTCCACGTCTCCCAGCCATCTCTCTTGGGTCTCAGACACATGTGAGACACCTAGTGTACACACACATCCACACACACACACACACACACACACACACACACACGCACACGCACATACATCAAGTGTTTCTTTGGACAGCTTTAATCAGCCTGGTACCAGTGACCTATTCTCCTTTTAAGAATAATAGTAAGGATGCAGTGGTGGTATGTTTTAATTGTTTCAAAAATCTAATTATGTCTTATATCTGTAAATTTTTGTGCTTAACTCATTTTCAGGAAAGTGCATTTAGTGTTTTGAATGAAAAATATGACCCTCACATGATTTGTTAAGATCAAGGGAGTTTTTTTTATTTCTGGGAGTCAGTGCTCCTTCTGAGTCAATGGACACATTGTATTTAAGACCTTGAGTTTGCAATGAAACTGTTTTCGTTTTGCTTTACTCATAAAGCTGCTGTTTGAAAGAACTTCAGCAACATAACCTTGTCTGTAGTGAGCCTAACTACTATAGTTTTGATTGGCTCAGCTGCAGATAAAATGTGAATGTGCTTTAAAACAAATTCTATGGGCCTCATTCATAGGACTGTGCATGACTTACACACAGACACTGATGTGCATACCAGCAAATAAATCTGCTAAGGATGGGGTCTTGTGATAAGTGTCTCTTTAGAAATAGATGTGTCAGGCTTAGAGAAACAGGGTCCTTCTGACAATACACAAGAGGGCATTGTTGTTTTGTTCCTAACTCATGTGTTCCTCCAGTTTTTCCTGACAGGAAGAGGATAGGACTTCGAGGTTGGTTTAGAGAGGATACATGCCACACTACAAGACACCACTGAAAACAAAAGAGACTGTTAAGTGTTTTGTTTTACCCAGCAGCACAACTTGTAAATATTTAACCCTTTGAATAATAAGAAGTTAACAGAGCTTGTCTGCAGAGGCTGGTGACCGAGCTGAGCTGGGGATTTATCCTAATAGATCCTATATCCTATAGTACTAATACAAGTAGCAGCACGCTTCAAGCTATAATTCTATTATTATTGAGTCATCAGGCTTTAGAGGATGCTACTGCTCACCTTATAACCTGATACCTAATTTAATATATATATATATATATATATAAATTTACCATGAAAAAAAAATCAAGTTAATAAGTGCATATCACGCTTCATTAGCTGCGTGTCATTTCACATCAAGTTTCTGAAACAAAAACAAATAGCAAACACTGATTAGCCTTGGATGTCTCTCATGACAGGGTGTAATTTTTGGAGTAATTAGATTTGATTTGGAGAGAATTGTTTCAGAAAGCTCATTAAAACATTCAGATTTATTCCACTACTTTAGTGTTGTTGCGTAACTCAGAGCTGCACATATGCTACTGTCAAATTAATTTAAATCTCAACTTCTGTATTAGAGGTGATGTATAAATCTTTCAAACGCCCTTCTTTGTACATATGCAGCATCTATTAATGAGCTCCCAGATGTATAATTTGGCAATTCTTATTATTTTGTGTCTACAATAAATCTCATTACTTTGGTGCTGCTTTTCCTAGAGCTTGTTTCAAATCAAATGTCATTTCATCACTTTCTTACTATTTCTTTCTCCAAGGACACATACTCTGTAGATAAACCACAATGTTTTCCCAGCGTCTACATCTATCCTTCCTTCCCTCTTTTACTATTCACTGTCATCACCCTTAGATCTGTCTCTTCATCCGACTGCCAAGAGAGATCCCTAACACACACATATACACACACCCACACGCAGCCCTGAATAGACTAGAAGCCCAAAGAATAAGTGATAATACAGAAGTCATCCTTCACAAGAAAAAATAGAAGTCACAGTGAGAGAAGTGGTCTGGAAAGTGAGAGATATTTCTTTAAAACTATCTTCAAATCTCCTGCAAGACAAACCTGAAGATTAATCTGGTCTTTCAGGATAAGAGCAAGTCAAACTACCAGAATCTGTATTCAGAGGGACACATTTCCTGTTGGTAATTCCTTCCTTCCACCTCGACTGTTTCATTCCTACTTCCTCTTTGCCTTAATAGAGTTTCACATCAACAGTGAGTCAAATGTACTTACAATGCTTGCCACCACTTTACATCACGAACCCAAACAAGTGCCCCCTGCTTTTCAAAGGTCAGCATCCACCTCTTGTTAGATGTGAACGCACCAATCAGAGTAGTTCGTGCTGCATGATTAATGAACCTCACATAGGTCATGACCTTTTCCTAAGTAACTGCAGAGATAAAAGCAATGTGGGTGTGTGAGATGTATAGGTGTAATAGCCACGGAGGCGGCAGAGTCCATGACTTGATATATGAGGAGTAATGGCTGCTAGAGCGCTCACCTTCCGAGTACATCAAGATAGATATGGAGCATCGAGTGTGTGTGTGTGTGTGTGTGTGTGTGTGTGTGTGTGTGTGTGTGTGTGATATTGTGTGTGATATTGTGTGTGAAAGAGAGAGTGTTCTTCTCAGATTTGGGATTTTGTGTGTGTGTGTGTGTGTGTGTGCGTGCGCCTGTGACAAATGAGAGCAAATGTGACCAACGAGTGCTGAAGACGTCATTCAGTGAACATCAAGTTAAATTCAACGCACTCTCTTTCTCACACACACACATACACTCTCTCTCTCTCTCTCTCTCACACACACACACACACACACACACACACACACACACATACACATAGCAAGCATGAACCATCATTAGCATTTCAAAGTAATAAGGTGCAAGGGGGCACAAAATTATGCATTTTGTGCACTTTGAAATGGAGATTTGCTTAAAGACTGGAAAAATACTGTTTACTTTTTCCAAAAGAGAGGATTTGAAATGGTCCAGATTATTTCCACTGTATCATCAGTGCCGATACACACTTGCTCGCTCGCTTAGTCCCTGACAGACAACGTCATAGGAGTAGATCAGACCATATTTATGTGGTTTGGTGTTAAGCTCATATGATATGCTCATATACGGTATTTTAAGTCATGGTTTCACAAGCTGGGTGCTCTTTACCACTCAAGCAAATTGAAAAAGAGCTTTATTATATGTTTTTTTTGTCTTAATCTTATAGTCTTATATCATGCAACTGCCAGACTTGTAACATACATCTTCCCATGTTTTTTTTTTTGTTATACTAAATTGTTAAGTGTCTATTGAATCTAAAGTGCTTGAGAAAAAAGTGTCTGCGGGAAAAAAAAGACAAACAAAGTTGGCTATGAAATGGTGACAGATTCTGTGTTGGTGGTGATCCAAGTCTATTGTTTGATCACTTTTAATTTTTAGCCATAACTCCTGCTTGATTCAGTCTTTGCAAGAAGGGCCCAGCACTCAGCACTTCCAACAGTGTCACACTCACATGCTACTCTGACGGAAATAAAGCCAAGAAAACAAACAATAAGCAAACATAAATTGTGGCCAGGCCGCAGCTGTGTAATTTGGAGAATTGCTTAAAGCTGGTGGAAGTTTTCCTGTTTACAGAGTGTTGTCTGTAAGAAATAGTCTCAATTTTGTCTCAGACAAACCTATGAAAACAGAGACTACTTTCTCAGCCTAACTTTAACTCTTTAGACTACTTAGTAAACATGTTTCTCTTTATATTTTGGAAACCTGGCACCAAAAATGCAGAATTAGTTCTTACCAGTTCCTATTGTCAGTGTACCAATGCATTTGCAGAAAACTGTTATTGGATTTCACAGTGATTTACTTTGATACTGAAGAAAATGTCTAAATATGAGGATTCTTGTGCCAGTTTTACAGGAGTTTATGGAAGCATCTTTTTTTTTTTTGCTCTTCAGGGACTGATAATCTTCGTGAACAATTTAAAAAGTGTTTTACCAGGATTAAAATTTAGCTATCACAAAGTAAGGTTATTATGAGATAACAAGAAAAAAACTGATTTGAAGTTTTATGTAATTAAAATAACAATATATTCTAGTTTTTAATGATAAAAATGACAAAGAGAAACTAGTCTGGGGCCAACAATTATTGGTTTATTTTCTCAAACAAGAAACATAATGGGTTTTGGTACTATAGTAAATTTTAATTTGAATCATTTGAGCATGATAGAGAAACCTTATACAATCCATGTTCTTCTGTTCTGTGTATAAAAATGATCAAACCCAAAAATAAAAGATTTCCTGGTGCACATTTTCTCAGGTGTCTCTGTCCAAGTTCACCCTCCATTTCTCACAGTGAAGTCATTAAAAAATGAGCTCAAAGCAGACTGATCCATGATTTTTCCACTCTTTTTCATGGAAGGGGGACAAATTCTGCATTTTATTCCTCTTTTCACATCAGTGTTTTTTTTGTTTTTTTTCTGTTCTTGGATTGCATTTTTTTCAGTACTTAGCTTTTTTCCAGTTCCCAGCTTTTTTAACATTTCTGTGATTATTTAAGGTAAAAACAGAATCCTCACTCATCTGTCTAATCATGCAGAACAATGCTTCTGTGTAGGGCATCTACAATACATTTTAAGCAGGCAGTGATCCAGTTTCATTAAGCTCTATCTCTATGTGCAAAATGTCCAATGTAATGCAACCAAATATAATGCAAAAGTTAGATTTTCTTCAGTTGTTACAGCAGGCAATAAAGCATCTTCTGTGTGTCTATTAACGTGAAAGAGAAAGAGATATACAAGGCAGTCTGTCAGTGGATGGAGTTCATTAAACTCAACAGGATGTTCACATTACAAAACAGATTAGGTATAATGACAACAAATCAGTAGACCAAGTGACACCAGTGTGTCCAAGTACTTCAGTCAGCACTGATGCCTCTCTGCTCTACAATTATTTTGCCAAAGAGAAATAACACAGTATTTCCACAAGTGAAGCTGTGCTTTTTAAAACACTCGACGATCCTGTCCCCATAGAATAAATTCCTCCAGATAAAGCATTTCTATTGGCTGCATTAATTACCTGATTGTCTCTGATGAGATTTTTTTTTCACGTTGTTCTACGGAGCTGTAATGAAGTGTTAAATTAACCACTGCAGGCAACCTATACAGTTCATGCTATAAATTAATCACACATACAGTACATGAAGGGTGTGTCTTTCGGTGTAATGGTGGTGGGAAATATACTTTTCCCACAGCAGAGATTAAGACTTGCAGGAGCAACTCAAATGCAGTGACTCTGATAATGACTTCAATCTGGTTTGGTGCCCATTTGCAATGGCAGGCGGTCAGCATGAGCCAGTGAGTCAACAGGACTCTGCAAAAGCCTCTGCTCACAGCAGGCATTTAAAGTTTTCATAGCGATAAAAAAGCACAAGTGTTACTAATTGCATTGAGAATGTTATTCTCCTGTGAAAATAACAGCTATAATCGGGTTCATTTGTTACATCTGTGCTTGACAAGTCACACTGGTTTATCAAGGTAAAGTGACATTTTCTGACAAAGAAGTCATGCTTTTGTTCTGTGAACTTTGTATAAGAATGTTTAGTGGTATAATCAGTAAATAATGAATATGAATACTTTGAGTTTTTGGGGAACTTTTGTCAAAGCAATAAGCTTCTCTTTACAGAACTAAAATTTAGTTCATTTACTCAGTAACACAGTTAATTCTGAAGATTTTTGTTTCTTACTTTTTTGATAAATCTGTGGTGCAGCTCATGGTCAGGACTATTTTTATAACATGTATCCCAGGGATCCATTAAAAATTCATTTTTTAGTATTGGCATTAAAAGCAGACGAAGGAGCAGAAATGCGTCTGGCAGCATTTACACTGCTGTAAATTTACTGCAAACTATTACTCACTTTAAACTAAACTAAACTAAAAGTTAGGTTGTGCAAGCTGACATAGTTCACTAGCATGGAGGACAGCTACTGTCATTTGAAGAAATAATTTCCAGTGGTTGAAGAAAAGCAGTTGTTGGCTTATCCTTTCATAGAGACAGTCTCGCTCACAAAAACTGAACAATTCAGGCTTTATTATTAATTATATTATTATTATAAAATATTATTTATTATCTGGATAATGCAGCTTTGCAGCTAAAAACTAGGGCTTTAGCTAACAACAAGCGGCCAGTGGCATAAAGAAGAAGAACCCCTTAGCTGTCCTCAAAATAAATGAGTCTAACTCACATCACTTTTCATCTACTCTACTTAACACCTGATTAGCCGTCAAACCATAGACTAAATTTTCCCTAAATGCATTGTAAACACCTTAATTCTTGAGTAAAAAATGTAGATTTCGGCAGGTTTAATATGTAAAAATGAGTGAAAAGTGTCAAAAACTGTAAAGAAAACGTAAATGTTATCTTCTATGGTGATATTTTTCAGATCAGTAAAGCAGGAATGTAATGTGTTCTGTTTTTTGCATTGGACTGTAGCTGGGTTTTGCATCTTGGTAAACTATGTTTTCTGTATCTTTATTATACAGAAAACTTAGACTAGTGTTTATAATTTATTTATGAATTTATAAGAAACACAATGCTTTCTTAATATATTTACTGATTGTGAAAGAATAATTTTGAGTGGTGAACTCTGAACTCTGTGTTTTATGACCTGCACTACAGAGCGGCCTGTTTCTGAGACCGGTGGTTTGTTTCTGAGTTTTCCTGAAAGTTCTTTCTCATCTCTGGATTTAAGCAAGCGAGATGCATGAAGTGGGATTTTGATTGTCAGCCTCATTTACCTGTTATAACATCTTACACCATTGGGTTGTTTGATTCCGTGTTGCTCATACCTTTATGCTGTCTGTGTGAATGTCAGTCAAGAGTGGTTTATCAGTGGCACGTGACTCTGTGCAGCCGTGCTGAGTGAGGCTGCGCTGTTGCATACATTTACATAAATAAACTCTCCCAGAGTGGATATGACTACATCAATGTGGTTTTCCCCAACCACAGAGACGCCTACTTAACTCACACAGTTTAATAAGTTAGTGAGGTAATTATAGGTTTAAGGCTTAAAGAGGCCTGGAAAACAGATGTGAAGAAACCGAGATAGTTGTACAGTAGAGGAAGAGGAGTTGTCTACAGTAATGATACCAGGGGAGAAATGAAACAAACTGTTACTCAGTGAGCAGAGTATTTTCAGTTGTTCCCTTCCTCTCTTCCTCTGTTTTTCTCTCGGCGTTTTCCCAGTGATGTAAGACTCCCAAGTCTACATTTAAATCTCAGTAAATGTCTTCCTCTGTGCTGCTGGGGTAAATTTACTCCCTCTGCATGGCATTTGAGTCTGTATAATACCTAAGCAGCCTTAAAGCACTTCACTACAAATAATTAGGCATGTTCAGGGGATTAAATAGAGAAGAAAAAAACAAATTCAGCTTTAAGTTTAGTAGTTTATCTTTTTTTAAGTGCAACTTTGGTATCTAATCCATCAATAACAAGAACAAGAACAAGACAACACAGCAGAGACACCGAGATAAAAACAATCACCAGAAAAACATTTGTACTCCATGTTCTTGTTTGCACTGTGATGAAGAGGTGCAGCCCGAGGGTTGATCCAAGGCCAGCTATTGTAGCTGAGATTTGTTCTTAACTTAGACTGCTTCGCATTCATCACATCAGAGGTGAGGTTTTAGCCTCACTGAGCTCCTATATCAGCCTACATGAGTTTAACCTGCAGGACTCACCTTTTAATGCTTTTCTTTGTCATCTGTGTGGAAAAAAACAGCAGATTTCCAAACACTCAGAGAAAATGAAAGTGCACGTCATGCTTATAGGAGCATTGCTTCTGCTGGGCTGCAAGTGATGTGGTCAGATCACAATAAATTACAAGAATCAATCAGAGGGGATGGCAATGGAGAAAGTTGTTCGTCCCTCTGGTTGGAAAGTAGTTTCGCTGCCTTTGCTAACATCCATCAGCAAAGCAGAGAGCACCAGAACGGGTAACAGACTGCAATCACGCTCCCCTCCATTTTTTTCAAGCTCCTCCACTTTCATCACTTAGTTTTCTGCTTTGTTTCAAGTTGGGTTTTTTTTCATTAACTTTGATGACGGCTGCAAGTAAGTTTGATGACTTTTGCTGAGCATCACTCAGCAGCATGTAGCAGCAGGCAAACTTTATCAAACTCCCATGTCCCATGTAGCCCCTGAACTCTGATTCCTGCATGAGTTAGATTACGCCACAGTTTCTGGTCATTTTATAGGGCAGCCTTAAGTCTAGCAGTGTTTGAGTTTTAAGTTACATGCATTATCCTGTAGGTCATATCTGCACTATCATTGCTTGACCCACAATTGTCGGGTCATAGTTGTTGATTTTGGTTGCATTCGTTGTGTTTACTTTCCTGTTAGAGGTCTTTGTTTTTGAGGTGAAACAGAAAAATTGAGAAAGAGAGAGAGAGACAAATCACAGAAACAATACAACACCCTGAAGCAACAGGATGAGACAGAAGAAAAAGGAAGGAAGGTAGAGTAGACAGCGAGAGACAGGAAGAAGGAGAGATGCAACATTTGATAGAGAGGGAAACATGCCAGGTGGAGTTGTGGGGGATGTAAAGATAGAGACGTACAGGGAGGAGGTGTTGAGAAGAGAAGACAGAAGATAGACACTGCTGTCATCACGCGTTACTGTGAGCTGATTGGCCATTGCCAACACTTTCCCCTCCAATCATCTTTGTTGTCAATGCAACTGTGGGTGTGTATGTGTGTGCTGTGTGAAGGACTGACATCATGGTGGAGGAATCTCCTTTCTCAGTGGAGTAGTCAATAGACAGCCACAGGGAGGAAGCTCAGTTCGTGCTCCTTTGACTTCACTGCTTATGTATGTGTGCAAATGCTCTTGCAGCCTGTGTGTGTGTGTGTGTGTGTGTGTGTGTGTGTGTGTGTGTGTGTGTGTGTGTGTGTGTGTATGTACAGTACTGTGGTCTCTCCCTGTGTTGACACTGCAGTGCGAGGGTCTTGGATAATCTTGGATAATATTGAACAGTAGAGTTCAGTATTCTGGATCAGATCACGCTCAGATGTTTGGTCTTTCTGTGTAGGCTACATTTATTTTAGCCATTCTCTATCAGATGTCCAGACGGTTCGATCCACTTCAGCCTTGTGGTCGGATATGTTCCTATCACTGTCTCATTATTTGTTTGGCCTCGGAATTATCTGGAAAAATATTAGGAGAAAGAAAGTGGAAACCTTCAGTATTGGCTGATGAGCCAAACAAACCTTTGAAATGATTGTTTAGCAACTCTAAATGGACTCATGATAGTAATATGATGAAGTTCATCCACATCTTTTTGTCTAAATGATCAATACTGAGCAAACTAGTTATTGAAGTTGTTTGAAGAGCATTGTTTGGGTTGATTAATTTATACAGGACTTTTCTTGTTTTTGTATTTTTATTGCTTCTTGCTTTTTTTGTTACTATATATCAGTATTTTTACTCATCCAAATTTGTTCACAGGTTTTAGGGAGTCGCCATGCTTATGAGCAAAAAAAGCTGTGTAAGCTTTTTGTGCCTCCAGAGAAAGCTTTGTAAAAAAATCGGTAATTTATGTTGGTTGGGGCTTAAGATTTGCCTGATAGGAGGCAGAATTTGTCTGACATTTTCCTCACTCCAAGTGATTTTTTGTTGATTAAACTTTCTCATAATACAGTAAACAGTAAAATAAAATGTGCTGCTAAAAAGTTTAGAGGTGCAAAATAGGAAATGCACTAACTGCATCTTAAATCTTTTTTTTTTTCATCCACACTTCCTGGTTTTACACTTCTTTCCTTGATTTGGACTTATGCAGTGTTGTTTTTCATTGTTGGAAAAATACGAAAGGCACCAACAACCCTGCACTGCCACTGGTGTGCCTTTCCATTCTAGAAAAAAAAGCATTTTGCCCACTCTACAGCCTGACAGCAGCATGACAATGGCATTAGTCCCAACAACGGCAGTGATTGGCTATTCATTAGTGTCTTGTGGCACTTATCTCACAATGCCAGACTCTGAAGAATCAGTCAATTGAAAAAAAAAAAACAAAAACTGAACATTAAAAATGTTCTCCATGATACACTGAAGTCTGATTCGTACAATTACAAGATAATTAACCTCCTGCTTTGATGAGCTGAAGTACTATCACAGTTTTCAGAAGAACAATTGACAGCATATGTTAGTCTGCTCTTATTGCGAGAAACCGGAAAATGAGCCGCACAGTGCTCATATGGGTTTGTCTCTTTACAGGAAGAGTTAAATAAAAGTGTTATTAGTGCTCATTTGCTAAATTATTCATTCTTTAGGCACATCCATCCATCCACTAAGTGAACCAGGCTACTTATAATGTTCGTGGTTGCAGTTTGCTGGAATCTACCTCAGCATGCAGCACCTAAGAAAAGTCACACATGAAAGAAGTGATTCAGTTATTTTATTGAACTCTTCCAAGTCACATAAATACCTTCTGCTGAATCCTTTTTGCAGCACACGTGAAATCTTACATGCTTTGGTTACTCAAATCCTTGAGACCGTGTCAAATGTATATTTGTGTCCACATTCTCCACTTGAACTTGCTGTGGTTTGTGTTTCTTTTGGCCATGCGTATATCCTTTAAGCTCTTTATATCTGTGACTGTGATTGACACATTTAGTACTCTTAACAACCGTCGACACGCCTCAGCAACCATCTGTCACTCAAGGCCCCCTGTCGCCACAGTAACAGGGGTCTGGAGAGGCAAGGGGGACCAATAGAAAGGGCACATCCATGACAGCCTGTCATCCGTAGCAACCTCACCTGCCCCCTGCATCTCTTTCTCTCCTCACATCTAATTTTCCTCTATCACTCTTTCACAAGGACTGAATTCAGACTGTTAGAAACTTTCAACAAGCCTTAAGCCCTGCGATAATGATATTCTATTGGCCTTCAAAAAGTCACATTTAAAGTTTCTGGCTGCGAGTAATTTAGGCAGTTCTCAAGCATTGCCAGTATGAGGGCAACTACTTAAATCGCAGCGAGAGGCTACAGAAAAGAGCAGCTTCATTATAAAAGCACAGTGGGAGCTCCGAGTCCTGCGATGGAGGAGACGAAGCACGGTTTGTTCACCGCCTCCTCCTGCCTTCCACCTCTGACCCGAGGGCTGAACTGTGTTGTGTAAAAAGGTCGAATGGCAAAGTGTTTGATAACAGTGGAGACTGGTGACTTGTCAGAGACAACAGGTATTTAGAAATTGGAAAGGAATATAGATTAAATGAGACTGACCAGGCTCTTACCACTTCCACAAGTTTTTTTCATTACTTTGAGGGACTTTTTGGATCAGCAGCTCATTTTCATCCTTTTTTTCTCCTTATTCTTTACACAAGAGCACCATGTTCTTGTAAAAGCAATAAAAATTGTATTCTTGCATTAGAAAACAGCAACTTTTGGATGTGAGACAACACCTAGGAGGATGTTGTCTCATTTCCAAAAAAATTGTGTGTAGCTTATGTAGATAAGAGAAAAGCCCTATGAGAGGGTGTTTATGACTGTTTTTGTTGGTTGTGTGAGGATTATGCATTGTGTTTTTGTTGCTTGTATGCAGCTCTGTACAGCACTTTTTGCCCAAGCAAATTTCCTCTGGGGCAAAAAAGTTTATTAGATTTTGTTTGAAATGACCTCATGCTTTAAAATTAGCAATCTCCAACCTTTAAACATCAATATGACTGACAACGTATTTTATCTGACTCATGGTTCTATCAAAGCCTTTAATTTGTAATGATTATATGCAATATTAACATGCCTGGTTGGACATTTTGTGTATTGTATCAAGTATTTGATTGATTTAACTCTGAATTGATTTAATTCTTACTCAAAATTCTTTAAGTTCAAGTACGTTTGTGGAGTTTGAAGTATACTGAGACATGCTTTTGTTGCATACAGTCTATATAAATTGCCTTGTCTGGTACAAATATGGCATTTATGGTCACAGCAACAGCAACTTTTTTTGACTTACTTAGACACTTCCTAAATTTATTACTCTATGCCTATTTCAAACATTATTATTTTATCTATTTTTTATTATAAATTCATCCTCCCCAGTGGATTTATTAATTTATGTGCTCCCTGTTTTAAGGAGAGAAAGCATTAAAAACATACATCAAACACCCGATTGTTCCATATAAAATATCTCATCTTGATCAATATGCAGCAGAAACATGATGTTTAACTGCATTGTACTGTTGCATCCGTAACTATGGCAGCATTAGGTGTTAAAGTTGTATCAAAAATGTGTGTGTCGCGGATGTAGATAAGACATAAGCTGTATGATAATCATCAGGTGGCATGTCGTGTTTTATGTTGGTTGTTACATCATTTAATTAGCTGCAGGATTTGCTTAATGATGTGAAGAAAAATGAAGATTATCTGTGTAACTGGCTGTATGAGTTCACCAAGTGTGAAACTTTTTGCATCACGTGCAGCACACACTGCATTTCAAGCATTTCAAGTCATTATGACGTGCTGTATTTAACAGCATATTATTACATCGTGTGCGCAGCTATATGGTTTTGACAGTTAATTCATTTGTTACAGTTATTGAATTATAGCTTCTATACAATTTTAGGATTTACTGAGGATTAACTTTGACTGTTGATACTGATATTAAGTCTCTTCTCTTCCTCTGTTCCCTGCTCTGCCATCCGTGATATCACCTGCTACGACGTTTTGGATACTCCATCAGGTAAGACATCCATCCTTTTCACAACTCCATTGGCACCGAACAGCTTGCATATTTAACAAGCTCTGCTGTATGTGTATGTGTATGTGTTTCTTTTTTTCTTTTTGCTTTTTTTTTTTTGTTTTACATATCCACGCTTTCTCTCACAGCTCAGATGGAAATGAGTCTTATGAATATGCATGCACTCCCAGAGCTTTCTGCACTAAAGCTTGCTGTCGTTACTCCTTCCCATCTCGCGCCGTGTTCCTCTTTTTCTGTCATTGCCTCTTTCTCAGCAGTTCACTCAGTCAAATACCCTTGATACAGGGAGCCTGACATTAAGTCATGAAAGTACATCATGGATGATACTCACAAAGAATATTCAATGCGAAGATGAAAGTTTATATGACATTGTTCAAAGGTCTAAGGACAGATTAAAGATTACTCTCTGTTTGTGTGTCTGTGTGTGCGGGTGTGTGTACGTGTGTGCACATGCATGAACATTATAATTCAGTCTGACAGCCTGTCTCAACTCTAGGAGGCTGTAGCAGTTTTTTTTTCTGTTTTACTTCTCAATCCTTTGTAGGATCATGCATTCATAGTTCAAAAACATACCATATTATGTAACATGATCTGTAATGTGTCATATATGTGTGCTTTTTGAGCGTGTCTGTGAAAAGAGATTTTGTCATGAAGAATCAGATTCACACAGCGTTACGCTTAAAATACAAGAATTTCACTGTAGAGTAGAGGGTTTCACAGTCGATCAGTCAACACATTGACTATGATAACTGACAGCTCTGCAGCAGTATTGTTGTAGAATAATTGTTCACCTTTTGTTTTCGCACGGTGCAGTAATAAAGCAGTGGCAATGAAAGGTGGTTATTATTGGCAAGTCGTAGATGTTATGCATGACTTTATCGTTCTATAGTGTGAGGCAGTAAAGGAGCAGCTATGTAGCAAGAGTAAGAGACAAAGAGAAACATGCCTGCGCTTTCTAATTTTCAACAACAATTAACTGTGCAGAAATACTTTACCAGAGCAAGCTTACATTTTTTTAACAATAATTGCCTACATTATGACGAGTCAAAAAACAAAAGTCACAAAACAAAAAACAAAATCGAGGTATTAAAGGAAGACTCCAACTGTAATTGCATTTGAGCAGTCACATTGTTATTACAGTCAAACTGTATCTTTTGCTCCAATATGCTTGCTGAGGGTTTTGTCCAATCAGCTCATTGGCAAACTGTCTCTCTGAGCCAGTCAAGGCTATTTCACTTACCATCAAGTTGTTCCCACCTCCATTAATTAATCTTTTGCTGGTTGTATTTGAGATAATAATATTAGTCCAATCAAATAATTAAACAGATGCATTTGAATATAAAATTAGCATGTTTAGCATAAATTCTTGCGCTTGGCCCTAATACACATATTTTTATTGTGTGGAGATATTGGTGAATAAGGAATAATATCATGGAGTGTCTGAGTTAAAACTTCATTACAAAATGCTGCAATGCATGTGAGACACATAATCACATTTTGGTGTGTTACATAAAGGATTGACTTTAGAGAGAAGCTAATAAATAATAGTGTATTTTAGTCTGTTAGTCTCTTGGATCTTAGTCTGTGTGCACACAAAGGTCTAAAGAGCCACACACATGGGAAAGATCCACAGCAATGATCTGTGTGTTTGTGCATGTACATATGATACTGACTGTTGTGAAAGAGGTGAAAGTGTAAAAGCTAAATTCTTGTTGG
This sequence comes from Acanthurus leucopareius, assembly GCA_029814765.1. NCBI lineage: Eukaryota > Metazoa > Chordata > Actinopteri > Acanthuriformes > Acanthuridae > Acanthurus > Acanthurus leucopareius. The sequence continues at coordinate 15,260,917 of JAQMCX010000011.1, read as the reverse complement.
ATTTTTCTATTTAAAGAAAGTGGAAATCTGACTTTTGTGCATTTATTGATCATTATTTGAATAAATAAATGAGACCAGGAAGACTGGCTTTCATTAGTCAACTTGATTTAGTTCTTAGTGCTATGAATACAGTTTGGTCTTTTTTCAGAGTTTTGAAGGTTAATAATCAGTCTGATCCATCAGTGAGGCATCACAATGTTGTTGTTCATTTAGCCCTAACACAAAACTGCATGTAACATCAACATTCTCTCAAACATAATCACAGAGTGTGTAAAAAAAACATGACATCAAGCTGACCCTCACTAAAACTTTCCAACTTGGATCTAGTCAGCAAGAACATAAACATACAAGATTTACATTTATGACTGCTTCACTGACCCAGTCATTTCTGTGAAAGCAAACAGACTTTTTGAAGTGGCTTTTGCCATATGCTACTCAAAGAGAAAGAATCATTCATATGTATGTGTGTGTGTGCGTTTGTGTGCATGTGCTGATATGTGAAACTGGGGATTGTTGTTGTTGTTGGCTCGTACTGCAGGCTCTGAAGTAGGAAGTAATCCCTGCAGATTTCATTTTGTTATGTATTATTTCCTGTTACTTTGCACAAGGTCACAGTCAGTTCATTGTTAATTGTCTGATTTTCCTTCTGCCTCTCTTCTTCAGGGATATTTTTGACCCATCAGGGGCCGAAGTAGGTTAATGTCTGCCAGCCTGTCAGTCTGCATGTCTCTCTGTTTGCTCCAGCAGCGTCTTGACATTTAAAAAAAATTGATAAAATTTGGCATAATCTCAAATTTCCATAATATTTTTGTGTGCCCTCCCAGAGGATGACCCTGTTTTCATCTTGTAGACTCCATGAGCTTCTTTTTAGATTAGGGAAAAGTGAGAACTAAAGAGGAGGGTGAATGAGAAGAGTTTGGAAGTGTGGCTGGCACCTTAGCTAAAGTGGAGTGATGTGTTGAGAAAGTGAAGAAAGACAGGAGATGCAGAGGAGGAAGGAGGGGGGAGTGATGGAGAGGTGAAGACAATGAATGAACTCCTGAAAGCTGCCCGATGTACTTGTGTGTATGTGTGTGAGTGTGTGTGAGTGTGTGTGTGTGTGTGTAAAAGCTCTGAACATGGAGTGGTGTTGTGTTTCTTGTCTTCCTACTTCTCAGAAACTGTCAGTCTGTATGTGTGTGTGTGTGTGTGTGTGTGTGTGTGTGTGTGTGTGTGTGTCTTCAATACATCTAAAGTGTGTGTTGTTTCATGAATTATAGATGGAAAATGAATCAATAGTGCACTGAATATCTGCCAGACAGCCTGTGTGTGCGTGCGTGTGTGTGTTTGTGTGTGTGTACGCGTGTGTGTGCGTGTGTGTACGTGTGCATGCGTGTGTGCATGTGTGCAAGTGTGTGCAAGTGTGTGTGGGCATGTATGTGTATAGATGTGCTGATGTTTGCATGAGTGTGGCTGAATGTTGACATAATTTGTTGTTTTACATTTTGTGTGTTCAAGCGAACACAGCATATTTTTTTATTTACTGATTTTTCCCACAACAACTCTTGAAAGTGTGTGTTTGAGAACAGAATAATCATTTTTCACATTTTTTTCTGAACTCGTTAAATAACGCCACAGATTAACATGTTTTTGATGATGAACAGGTAGGCTCATACCTTTCTACCTGTGCAATAATAAGCATGTGTGTGTGTGTTTGCGTGTGTGTGTGAGTTGTACTTGAGTGTCCAATAAAACAGCAGAGCATGACAGAATGCAGCTCTCACAGAGAGAGAGCAGAGAACAGAGTGGAAAAAGACCTCTGCAGATTTACTACACTATTACCACACACACACACACACCATCTCTCACACACTCTTCGAGATGAAAAAAAAAGTTGTAACGGCCCGATGCCCCTCCAAGGACGGGTGGGCAAGAGAAAAGTGAGCAGAGTAATCATAGTCAAAGAGTTTGTGTGCATGTACATGTGTGTCTGTTTGTGTGAGTATGTGTGTGTGTGTTAGTAGGGAGGTGAATAGATGGACTACAGGGGACAGAAAATAGTTTGGTGCTGGAAAAATGGATGGGGATATGAGCAGAGTGGAACATCCTGTCCCATCTACCATCCCTCAAACACACACACATTCACGCACACAACACACACATGCACAAGTACACATACACACACACAGGCTTGGTGTTGGAATGTTAGTGTTGCATGGCAATAGAGTCGACAGATGAGTGAATCCAGGATACCAAATGTGTTCCACTACTCCAAACGAAACCATTTAGTCCCTTTAATTCCTTATTTCCTTTAAAGCTCACTTAACCTGAAGCTCCTCCACATCCTCCACACCGTATGCAAATATTGCCTTTGAAGTGAAACCTCAAAAATTGAGTTCCAGTCCTCAACAGACAGTACACACATTACTGTAACACCCATGCAGTGTGTTGAAATGAAAATGAAAATGAAAAAGAAAATGAATATTTCTCTGCTGTTTTAATACGTGGGCTGTTTAAAAGATTCTTTAATTAATCTTTAATTCAATGTCGTTTTGGAAAATAATAAGAGTGTCAAAAAAAAGTTGACAAAGTCATCTCCTCTCTGAAACACTATATAGGAGTGTGAGTTTACTTTGTGGGTGTGCTGTTGTTTGTGTTTTGGTTCTGTTTTTGCACCTATTGATAAAACGTCTACTTCGACATGTTAATGAATTTCTGGCCTCATTTGTAAACACAGCAAAGGCACATAGAGAAGCCTCAGGGGTTGTGTTTCTGGGGTTAGTAACACTTAACAAATCGGTCTGTCTTTGTGCAGAAGGTGCAGTGTGAGACCAGCAAAGAGGCCTTTTCCTGCTACTTTGATATTTTCAACTTGTGCCATAGTGCAAAGCATTTGATTAAATCTTTGAATCTTATTACCATTTTTGCACGATAGTGGTATTTATCTTCTTGGATACTAAATGACATAGTTGAGAAAAACTCAGAAAACATAGTAACTGTTATGTTCTTATGCATGGATTCAGATTTAATGAAGACAAGACTTTTTCTTGGCAGCATGTTTGGATGCAGCGGCATAAGGTTGTTATGACTAGGGATAGGTCATGATTTGCCAATTTTTGAATAGCTGTTTAATTTAAAAAACCCAGTGTCTAGTAATAAGTATTGTTTTAGTAAGCCAGAATATAGTATGTGGCACATTCTTCTCCAAATGAGGGCAGCAGTATACCGTTTTATTAGTGATTTGAGATGGGCACGATGCCACTGTACATTCAGGAAAGACATGCAGAAACTCCTACAGCTGTCAAAAAGTTCGGAGTGGAGGTACTTCAAAAACTGAGGAAAAAATTAGGTGCAATGCAAACTCTGCCAAGTGAGGCTAGAAATCAACGACAACTTTGCACAGTCATCATTTGAGAGCAAAGCAGCCGGGAGAAGGAGGGGGGGGCATCCTCTGATCAACACCAGATTAAAGAGTTGGATGATGATGTGCAAAGCAAAGATGGCCTGCATCTCAAAGATGATAGCTTGCTCTGTTGACAGTGTTGAAAAGTGGTCCCTGAACGCAACCCCAGATTCATGGCCATCACTTACATCTGAATCATACATACAGGTCACCTGTCAGTACATACAGAACCAGGAAATGGAGTGCTATCCTGCAGACCAAAGCAAAGCTGCATACTGCTAAAAACCAGACTAATGTGCTTTCCTCTGCCCTCTCTCTTGCTAACACTCACTCTCTCTGCACGCTTTGGTGCTTGCATGTGGGGGATTTTCGAAAACTGGTTAATTTCTCAGTGACTTTTCACTGATATTTTGGCTTAAAATGCCCACCTCTATTCAAAGTGGGCCTCACTGCACACTACTGTGCAAGGTCCTAATGTTAACCTGCTTCAGGGTTTGTTGACAAACCACCAAGGGCAGCATCGGTGATAATGCCAGACTTACTGCTGCTTTACTGCTAGAAGAAGGGTCATCAGTTGGCTGTCAGCTGTTGAGAAAAAAGACAAACGTATCAAATTTTTAGCTTTGCTGATCTCTCTCTTCTGTTCTGTTCTCTCCTGTCTTTTCTTACTGCCTCTCTTATGATTGCAAGGCAAGTTTGCCACCTCAAAGATTCTTGAAGATGTGCTTAGTTTGTCCGTTTTGAAAGATTTTGCACCGATACTAGATACAGCACATCATAGTGTCTCATCACATGATTGAAAAGAGACTTGACATTTGACAACATTGACACACACATCACCCAGTAATCATCAATTCATATCTGTGGATGACAGATATATTAAAAAAAAATCATAAATCGTTGACAAGAAGTTTTATAAGCATGTCATTTTGTAATAGATTATTACAGACTATTTTACCAAAATAATGAAAACCATAACAGAGATGAGTTTGTGATTTTCAATGTATATTTAGCAAATGGAACTTTACACATACTCTGAGGAGATAATTTACAGTATATAGAAGGCTTTTTTTCTCTATCCAAACATATGAAGATGTGAAAGACACCATTGTGAGGCTAGTTTGAATTTTGTAAGCTCCTGTATCAGCACAAGATTTTAGACTTAAAAACATCCACTGCTTCTACTGCATAAGTGGTATCATAAATCTTAATGTTGTGATATAGCTCAGTGTTGCTCATTTTGTCTTCTTGTGATATACATCCTGTCCAAATATTTTTCTCAGAAACTATGTAGAACACAATCTGATGTGCGTTTATTGGTGCAGGATATCTGGTTCACTGCAGCAGCTTCATCAGATCTGTGTCTCCTACCCTCTGAATAGCGACACCAACGTATACAACTTGTAATATATTTCTTACAGATATCTCAACCTTTTTTGTAGTTAGATAAACAACCTTAATGGGCAATGACTTGACAGAGGCAACATAGAAAAATACAGATATGTAATACAATGAAAAAGAGAAGTGTCAGAAGGGGTTTACCAATAAAATTGAACACAATATGTAGATTCAGACAAAATAAACCTGACAAAAATCCAAGAGTTGGATCTTTAAGTCTGGATTATTACTGCTGCTGTGATGGGCTGCCAGTTGCCAGATTTTCTCTTACTGGTCACACCAGCACCATGACCACAAAACAATAAAGCCTCAATAAAACCTCCTCCTGTAGCCTAAACCTCAACAGCCACCTCTATTTCACACCCCATAAATTTTCTCCTTTTGATTCAAAGTGTTTTCCAGGCTCCCTTACTAATAAATAAATAGATTTACACATATAAATAGATTTATATGCATGGCTGTGTTTGCAGCGTCTGTTTAGTTGGACTGCAGATGATCCATAAAGCTGTTCAAGCATAAGCAGATTTCTCTTTTTGATGCTCAAACTTTGCTGCTTAATCTTTGCACATGTTTATAAATGTAACATCTGGTCCAAAAACTTGCTCCTGTGACCTGTCAAGACCTGGAGGTTACGAAAAAAAGTGATAAATGTTTTAGTGGAGGTCAAGGAAAAGGCACATAGCAGAATCTTATTTTTGCAGCTTTCTGCTGGCTGTGCATTTGATAGACTAGCTCTCTCTTTAATGTGTAACTGCTGCAATATCAGAAGTTTCCATGTTTTTAGCCAGAAGCCATCGTCTCCAAATGATAATGAGCATAGCATGGAAAAAGGGACAGGTTTGCTTCAGTTCACCAAAGCCGGCATGATTCAATATCTGACCATTGTGAATATCTGTATAAAATTACATGGCAATCCATCAAATAGTTGTGAAGATATTCAGTCTGGACCAAAGTGCTGGACTGAATCACTGACCGAGCGAGGGACATCGAGTGTTGCTAAAAATATCTGCTTTTAAGAAGATGATTAAACTAGTGTTTTTCAAGCATATGTTTTTTGTTGTTTTTGCTTCTTTTAGTTGAGATATACTGTAATTAGTCTGTCCTTTGATAGAGTCACATTAACATATTGTGGAGTATGGCTTTGAATTACAGTCTCCAAGTAAGGTATGAAGAATCAATGCATCAAAGCTTTTGTCTTTGTAATGGGGCCCCCAGGGGAGATGCAGTAGCTGCAGTAGCTGCATAAAGATTGCTGCTCTCCTAAGTGATATTATTAACATTTCTCAAAGTGCAGTAAAACGCCAGCAATTGTCTCAGCTGAAAAAGGTATCCTCAAATTACATTTATGTTCTATTTAGACTCAGTTTAGCATTTTATCATATAAAAGGTGCAATTTATTTTTTTCACAGTTGCATGTGTTTCACACAGATAGACCATTGCACTGTAACAAGCACAAAGCAGATGCACCAAAAACTTTTGTTTGCTCTCCAGCATGACAACTTGCCCTCTCACAGCGCAGCGGGAACACACAAGTTTCTTGCCAGACAGATTTGGCTCCCTGCAGCTTCTTTATGTTTCCCAAAATGAATCACAGTAAAGTTTGGTCTCTAGGTTTTAGCAGTGAACCCTCTTTTTAAAGGTCCATAGTGAAATCCTAAATGTGTATGCTTAAGTTGTAAAGCTGAAAATGACCAGGCGATGTAACTTGGAATTCTGCATCCAAAAAAGTTGTTGCCTTCACCTTTGATGTGCACAATACTGAACTCTGCTTCTACACAGCAGATGCAGTCTCAGAAGTATTTGTACCCTGTAATAACATGGTTACTTATACGTGTTGACATTTATTAATTCAAACTAATGAAATAGTTGTTCAGATTTTACTAAGTAATGGATCCTCTTTTGAATAGTAAAATTGCCAATTGATAAGATTGCAGATTATTTATTATATTTTACTTAATCAAAGTACTTATGTACCCTCTTTTTCTTAACATTTAGACATGTTTAGGAAAATGTGGTTTTATTGTTCCAGTTATCACAAAAATGTAATTACTTGCAGTATAAGTATTGAAAATCTGGTTACGATCTTCATTAGTTTTGAAAAACTCAAACAAAGTCCGCAGCTCAACTCACCTATCCATCAACTCCACACTAAAAACCCTTGTGTGTGTGTCAAAGGGGCCTCGGTGAATGGAGCAGTCAGTCCCATGTTGGACAAGTCACCTCTCTGTACCTTATGGCTACAGCAGACACACACACACTGACAGACTTGAACAGATGGGAGTCTCAGTAGTGGTTGATGGAGGGACTTCTGTGTATGTGTGTATGTCCCCAAGGGCAGGGGACTGTCTGTCAGACACACACCCAAACACACACACTCCTTCTGTCCATTACAGAAATCCACAAACACTAATTACTGCACCACAGGGGTGAGAGAGCATTGTGAATAAGAAATGTGTGTGTGTGTGTGTGTGTGTGTGTCAGTGTGTCTGTGTGTGTGTGTGTGTGTGTGTGTGTGTGTGTGTGTGTGTGTGTGTGTGTGTGTGTGTGTTGTGTGGGGATAATATAGAGCTGACGACAGGTATAACACTAAGAAACACTATACACACAAGTAG
>JAQMCX010000011.1:15204755-15253184 GCA_029814765.1 Acanthurus leucopareius | reverse complement strand
GTGTGTGTGTGTGTGTGTGTGTGTGTGTGTGTGTGTGTGTGTGTGTGTGTGTGTGTGTGTGTGTGTGTGTGTTGACTGGGGATAATATAGTGCTGCCGACAGGTATAACACTAAGAAACCCTTTTCACACATGTAGGGTGCAACAATCCGGGCTTGGTTTTTGCCGTTCACACAGTTCCACTCTTTTCACACATAAAGCGACTGTTCTGAATGGATTAGTTTCTCTTCTCACTGTGATGGCAGCACAGCGGGAAAACATCGGTGAGTTTAAAAGTAAAGGCACAAGCACAGAGGGGCATTCTTAGTTATCTTTTCAGCCTGCTTCAGTGATGGATTTATAAAACTTGCAGGCAAATGGCTGAGTATTGCTTCGGCACCCCAACCAGATATCAAATCTATGTCTACACAATGCAGCAGAAAACTCTCCTCAATTTCATCATTTATTTGCAACATAAATATGCCTGTCAGGTTATTTGACACAGTATTACAGACAGCAACAAATCCCCCACGGTTAAAATTAACAAGACATCTCAGATAAGCTCCGGCTTTAATTTATTTCCTTATATACTAAGGTGCTGTTGATTCTGAAGGTAAAGCAGTTTTTATGAATTGTTGTGCTGCACAAAGTTAAATTAAAGCTGTAACTTTGATGTTGTGTATGTAGAATGCAATTTTCTAAGGTGGATTTCCAAGGGGTTTTTTTTATCCTGCTTTGCAACAACAACAAAAAAAAAAATCAAGGATAAGACAGCTTAAAATACATCTCTTCTACTGAATTGCTGCTGGAATTGGTTTATGCACAGTATCTCATTTATAGAATGGCTCATTTAATAGATTTTATTTCCCTGTGCATATAAATGATAATTAAATGTTAAATTTATTGCACTGCTGTCTTAAGAAGGCGGCACAAGCACCGAGACTATATTTAAATATATAATAATTCATATATCAATACATTGCATATGTATGCGTATGTACTATAATGTACATTCAGATAATTACATATCTGCACCATTGCAACCTTGTGCATGCAATATGTGTTTATGCTGGCGCCTTATGTTCTCACTTTAGCTGTTAAGAAAGAGTTACAGAAATGTTACAAGCTCCTGGCAAATTATTAGAGTGAACTTTACAGCGGCTCAGGGTCTTTTTCAAACCTAATGCCAACAAGTAATCTTCCCAGAACATTTTATAGAGAAAAAGTACACGTGTTAAAGGGCTTTTACAGCGCTGTAAAGACAGTAAGCAAAGCACCAACATGGTCAAAGTCACTGGAGTTGCTCAGTAGGTAGAACAAAAGAGGGGAAGAAGTCAAGAGTAATGGTTAAGAGAGGAAACAGAAAGTATGCATACTGCAGCTGTGTATATATCGTTTTAACAGATTTCGTTTATTTCCCCTGAAATTCTGCATCTTTAAGTATCTTATTTTGATCTTTTTGGAGATCTGACACACCACTAAGGTGACAGTTTGTCCATTTATTTACAATTAAACTAAGAAAAACAGTTACCTATAGCTATAACTTGAACTATACCTGGATATTTGATAGTGAGCAAAACTAGAAGTGGTTTGGAGTGGTGAACTGTCCTGCAGTATTAGATCAATTGTGATGGGTTTCATAACATTACAGCTTCTAAACTATGTCTGATCAGCCATCCAGAAGAATAACTAAAATAACACAACATCAAACAGCAGAATGGGCATTGTTTCAATTCAGGAGGGACCTTTTTCCTCCTTCATGCAGCGTGGCCCTCCCGCCCCAGGCTCGGTGCAGAGAGAGACGGCAGCCTGCCTGTAGTTGTAGGTGATGCCCTCAGCAGAAAGAGAGCTGAGCCGCCTCCCTCCCTCCCGGCACCGAGCATCAAACCCAGCAGTTCCTTGATGAAGCCCTCCAGCAGCCTCTGGGAGGTCACCCCAGTCTGTTGGTGCAGGGGAGGAGGAACAAAGAGGGAATAAAAGTAAGAGGGAAGACAGAGGAGGGAGGCTGGGAGAGAGAGGTGAGAATAAAGGGAAAAGGAGAGATGATAAGAGGCAGAGACGGAGACGGAAAAGCAGAGAGAGCAGGAGCACAGGTGAGAAGAGAAAAAAAACCCAGAAAGGTAATGCTATTTACAGACAACTGAGGTGTTTTTATTATATTACTATATTTTGTCACTAATAACACTTGGTTAACATGAGAGAGAAATCACGGAGCAGCAGTAGCCTATTTATTGCATCCACCCAAAACAACAGGCGTTTTCTAGAGTGCTTTTATGGCCTAAACCTGACCCTGGTCTCTGGCGTCAGAGTCAGCTGATATACACCCTGACTTACTTCTATCGACCTCTGTGTGGTACTAAAACGTAGCCCTTTACTCACAAAAAATGTTTCCTGTTATAAAAAAATCCACTGTAAAACATTTCTTGCTGCAATGTAATTTGGAAGGAAGAAATTTTATATTTTTATAAAATAGACTGAAATGCAGTCCACAGAGTCACAAGTGTGTTTCTCACCCTTCCCTCTCTTCCTTGCATCAGCTGTATATTTCCAGTTTTATCCTTCTTTCTTTTCTCTGTTTATTTTTCCTTAACCTCTCCTGCATCATCCTCTTTCCCATCCTCCCTTTTCCCTTCATCAAGTGTTTTTTTTTTCTTTCTGCCTCTCTCATCTAGAAGGCGTTTGCAATTTGTTTTATCTTCAAAACACACATACACACACACAGCTCATCTGGGGTGCACACACTCGTGTCGAAATACAGCATAGACTTTGCACTGCTCCATTAGCTTAAACTAATGGCTGGAACACTTTGATACAAATATGTTATTATGGCAGTGCATAGCCAAAAATATCTGAACAAACCTGTTTGTGTATTTGCTGGGTTGCAGGTTTTGGGGTTTGAGCTTCAGACCCCTTTGTTTTGATGAGGGAAAACTTTATGTTAGACAGTCGTTTGCATCTAGTTTTGTGGCAACAATTTGTGGAACTCTCTTTGTTTCAACATGACAGTGCTGCAGAGCACAAAGTCAAATCCAAAGAAAGAGTTTCCTGAGTTTGATATGGAAGAACTCGACTGCACAGAGAAAGCCCAAACCTCTACCCCAAAACCTTTGGGATGAGTTGAAACAAAAAAGCCCAGCATCAGTGCTTTTACTGACCTTTCTGGAGGAACAGGAGCAAAATCTACCGCTAGGTGTCAAAATGTGTGGAAAGCCTAAAAACCACAAGTGTAAAGGCTGTTTTATTCACCGTATTTACATTCAGTCACTTAATGCATCTCTGATTTATTAAAATATTAAATGAATCCAATGTAAGTATTAAACTGTAATTACTCAAACCACTTTAAGATGTTTTTTTGTCACTTATTCCAACTTGATTCTGAAAAGATATAAATGCATCAGTCCTCACATCACATGCTCAAAGCCTGACTTCCCCCTAGGTGTAACTACATCAGGAGTCTATAGAAGGAGCTCCTACAGGGTCTCTTCCCTGTGATAATGGCAGCTACAGGTACTCTGATAGCAGCAGGGAGAACAAAGACTCTTTCAGCATTGTAAAAGCTTAGTACAGCTGTAGTGTGGTTTAAAGTGGCAGTCGCAAGCTAACTGTTGAAACATTAGTGGTAGTAATAGTTAAAAGTAGCATTAGTTGTATGGGGGTTTTTTTGTTGTGTGTGCATGAGTTTGTGTACATTTCCTCCTGTTGCGTCACCACTGATCTCAGTACAGTCAGTGGAGCCTCTGGCTGTTCTCTTTAGTGTAGCATCTGGGGAGAATCAGTTTGTATGGGTGTATAAAAAAGTGTAAGTGTGCGTGTGTGTGTCAGTGTTACTGCAAACACTTTCTCCGGGAAGAAAAGAAGTTGTTTTTCTTTCATGCATTCTCTCTTTTGTACGCTGCTGTTTGTTTACCTGGATCTCATTTCCCTTTAACACCCATCTCCTTTAAGATCATATTCAGCACTGTATGTTACGCCTGTGCTGAAATATTTAATTCAGTTTGTGCGGTGGAAAAGGTGAACATAAGTGTGATGATGAATATCTGTGTGTCACCGTATGTGCTGTGTACCGTATCGCTGTCAGCTTCTCTTCTTTTGGCATTTATTTTTTGGAAAAAAACCTCTGATCAAATCACATCAAATATAATAGGACTTGATCAGTTGGTCAGGTTGTGTTGCCATTAAGATTTCTGGGCAACAGTTGCAGCTTTATCATTTGAAATTCAAAGTAATGTTTTCAGACAATGGGTCCTTTATTTTAAGAAAACAACAACAGCAGGCTTTCATTGAATCTGGCTGTCAGTTTAGGCCAACAGCTTTGTCTCTATCACATGTTTTTTCAGCTTCAGCTAACTAACTCAATAAGTGAGCAACGCCTTAATAAGTGAACTCATTCAATGACTTTTTAAATACTTCCAGGTGACTTGTTTTAAAACAAGAGCCCTGTATTAAACATGTAATAGCTACATACATGTCACCGTGTTAAAAAATTCAGGCTGAAGCCGTATGGTCCCAGGCTAGAAAACAGCATTCTCACCAGTTGTTTTTGTCTCGAAGTCTAACAGTCCTTGCAGCATAAGCATGAGAAGGCAAAATGTAAGATTAGACTGTTAATTTGCTCTAACAAAACCCAGTGTGACTGCCGCTTGTTGGACTGTAAACTTCCCCAAATCCAATTAAAAGCAGGACATAACTGTGAGTGTTAGCCAAAAACTCTGATAGCTTCCAGGATCTACTTTAACATAGTGGGAATAAATCACACAGAGGACATGAGAGGCGAAAGCAAGGCTTTTTGTGATGTACTTGTAACCTCTCAAACAAATGTAACCTAATTAGTTAATGATCTGCTTCTTAGCCTTGGAAGTTTACCACTGTAGCTACTAATTAGTTAGCCTGGCATGCAAACAATTTCAACCTTATAAACACATAGTTCATTTCAATTCTTACACTTTGACACATGTTTGTTGTTTTGAAAATGCTAGAAATTACACTTCACTCCACACTCTGACATGAGCAGAGCTCTTACTACAGTCCTGTATACAAGCTTTGAATGGAGAGTAGCTGTTCAGGAAGAGATCAAGTGAAGAGTGATCAACTAGGTGCTTGTTAGTAGAGAAATAATGTGTATTGAGCTAGATGCAACATCATTTTCTTCAAAAGTATGGCAACATGTGAGAAAAATCAGTTTGTGTGGAGTGAATGGGTCAGTGTGCGTCCTGTCATTGACATTTGATAACATCACAGCCTTGATTTTGATGATACTCCATGGAGTCATGCATCACACCACTCTGGCATTTTCAAAATTACTGTGTTTGGCCCAAGGTGGGAGCAGCAATTACCTGGCAAACATTTTAATAACCAGTCATATCTCACATACTGCTGGGGGGAATAAAAAGAAACTTGGAGCACATAGCCAACCAGCCAAGCTCTACAAATTTGTCTCAGGGGTTAACAGTTTGCAACATATTGGATTTTCCACTGTTTTGAGTTTCTGTACAAACCAGTCTAACCCCCAGGATTTTTTTTTCAAATTAATTCACTAATCACTGCAGAGTCACTGCCTCATTTGCACCATCCTTCAAATGTAGGACACAACAAATGTAAAAATGAAAAGAGAGGGGAACAATGCAAATAGACCCACATTACATGTTTTATTCTGTTACATAACAGACTTGAAACTGATTTGTTCCAGACATGGCAAGCAAGTCCCACTTTCCAGCTCCTTAATAGGAAGAATATAATGAACAGCAGTTCACTGTAAACTCAGGAAACTGTCACCCCCAAGGTTTTCGAGGTGTAGTTATCTGGCATCGCTTCAGCACAGTGGCACTACTGCTTGACAGCAATGCTTTTAATCCCCTGTAGAAGTGCACTTAATGCCTCGCTATGCAAGATTTTTATGTAAAAATACACCTGTCACCAAACCTTTTATGTTAATCACCATGTGGGGCTGCAGTACAGTACAACATCCTATTTTCCCCGAGGCCTGTTTTCTGGTGTTGGGAAAAGATAACTGGCAGGTAATCTGCTCGTGTGTCTGCCCATACAGAAACCATATGTAGGAGCAGAATACAAAGGCATCTGAAACAACAGCATGGTGGTTCTCTAACCTAGTGGTTCTTAACCTTTTTGGGTTGTGTCATATTCACATGGGTTATTGTGGCATTATGAATCAGGAGAGTTATTGTCTTAGTGAAAATATGATGGTGATTTTTTAATTTGAATGATTTCAAATGACCAAAGAGAAACAAACATGTTTTATTTTTTTTATTTTTGTTTTGTTTTGTTTTTTATTTTTTTCACTAGGAAAAGCCAGAAAAAAGAGGGAAAGAGCTGGAGCAAAGACACTAAAAAGAAAGAATTTGGTGGATCAGATTGTTTTTTTCTTTGCCCCTTTAATTCTTTTGAACATCTTGGGACCACTCTGATTTTTCTTAAACCTATTGAGAAAGACATATTTCATATTATTCTAGATTTATCATAAATAAAGATGCTCGACACTGACACTTATAATGAGTCGGGCATTTTATGGAGCAACAAGTTGTTCCTCACCGTCACAAGGAAGACAAGGACATGTTTCCTGCTTTGTTTTTGTGTGTGTTAAAAAAAAAGAAAAGCGTGGTTTGCACAGTAACGTTTGTGTGCATGGTGTGTTCATGTGTTTCAGAATATCCCAGCGCTGCCTTGCGGTAAAGCCCTCTACTCCTACGAAGGAAAAGAACCGGGCGATCTTCAGTTTTCCAAGGGTGACATCATCATCCTTCGACGCAAGGTGGATGACAACTGGTACCACGGTGAGCTCAATGGTTGCCATGGTTTCCTGCCCGCCAGTTACATCCAGTTGCTGCGCCCGCTGAGCCAAACTCCACCCCAGGGCAAAGCACTGTACGACTTTGAGGTCAAAGATAAAGACCAGGACAAAGACTGTCTAGCATTCAGCAAGGTAACACACACACACACACACACACACACACACACACACACTCACAAAAATTCACCTGAGGACATTGTTTTTACATCAGACACAAGATAAATGTGATAATACAGAAATGCTGACAAGTTGCATGGTTGCACCAGTAAAGAGTTTGGAGGAATGGCTGTGCACAGAATTTACAACAGCATAAATACTGTAGTAGAAGAAAACACTTAATGTGGAGTGTTATACCGGGCTGGTTCTTTGTAGGGCACGAATAATTTATTACTACTGACTCTCCACTTCAGATTGCTTCTCAGAATGTAAACCAGAGCAACTTCAAACAGGGCAAAAAGTACATGTTCTTCATGGCGCCTTCCCAAAGGAACTGCAGTTTTCTCAGTTTTCTCCTTCAACTTCATATTTTGTTTACGCACAGTTTTTTTTCTGTTTTGTAAGAAGGAACAGTAACCCCAGTTATTATTAGGTCTTGTCTTGTACACGATAGAGCAAAAAGTCAGTTTATTTAAGATCTTAACTAATTACTCTTTGGTCTAACTGTCTGAAAGTTGATTTATCAGGTCAGCTTTGGGTGGGTATTTTATGGGTTGTTTCTAATTGTATCCAAAATATTTTTAGGTGTATGACAGGAGAAGTTGACATCTCAAACACATCAAAAATAACTGAACTTATTCTACAAAGGATGGAGATGGAGATGGAATGATAGGAGGTACTCAGCCTTTCAGAGGAGTGAATCCAGGTTGGGTTTGGTGTAGACAGTCATTTGTATTCTGTGTTGGCAAAGCTTATCATTTTGTTCTTGCTGTTACACAGACTCATTTGCTCGCACTGAACACATCCACTCTGTCTGCTCTCAGTGTTTATATGGAGTGAAAAAGGTTTATTAAATTACTGTACTTTTACTCTAAGTCTTTTAGGACTGATCATACTGTAAAAACTCTGCCCCAAACACAATATTTTTACACTTGAATTACCAGACAGTGATGAGATGTTCATAGTTCACATTAAATCTGCATTTTTAGGGCTAAGTTAATCAACAGGAGATTAAAGATCTCTAACCCTAAATATTATGATATTTGATTTTTGATATAGGATATTATCTATATTGTCTTGTCCTGGTATTAATAAGAATGAAATGATTTTCCATTGACATAATTTGCAATTGTATATTCTCAAACAGATAAGAAAACCGTGTCTTTGCATTTTATTTTGATCAGAACTTGTTTCAAATAAAGTGCTTGTGACATCTCAAATGTTTTCATACAAAATTGTCAAAAGGCTTTTTTTATTTTCCTTTTTTTGTGCACAGTTTAATAGTCATCAAACTAGTTTTTGCTCATACATTTCAAGGTTTGAACACTCAAAGAATTGTACACCGCTTCCACAAGCCCCTGCAAAATAAGAAAGCATTCACCACTTTGTCGCATCAAAGTTAAAATAGAAATTCAAGTGGCTGTAACATTGATGGTCTGAGTGCAGAAGGGATGCGCTCAGAAACTTGTCATGAACTGAGCTGAAAAGCAGGTGATTGGTTTACATTTGAAATGAAGGCAACTAGTAGCTGCCTGTCAATTTTGAGAGGAAGATGTTTGATCTTTTAAAAAGTGATCTGCATGAAACAGGCTACAACATGCAGGAACACAAAAGGGTTTTTTTCAGATCTTTGGCATTATCCCTTTGTTTTGCAATCCAGCAGAACATCCACTCACAAAGGGATATAGATCTGGATCAATAGCTTGTGTTCTTTAACTGTAGAAAACACAAGACATGAATTGCTTAATTCATTCATCCTTTTCCTTTAAATCACAGCCAATTTAATATTTTCTGTAGTGATACAAAAAATAAGTTGATAGCTGTGTGGACACACATGGTGTAACATTAGTATGTGAATGTGTGTGTCTCACTCATTTCCTCTCTGTCCAGGATGAGGTACTGACTGTAATCAGGCGAGTGGACGAGAACTGGGCGGAAGGCATGCTGGGAGACAAGATTGGCATCTTTCCCATTCTCTATGTGGAGGTAAACACACACACACATGCACAGCGGCACAAAACACTCACATATCAAGTTATTACAGAATGAGCTGTGAAAGCAACAGCGCTGTTGCACCAGAAACACCTGTATTACAGTATTTTCATTTATCATACTGTTACTTCTGAGAGAGAAGAGACACAAAGCATCTTCTATCTCAATGTTTGATAAGAAATAATATTAATCTTTTCCTGCAATCAGTGGCAACATTCCCGTTACTTTGATGAAAGAACTTGGGAAATCAGTGCTGTTACTCGTTATTCACATGAGTGAAAGCTGGCTTATGCATTTTCATTTTTGAGAAAAGTGGACGAATCAGTGAAATCAACAATGAAAATGTAATATCCCAAATACAATTTACAGAGAAGATGGTTATAATGGATGATCATTTTAGACAGTAAAATGTTCTTGTTTTTATTTAATTGCTATTTAAAGTGACTTATTGATATGTTGCAAAAAGAAAAAAAAAAAGAATCTACGTCTCCGTATCTGTTTTGAAGTATATATACTGGGCTATAGCGTAGTAGCATCTGAAAGTATTTGCTTTGTTATTAATGATGTAATTAGCACAGTAAAGCAGCAGAGGTCGGGGACCGGAATCAAATAGCTGTGATGTTTTTTTAATGAATGAGACAGAAGAATAATTTGATCTCCTCATCGGTACACACCTAAGCGATGCTGGTATCAGCCATTGAAGGTACTATCAGGTGCTACTATGCGTTATGAGAATATTCAAAGGAAGGAAACAACCCTGAGATTCACTTTTTGTGATCTTGATCAGCTGTTTGCATTAACATTCCAATTATCTTTCTTGAGACTGTGTTTGCAGTTGATCTTACCAGGTTACTCTGCATAATACAACCTGCTTTTCTATTCCCTTCCACTAACCAGGGTTAAGAGGAGGATGGACACAGTCAGATTTTGGTATGGGGGGTGTAGTTTTTCCTATATCACAGGTATAATGTGTGCTTGTCATTTTCTGTAGAACATGGCGCTGTATGTTAAATGTATGCTAAGCTGCGTTAAGGTTCCCCATGATGTTTCCATTTAATTTATGTTTTGGCCACTCATACACTAATATGGAAATACACAACCAAAACACTAAAATTGTCCCAGAAATGCCAATTACATTAGCAATGCTGTTTGTAACGAGGCTGAGGTGGAATTTAGAGGATTTCCTCTGGGTAAAAGGATAAAACCCACAACACCCCAAACATTTTACCTTCTTTCATAGTGCCATGCCTGTCAAGAGTGAAATATAGTTTACTTTAATCCTCCTGCAACTGAAAAAAATAATCAGGCACAATTTGCTCTGGATTACATTTAAGGTTTTTAAGTAGTGTTAAAAGCCATTGGTAAGAAGCTGAAGGATGTGTTCTTCTATCTTTCTTTCTTGCTGCTAGTAAAACTTTTTTTGTGTGTGTTACCAGAAATGAATGAACGCACTGTATCTTTCTCTGTCATAAAACAAATGATGAAACTTCAAAATTGAGAGGTTCACTCAAACTAAGAAAAACTGTTTTGTCTGTGTTTTTGAAGACCAAAGGAGCCTCATTAGATCAGACCCAGTGTTTCTGTAGTGCATTGTGTATTCATGTAGAGCCTAATAAGATGACTTATCCTTTTGAATGTTAAATTGCTTGTCATCTGCTATTGAGAGAATATATGTTTAATAAAAAACACTCAACTTTACACCAAAGTACATGCATTATTGTGTGCAGATACACATATTAAATCACTGCTCTGCACATGTTTGTTTCTGTTTAACCATCTTCTAAACATGCAACCCTCTCAAAACACACTCTACCTCACCATCTGAACTTCAAATTGAATTTTCTAGAACCTTTGGTTGTGTGCAATTAATCTTTTTAACTTTTATCCAATAATTAAATTCATTTTGCACAGCTTGCTGGGATTTGCACATTTGTATCAGGTATATACTTAAAAAAGACAGTTTTTTACACCTCTGTGGTTATCCCACCTGTGTTGACCCTTGTTTTTGCACAATTCTTTGTAGTTCTTTCTCATGCTACCGTGACATCTGAGTTTTACCCCTGGGGATAAATAAAATACCTATCTCTCTTCCTCTCTCTGGGTTTGCTGCCTGCACAGGCTTGACTCTTGGCTACCCAATCATGTCTCTGAAATTAGCTGTTTGACCAAACGACTCTCTTAGGTGATGATGATTAAGCCACAGGATGAGAAAAGTCAGGACAAACACAAAGAGACACACAGGGGTTCCTATTAGATAGAGATGCATCAATAATTTAGACCTCTCCATCACCATGGCACAGCTGGGGTACAGGGGCATGTCATGTGTCTGTGTGAGTCTGCAGTGAGAGCTTAATGAGAAGGGCCCAGCTGGACTCCTGTTGATCTGTGTGTGTGTGTGTGTGTGTGTGTTGGTGAGTGAGCATGTGTGTCTCACTGGATTTAAAGTACCTCTTAATAGCTGTTATCCCACTCCTCAGATGTGTACGCAGACCGCCTGTGTTAATATTTGGCAGTTGGGATTGGTTAGATTGGTGATGAGGGGTTTGCAGAGGATGAGGATGCCATCGAAATAGTCCAAATTACACAAGAAGAGTGTGAAGTGATTGGCAGTCACAACATTTGAAGAGGGTGCTGCCGTCTGTCCCGTAGAGAATATTCAGACAAAAATAGCGCAGAAAAAAATTCTGCCTTGGTTGATGCATGTCGCTCAAGATACTGGTGAAGGGATGAAAACCAGCAAGTCCAGTTTAGTAATAGTTCTATGAGTTTGAAGGTTTATCAGAAGTAAAAACCCTTTACAGTGGTTTAAAACACTATGAGGAAGGATACTGAAACACTGCAGAGTTTTTACAGCTACAATCACTTTGTTCTTGTCTCCATAATTAGGAGGTTAACAGTTCAATTTTACCGTCAGCATTAAAAATCTCCCAATAAAGTGTATTTGATGAAATATTTGATTTAGTCTTATTTTGCAGACGATACTGACCCTGACCTACTGCACCAAGACTCCTGCTGCGTCAGTTCATTGGCCCCATTAAAATCGTTGGTCGTGACTTTTGACGCAAAGTTAACCTCAGTCTGACCAATCTCACTAAGGCTACACTATTAGAAATGTTATAAAACAAGCTTGAAATTGAACTTTTTTAATACAGACACCAGTATAACACTTGCATTCTGATACTACTACCAAATAGTTTTATTTTGGATCATTTTACTGAATAAAACCTAGTTCTGTACTTAAACTTTTTGCAAAATATCTCAAAAACAGAGTCAATGGTTCCATTGACACTAATTAATGTTTCTATATGGCCGCCAGATGCAAGAGTTCTGCATTAGCCTGTCTCTGAAATCAAACTGTAAACTTATATGGAAGTATTTAAACATGTTTGGGAGCTATCAGTGATTAATAAAAATAACTAACTGCAAAAAATAACTATTGAATGCTAGCTTGGTTCTGTATTGGCAGTCAGGACTAATGGTCCTGCTTGGAATAGGATTTCCTTGGGCTCAAGTGGGTGTGAGTGTGTCTTTATCTTGATGAGGTAAAGGTTTTGGTGGGTTTTTTTAGTTCATATGCACCTAAAGTGGATTTATGTTGTTAAAAATGTCCTCTACCAGACTTGACTTTAAGTGGTGGTATGCTGTGTGGTTTGTGTGGAGCTGTATAAGTATAAGTTGTGTAAGGAGTGTTGGTTCAGTTGCAGATATGAGGTTGATTAATCCAAATGGGATTTAAAGTTCAGGACAGCCTCTGATTTTTAGTTTTATCAATTTTTTTGGTTGTGGGCAGCTTTGGGATTAATTTGGGTTGGATGTATAACCCACATCAAGGACAGCTCTGTCTCTTTTCTTTGTTTCACCTCATGCATCCCACTGTTTCTGAAACAAGAGGTAGCAGACACACACCTACCACTGGTTAGGTGTGTGTATGTGCATGAGCATGCATGTATCTTGCTGGCTTATCCTTGTCGAAGGGCAGGTACCAGCTCATCACCTCGAGTCTCAGTGTTACCTGGTGAGAGCACTCACCTTTCAAAGACACAGAGCACAGAGGAAACAGCTCAACACATAATAGATGACCTTGGAGATTTCATTCAGCCAAAAGCAGCAAAGGAAGAATTGTCTCTATCAACAACATCTCTCTCTCTCTTTTCCTCTGTCTCTTTCTTTTCTCTTTCTAACACACACAAGCACACACACACACACACACACACACACACACACACACACACAAACACAAACACTCCCTTATCACCTTTACTGCAGCATGACCTGGCATTATAGCAGTGGTAGTTAAAGAGACACTGACACAGCAGTCATTGGTGTAATTGTTAGTGTATGTGTTAACAGTATGTATGTGTGTGCATTTGTGTGTGTGTGTGTGTGTGTATGTGAGAGAGAGAGACAGAGGGAGAGAGAAACTTGCAATAACAACTTGCAAAGAATTGAATAGGTAAAAGTTACTTTATTGGTCACAGTGTATTATGATTTTGAGTGTGTTGCCTGTGAGTGCGCTGACCTCTGTGTATGCATGTGTGTAGGTGTTTGATGGGTGTGTGGGTGGGTGTGTGTGTCCTCTAGTCTGTCTCTTGAGAGCAAACTCAGTTACATCTGCAGCATCAGTCCATCATGCTCATTAGCATGTGATTTGGCTTTGATTAGCATATCTATTAATATGGAAATGCGACATCACCAACACTGAGCACAGACGAGTTGGTCCTGTACACACACACACACACACACGTGCAACCACACACAAAGAAATGCTCGACTTTCTCTCAGGGGATTGTTCAGGAGTTTGAGGTTACGCTAAGCAGACGTGATTGCGATGTAAATTGGTCAGAGGACTGAAGCTGAGGTTGTTGTCTGTGTCTGAGTTTACGTTTCCCTGTTTCACATTGACCCCTGTGTGCAAATGTATATGTGTGTGTGTGTGTGTGTATGTGTACATTGCTGTTCAGAGGACTGAGGTCAATGCCCCACATTGTCTTGGAAACCATGTAATACTTAGGAGTTTCACTGAGGCAGATTTGAAAAAGGAGAAATTCCCCCAGGTGTTCCTGTAGTGTGCATGTAGCATCAATGCAACATGCTGCAGAATTTTACCCCTTTAAAAATGGTTGCGACTGTTTTATTTTTGCGTAATAACTGCCATAAAAGTCATCATTATGTAAGTGAAAACACAAGTGTCTAGTTTTTAACAGTTTCTTTTAAAAACTGTTTGGCAGAGACATCCTGCTCAAATGATGTTTTGGAACAAATTACGTGTCTCACTCGCACAAATAAAACTGCATCACTGCTGGAAGTAACAGAGATGAAATGATTTACCTGATGCAGTCAAACATTAGAAGAGACTTGTGTGCACGCTGAGTGTTTTAATCACTATCTTACTTTTTCATTAAAAAATCGAGAGTTAATGAATTTTCTCCCCTGCTATTTCTATTAAATCTTAATTAAGGTTTGAAACTCTAAACACAACAAATATAAGCGAAGCTCTGTTATGTGTTTGGCCTGACAGACTTCAGCATTTCTCATTAAAAACATGACGTAACAGAATGAGCCGTGGTTCCCTTAACCAGTTTTTCATTGTTATAAAAACTCAGAGCTGTAATCAGACTTTTGGATACATGCAACCAGTTATGTGTTCTGAGGAATTCTTTATTCTTGCATTTATTTGGGAACACTAACAGTAAATACAAGACCAAAGTCACCCATTCCTGACATTCAATTAAAGTAGCTGAGGATGAAAACACAATAAAGCTAAAAGCTCATTTTCATTGTGGTTCTCATTAGGAAAGGATGAGATGGCAGATCCCTGCAGTCAGCTTCGTGCAGTGTGTTGCACGGATCCTCATCACGTTGCTCTGTCTAAAAGCTCTCAGTCAGTGTTTTAAATTCTGCAGAACTGTTTAACTGTTTTGAGATCATAACTGTCCTCAAGGTGCAGTCACTTAGAAACACATAATCCCACTAAATCTCAAATATTACCAAAAAAAATTGAAGATTTGTTGTGTTATTCCTTAAAGAATTAGACCTGAATTGAAAAAAAAAAGCTTTGAGTGTGTGTTTTTGCTTGTTTATGTGCATGTGTGTTTGTGTGTGTGATTTGTCATCACCATTTCTTCGTTAAAACCTCAGAGATGTTTTGGATTAAGGGAATTGTTTACGCAGGAGACGTTAAGGATTTGGTGATTAAAATTTGAATAAAACTTTGTTGGAGTGACAGTACTGAAGATTACTCACATCCTTAAATTCTTATAGGTAAACCATCAAACACTGTTCTGTTCCTGGTACAAGAAAAAAGTTCCTATGATGCATTTTGTGTCTTATATAAGAAAATTTAGTTAAAACTTTAAATATATCAGATTTTACCAAAGCCTGAAGCAAAATTGTATCAAATTAAGGGAAGAGAGAATTATCATGTGGCAGTGAGAAGGATGCTCTTGCTTAGGAGAGTCATATAGGTGTGTTTGACAAAGACTGAAAGTGAGAGTGTGTGTAACACAAAGGGAGTCTCACTACACCAATTGTTGTGAGTGATGATTGTTATGCTGCTGGTCTGAAAAGCTGCCAGCAGGAACAAGCCAGGAAAGGCCACACAAACACACTTGCTGCTGTGCGTGCTGGAGATGTTGTTATGGATGAGAACCACTGAGGACTGAAATCAAATACCTGAACCTCTTCTCTCCTCTTCTCCTCTCTTCTCAGTTAAATGAAACAGCCAAGCAGTTGATGGAAATCGACAAGCCCACGCCAACTAACGCTCCAGGTCCAAGCTCTGAGCCGGCCCCGTTGGGCCCCTGTGTACCTGGACCCTCCCCCTGCAGCTCTCCATCCAATGGAAATGGCTCTGGCCATCGGAGAGGTGAAGGGAAGAAAAATGCCAAGAAGAGGCATTCGTTCTCAGCGCTGTCTGTCAGCCAGAGAGCCGCTCAGCTCAACAACAGACACAGCATGGAGATCTCCCATCCGGTCCTCATCAGCTCTTCAGACCCCCGGGCGGCTGCGCGCATCCAGGTACACACAAATACACGCATACACACATGCACTGCAGTTAGTATAACACATAGCAGTGATGGTATTCAGATGTTTAAACTGAGAAAATAAATATACCTTAATGAAAGAGAGATGAAGCTAACTGAAAATATTTTCTTTAATGTGGAGCTGCTGAACCATTAACAAGGTGTCATACTTTAGAAATAGATCATATAATTTGTATATACAGTCTGAATCTGCAAAGCAAATAAGTTGGAAACACGCTAGTGCTGTACAAGTACCTCAAAACCGGAATTAATGCCTCATTTTCGCAGAGATTTGTTTTGTGTCCATTAATATGTATAACATACACCAATACATGGATACCACCACCAGGAAATGAAGTTCCACAAGGTGTGAAGCTAGTCTCGCAAAACAGTTTAAGACAATTGAACCACCATAAATGCACTCTATCGGCAGCTAGCATGCTACTCATGTTAGCTTAATATTCTATTGTTTCTGTGAGCAAATTTGTTTTATGATAACTTCTTTCAGTTTGCCTGAAATTCACTGCAACAGTTTATTTTTTTCAAACATATTCAAGACAAAATTCCACAAAGAAAATTGGGAAGGAGTTCATAAACATATCAAAGATCATGGATTTCTCAAAGGAATGACTGAACTTTTGGCGTACTGGCATACATACACAGAGCTATGTGGAAATGAGGTGTAAGTGTAGGGGCCCTCATTAGCAAATGTACAGTACTTGATTACTTTAATCTTCTTGCACATATATAATACCAGGGTTAAATTGATTTTACATTAAATGGCCAGTCCAATATGTTGGCGTATTTGGGTCAAATTTTTAAGTCCTTCTTTTCAAAGACAAACAGCTAATTTTTTAATTAAAAACAACTTTTTGTGTATGTGTGTCTGTGTGTGTGTGTCTTTCTGTGTGCCTCTAGGATGCATCTCACGCGGGTCCTTCTCCTTCCTCGGCAGGGGTGCTGGTGCCCCCCAAAGTGGCATCCATAACCTCTGAGCTGCTGGCCCATGCCAAGGTGCAGCTGCCACTCAACATGTGAGTACACCTCTGGGTGCTGTCAGCTCGCCCACCTGCGACCTGTTTCTTTTTTTTTTCTCTTTTGTCCCTCCCCCCATCCCACTGTTCTGTTTCTCAACAGAGTGCATGTGTGCCTGAGATCCAAGCGTGAACCCGCCTCCTGGCAGCATTAAAAATATTTCCTCTTTTGTGCCCAGAGTTATTGGCCATGTTCCACCACCTCTGCAGCCACATTTACTCCTCCACTGGTCAAGAATGAAAGAGGAGAAATACAGTCGCACAGCTTTACCTTAGAAGTGTGATGCTTACATCAGTGTTTCATAACACGTCTTTGAGCAACACAGCCCTGGCTTACTTTATGCTTTTTATTGTATAGCAAACAATAAGATGCTTAGTCCTGCTCACAAATTCAGCTTTGGATATACATTTACTTCAAAATATATGCAGTTTTCATGCTTACATGCTTTAATGTTGGAGGTTTTTTAGGGATTTGAGGGAATTTTAGCTTTAGTTGATAACAGAAAGACTGTTGACAGGAGCAAGAGAGGGAGATGGGGATGACATGCGATTACATGATCAGCATCTTAAACCCTCCAGGCATCCCAGAGGCTTTTTTATTTATTTTTTATTTATCTGTCCAAAATATGCCGAAATTTTTTATATACAGATATTACAGTAGATGGGTAAGATGACTCAGTGTGAATACAAACAAAGAAAGAAAGGTTACACAAGCTGCAGCTGGAAGCTTTGCTCTAAATTTGACTTAAATTACTTCACGGGTTGATCATTTCTTGAATGAATTAAGAGCCAAAAGCAGCCTGACACACACTCCCAAACACAATTAAATTCTTGTGGAAATGTAACCTCACTGGTCACATCCAGATGGCTGGTGAGAAGCCAACGCTGAGCAGGACTGTTCTATAATTTACCTTGTAATTAATCTACCAGGTAACTGCCAGAAAGATACCGGTGTTTTCAAGGTGAGTGTGTGTGTGTTTGTGCTCTTGCTCCTCTACCTTTGTGCGGACCAGTTTGAGTTTTAGACCTCAAGAATAAGGACTTTTTTGGATATTTTATGCTAGTTGGGTCATTTAGTTAGTACTCACTTCTTCCAAGGTTAGATTTAAGTTTATAGTCTAGAAAATAAATGCATACCAAAGGGGGTCCTCACAAGTATAGATTTACAAAGAAGGTGCGTTTGTGTGAATGTGTGTCAGTATGTGTGTGTGCTGCTTATTGTTAGCTGGTGGCTGGTGTCTTGCCTGCAGGACGTGAGTCAAATACAGCAACATTGTCAGCTTTAATAATATCACCTTTCAAGTAGCACTTACAGACACAAAGGCACAGATGCACACACACAAACACACAGGTGCACACACAAACATGCACACACACACACACGTCCGGTGTGGGTTCGTTCTCCTGATGAGGTCGGACGTTTCTATCTTGACCTGGCAACTATTGCTGTTGCCATGGGGGACGGGATACAGTCCCTACATCTGTTACCATGGCAACGGGGAGGCAGCACATACAGGGCTTGTTTACTCTTACTGTCTTCTGTCACTAAATACTACAAATGTCGTGCAGCGACAGAACCAGAAGCTCATTTATATGTTAACGCAGATGCAATACACAATACACAATAGACAATACATGAACATAGTCACACATTGTAGGCTTCTAAGCACTACATTTATCAGTGTACCTGTTAGTAGGCAGGGACATATTGATCAGGCAAACCTCGCCATACAATTTGGGAGGGGAAAATAGTTCAGTCAGCCTCTTGTGGTCACATTACTACCACAGAGAGCAATGACTTAAATTCCCCTAAAGACTTTAATAAATCCCAGGCTCCACTGCAGTATTAAAACAGCAATACATCTTGGATTTGATGTGAGTCAGCTTTTTTCTGAGTCTGATTTCCTTTTTTTGCATGATTTTTTTGGAGTAGTTAATACATGGTATAGCTTATAGCTTATTGCAATAGAACAAATCCCCCAAATTCTTTTGGTCCTGATAATATGTCTGTAGGAAATTGGATAACTTTTTCCACCAAATGAATAAAGATTGTTTACTAGGAACATATGCAAGGAGATCAATACTATAATGGCTGTAACAGCCTTGTTTTTTTGTTGTTGTTTTTTATTGAAATAAAACAGAGAAAGCTTTCTTACATATATTACCTGGTAAAATAAGTCAAATAACTGCTATTTTAAGTATTAAGAGTCTATTTATTACAGCCCCGTCGCACAGTTTTCTCAAAGCTTTTATTAGCAGTAAATCTTGCTGTACATAAGTGTATTTGGTGAAATCTTTATTGTGTCTAATAACAATCCTGACTAACTGACATAAACTTGTCTAAACCAGTGAAATACAAAAAAACAATGAATATAGATTAGATGTTAAAGGAAACCAGTTATTCAAATGTCATTATATTCTTGTTCCAAAATTGTTAAATACAGACACTGTGTATCACTTTAGCTTCTCTATGCAAAGGCTTCTTGCCAGAAAGCTCCTCTATAATTACAAATTTAAGCTTGTAAAACACATGTTTGAAGTTGTGAAACCCTCACTGTTTCTTTAGGTTTAGGCAACAGTGCCTGATTCAAACTATTTTTGCTTTCACTCTGACCCAAACTCTGGTCTCCAGGAGGAAAGTCCTCTATGTGTCTTTAAATAGTGGATCCATTGCATTCAGCAGCGTTCAGTATTGCCTCAGATGGGTTTACATTGGACTTGGTTAAAAGCCCAGTGCATCACTCACAGATGCTAGGGTACCCTGTGGTTTAAAAAGTGATGCCAAGAGGTCCTGACCAAGCAGTCATATGAGACAAGTTTGGCGGTTGCAACTCTGACAAAATGCAAATATTTACGGTCGCTGCCTCACTCCTCTCACTCCTCCCATCCTCCTTTTAAAAGAAAGCTGACACAAAACAGGCCTGAATCACTCTGGACAAATGGATGGTAAATGGCGGGAGGACCAGCCTACACAGTTCCGCTCTTTGACTTTACACATATCCAGTTGTAGATCAGTATTGCAGATGATTCTGTAAAAAAAAAAAAACTGAGGAAAAATCTTACTATAGTATAATTCAACTTTTGTCTGACAACTAGAAAGTGTCATGAATATTCTGGAGTCATTTTATTTATACCAGGGGAGTTATTTGCTTTCCAATTGAAATAAAAGAGCCCTGAAATCTGGTATTCTCTCCTCCCTGCTTTATACACTGACAGAGATTTCTACATGTTTTTCAAAGGGCTGGTTTGCTAATGTTCCTTCATTTGTTTATTCATTCATTTATTTGGATTGTGTATTTGTAATAGCGTTGCTTTTACTTTGCATAATATATATATAAAAAAAGATAATCCACATGGGAGATAATTGGTATTTAGTGAATAGTTTCTTAATATTTCCCACAGGCTTATAATGTTTTTTAATTTTTGACTTTACTGTTTTTCTGTTACATTTATTCCCCAGATATTTGGCTCTATACGCCTACAAACCCCAGAAGGCTGACGAGCTTGAACTTAGAAAAGGGGAGATGTACCGGGTGACAGAAAAGTGTCAAGATGGGTGGTTTAAAGGCACCTCTCTGAGAACTGCTGCCTCGGGTGTCTTTCCAGGGAACTACGTCACACCCGTGTCCAGGTCAGTGATCCCAGTCTCAGGCATCGGAGAGGTGGAGAGTTTGATTGTTTTTTAGTGGTTAGTCAGCAATGAAGTACAGTGTCCTTCAAGTTTTGTTAAGAGACCACAGAGCACCCAAATTTAATCCCTCCAACCATCACAGTGTGCCTCTGCAGCATAACTAATCCCTACCTGCTGCATTTGTTATGCATTCGTGTTGTATATATAATTCCAGCTCCCTCATTCAGAGGAGAGGGCTGATGGGTCGGTAGAGGTGGTCAAGGAGTTCCGTCTCTTTTTTGCAGCAAAGCCGGTGAAATGTAAATCATTTTCAGATGCAGTTTTAAACATGCCGACATCTCAGAGCTCTGTTCCACTCATCACTCAGTTCATTTGGTTTGGTCATGTGACCCGGCAGTGTAACACAGCGTAAGGCCTCTAATTTTCTCCTCACACAAAAGCAGTGGAGGCGCTAACACAGTGGTTGTAATTTACATTGTAATTTTTTTTTCGTGGTCATTTTTTGCCTCCAACTTTACCGAATACAGATCAGACCGAGCAGTGCAATTTTGCTACTTGTTATGGCATGCAAATTCCGCCTGTGTTTCCATGTACTCACAGTGCTTCTTGTCACAACGGCACGCCCAAAAAGCAATTTTTTTGGACTTGAGTTGGTGGAGGCTCAATCTGCAGAGACTGTATTCCTCGTGGTGATAATGTATTCTGCCTGCTCCAGTCTCGACTCCACACTGTGCCCACTGCAACAATTCTGCCTTCACCTCTGGCAACTAAGACTACCGAAATTATTCGGTCACAGCAGAAGAACATTCTGAGAAAAGCTCACCAGGAATGAGCTGTAACCCACTGTGAATACTTTCCCTTTATAATAGGAAACAAAACCACTTTGTATGTATTAGAATAGCAAAATGTGTGAGAGGTGGATTTTTTATTTAACAAAAATGCAAGAATGAGCCATAAAGATCTGTCTTAACTGATTTGATCGACTTAAAGCAAAACTTGGGAACACACATATTAAGAGAAACTGCAAAATCTTAAGCATGTCAGATTTAATTAAAGTACAGTTTAATATAAATAAACAGTAGTCACATTGTCTCTATTTCTAATGTTGGGCTACCATATATCCAGTGTAGATCATTATTATCATCATCACACTTATTATCATCTTTATTGTTACTTTTGGCAGCCTGAAAGGTGTAATTCAAAGCTGTTAAAACCAAATAAAGCAGAAAGAGTGTGCTGAAAACATATTTGGCAATTTAATTACTCTCATTATTCCTGTGTGCGTGAAAACATTTGCAGTGGCTGTTCATCTAATCAGTATTCTGCTCCATAAAGCAGTCGAAGTAAAAGACAGAGAAGAAACTCAAAGCAAAGGAGAATTAGAATAATAGAAAGATGAAGAAAATGGAGAAGCAGAAACGGGACAGAGACAGATAATGAGAAGATGAAAGATGTGGTAGCGTAGGATGGACAGGGAAAGCATAGGAAAAAATAGAGAGAGAGGAGGGAAAGGATAAAAGACTGAATAGAATGAAGAAAGAAAAAAGCAAAGGAGGAAGAAAGAGGTACAGGTAGAGAGAGATGGGAAGAAATTGAAATAGTGATTTGTTGGAAAAGAGGCAACGTTGGGTGAAGGAGACGGAGAAAGCAAAAGAAACAGAAAAACGATATAAAGAGATGAAACGGCTGCAAAAACAGCAGGTGTCCCTCTCTAGTGGATATGAATGGTTGCTTCACATTCTGCAGTTATGCAATCTGTGAGAGACAGAGAGAGAGAGACAGAGACGGAGAACAAGAAGGAGAGAGGCAGGATAGGCAAGTAATCAAATGAGAAGCAATTTGTTATTTTTACGCAAGCATACTCTCCCTCCCCTCTTTCTTCTCCCCCCTCCTTTGTCTGCAGTGCAGCTCAGAAATTTCTCAATATGATAATGAGAGGCTGCCAAAGATGCATTCACACACTCACACACACACACACACACACACACACACACACACATTGTAGAGTTAGACCAATACAGGCAGACAAATAGACACGTCAATCTTTTGGAAACGCAGTTTGAATTTTTAAATATTTGTTGTGGCGTTTATTATCAGAAAGGAGATTGCATTTTAGTGTCGAGGATGAGTGTCTTTTCTCATAAAATTGTTTGTAAAACTGTCTAAAAAATAACTGATAGCAGCCAAAAAAAATTTGGATGAGCCCTTAAGAGTCAGTTTATCAAACCTAACATACAATAAACAGTTAAGCTAAAAGTCTGAGTATGTGTTGTCCCTAGAGAACCTCAAACAAAGAATCTGTGAATAACTTTGCTGTGTCCATTGAGAGAAATACACACATTCACACACACACACACACACACCCACACACACATACTCACAAAGCCATAACTCTGCATGTGTGTTACAGGAAGTCGAAGGGCGGCCATAAGAGTGTGAATACCCTCGAGTCAATAATGTTCAGCGCAGTGTTCTGCCATTCAGCACTCTGCAGCCTGCAGCTCCATATATGTTACAGTGGGACACAAAGTTGTGCTGATCCACCAGGCGGACAATGGCATTGACATCACTCACTTCGACAGAGGATAATAATACTGTTTGCAAGTCTTGCTCCGCCATTATGGACTAAATACTGGCTATTAACATTTTGCACTTTACAAGTAGACTCTTCTGCAGCTCTGCGAGGCTGTACTTGTGCACAGCGCTGCTAAATGCTGACATCACCGCTTGCAAACATAAAGATGATAAGCCGGTATAATGTTACCATATTCACAAGCATAATTTAACTTGTTGGCATGGCAATATTTGCTAATTAGTAATAAATAAAAAGTGTGTCCAAGGCCAGTGCAAAATTCTGTAGGGTTGCAAGTATTAAGATCTACACAAATATTCATATTACCACATTTAATGGCAATCCATCTAAAAGTTGTTGAACCATTTAACCCACCGTCTCATGGTGGTGCCAGAAGAAAAGTCAAGGGATAAACAGAATCATTAAGAGGCATCCTGTAGGAATCATGGATATCTGTTCTAAATGTCATGGCGATCCATCTTTTAGTTGTTGAGATATTTTTGGACCAAGGAAGTGGGCAGAGAAATAGATAGACAGAAATTGCCATTCATAGGACCCAATAATATTTCTTTTTTTTACAAAAGGACCCATGTTTTCAAAGTAGTATGATTTATGTTAAGACAGGACTAAAGCAGAAATCCCTGTGATGTTTAATCCTTTTGAAACTTTTAAACACATCCATCATCTCCCTTCTCTGCTCTGCAGGGCTCCATTTGGAGTTGGTGCTTCTCGAGGCTCCTGTTTGTCCAGCCCAGTAGGTGGAGGAGGAAGTGGGTGCAGTCAGGTTGGAGGTAAAATCTCTGACCCTTCGTCCCCAGGGTCCCCGGGACCCTCTTCGTCCCGACCCTCCACCCCGCTGGTAAACTCCACCAACTCAATCAACACTGTCAGTCCCGCCTCGTCGCCACAAACTGCTGCTGCCCAGCTGAAGAACTGCCTGCGCTCCAGTCAGCACACAGTTAACCAGGCACGCACATCAATGCAGCTGGGTAAGCAGAAGCACTGAGGATGCATAGAACTGTAGAAATGCACTAAATAGCTTTAATCATCAAGCATTTTTAAAACCTGTAAAGGCACACTGGAATCATCAAACATTCAGAAGAATCTGTTTTAGTTTTGTTCCAGAGTTACAGTTCATTAATTAACTCCAAACTCATGCTCACTGATTATCATGAATTCAAACAATGGAAAAGTCTCACCTTACTTGTCTGAGTAAAGAATCTTTTGCTCTTGATGTAGAGAGAAAGAAATATGAAAGGAGACATGAGTCATGTTGCTTCCCTCCAGAGAAATGCTAAAAGACAGTATGTAATCACATGGAGATGTTTCTGTCTCTGGTATTTTTCCAACCTCATGCTCTGCAGTATCACGCCTGTTCACCAGCCTGCAGGCTTATAGGAGTCCAGATCACAGATCATGTGGGACCTTGCAGCATTTTAGCCACCTTGGTCTGTAATTACAGAATATCGATTCGTCATTAATTCAAGTAGCCTCTGCAACATGTAAAAATTTGCAGGCATATACTAACAGCAGCCTCTTTAACCCCTCTATTAGATGGTGATAGTCATTTGGAAAAAAAAAAAAAAATTAATTAAATAAGCCCACTCAAGAAAAGTTGAATGATTGTGAAATAAAAAAGAAGGATGAGATCCAGCTGGTGGTATTCACGTAATGGTCAAAAGTTTATGGGCATTAAAATTACATGAGATTGTTGAGCATCTCATTACAAAACATGTGCATTTGTACGCTGCTATAAAAGCATCCACTCCTCTTGTAAGCTCTTCCACAAGATTTTGTGGGCCGTCTGCAGGAATTTGCTCCCATTCAGCCCCAAGAGCATTACTGAGGTCAGCCAGTGATGTTAGGCAATAAGACCTGGCTGAAAGTAGTTCCCGCTCCAGTTCATTTAAAAGCGGTTCATGCGGTCAACATCAGGGCTTTTTGCAGGCCAGGAACTCGGAAAACTATTTCTTTATGGAAATCATCCCTGCATGTAGAAACAGGAGAGATTCTTCCCCACACTGTTGGTGGTGCAATCATCGTCTGCTGTAGCAGAAATATTTCTCTTTGCTGAAATTAATGGGTCCAAATCATTAAAAGCAGCATCAGACCAAAAGTACACGGACACAGCCATAAAGCCATAAAGTGTGTATATAACAATATATTGCTTCCACGTTGTTACTGAGTCATATGCACTGTATGTCTTTATGAATTTCAATTCATACACTACTTTCCATTCACCCAACCCATTCCAGTTTTTTACCACTCTCAAAGAAACTGAAAACTCCTTAATACCCTCTATTTAAGTACATATTTGACAGGAAATGAAGGGAAACAGTTGAGTAATGGCATGCAACTTGAACCGGGGCCCTACAATTATGTCATCAGCGTCTTATACCCCTGTAGGCCCTAACCTGCATGCCTTCTTTCTGTTGGAGAAAACACACAAAACGGAGGAAAAACATGCAAACTCCACAAAGACAGAAACCAGAGAGAGGGCTGCTGTGTGCTTGATCTGACATGATATTAGTAATCACAGAGCTATCCTGCTGAGAACACTTTTGCATTGAAAAAAATATGTTTTGGGGGT
The DNA here is from genome assembly GCA_029814765.1 of Acanthurus leucopareius. Taxonomy (NCBI): domain Eukaryota; kingdom Metazoa; phylum Chordata; class Actinopteri; order Acanthuriformes; family Acanthuridae; genus Acanthurus; species Acanthurus leucopareius. Next base: position 15,227,405 of record JAQMCX010000011.1, on the reverse strand, counting down.
AAAATTAAATGTTGCATATGTGAGCGGATGGTCATATAATCTATGTTGCAAAAACGTGCACTGCAGCGTTGGTGTGTTATGTTTATCATAAGCGTGAGACTTGATATGAAGCACTGCGATGCTGCTGCTGCTGTTGGAAGCAGACATCGTGCACCCATCCACACTCTTGCTTCTTTCTGCACCAAATAAAAACACTGAATCATTACCGAACATAAACCACGATTGCAGAGAAGTTATAAGAACATACCGTTAATGTTGCAATATGTAGCACAGTTGCAGTGTTACAACATGCAATCGAACATAAAAACCGTGCACACTGTGTTCACTGGATATTAACAAGAGCTCTGATACACAGTGGTGCCGTTTGTGCCTGCTGTGCACACACTTGCACACAATTCTCACCAACACACACAAACACACACACACACACACACCTGTCTCTGTGCAAGACCTACATCATATCAGCCTTGTTCTCCACTCAGAGTCTATTTGTCTCTCAAGCTCCCCTTTTTCTTTTTCTTTTTCTCTTTTTCTCTTTTCCTTTCCTTCTGAGAAAATAATGGCAAAGGTTTCTTTTGGGAGACTGAGGAGTACACACTGTGAGAACACTTCCAAGAATAACACACACACACTCACACACACGCACACACACGCACACACACCAACGCACGCACACACAGACTTGTGCTCTCCCACCCACACACAGACTCACAAACACACAGCTGAATGACATCACTGTGCTTTTTGTTTTATGGAGGCGTAATGACAGAGCTTCATGCCTCACTCCGTCCACCTCTTTTCTTTTCTCTGTGTTTTTCTCCATTTCTGTCTCTCTCTCTCTCTCTTTCACACACATGCACACACATGCACACGCATGCACAGCCTCACACATTCATGCACACATGTGCACCCATACACACAAACAGACACACATCTGGTCTCCATTACAAAATAAAGTGTATGCATAGTTCTGGCATTTAGTGGTTTTATCCCATGACCAGCACACCTCTCTGTGGATTTCTGCCTGACTGCTGCAGTGTAGAAGAGCAGGTGGCTAGCAACCCTGTGTGTGTGTGTGTGTGTGTGTGTGTATGTGTGCATGCCTGTATGCTCATGTGGGTATGTATTCTTGTGTATTTTTGTCCTCATGAGCACCAAATGTCCTCATACAAATTAAAGGCTGTGAAAAGTACCTCAAACACACCAGCACACCACCAGTTTTTATATCTACAAGGACTTTATTTGGGACTAGGGCCTAAAGTGAGTTTTAGGTTGTCACAGTATCTTCCTTTTTTTCACATTTTTTGCAAGGTGGTTTGAATTTTGGACCTCATTTTTTCAAGATGGTCTGTTCTCCTTTTGCTTTAGCCAGACCTAAAATGTGCAAGTGAGGAAATTAAAGACTTTTACACTTCCTTCACACTTTTAAATAAGTTATTGTCTAAAAAAATGTGTTTATCTACTGCATCTCTGTTATATACTTGCCATCTCTCTAGAATGTTTCCGCTATTACCACTGGTAATTAAAATTTTAAAACATAATTAGAACATTGTATTAAATAATCGCATTTTGCATTGACCAGTATTTTAAAAATGAACATTACAGTGATAAAATGTTTGCAGGAAGCAGGAAATGACTGTGTTTAAACGTGCATTAGTATTTGAGTGTTAATTGCCTGACAGGTCTGAACATACTGTGTGTTCATGCTGCAGCAGGTGGACCTGACACATCTACATACCAGAGACACACGTTTTTTTGATAGCAAATTTTTACCTTGGATTTTGAGTAAGAGTGAAACTCCTAAAATGTTAGCATGTTGTCTCTTTCTGAACAGGTGATAACTGCAGGCTGCACTCATTAAAATACTCACAATTATCATCGATTCAGCCTCAAAGTTTTTCAGCACTGTGTCACAGTTTTGTTATAGCTGATGTTCTTGTCGTTCTGAAAAGAGTCCTGAAATGCATCACACTTATCATCATTTGGCTGATAGCCTGAAGCTCTCTAGGCATTGATTTTTTTAGCAGCTTGGACCATAAAAGTGTCTCTGCATTCCCAAATGAATCAGGAAGTAGACGGTGCAGTTTAGTTTTTTGTTAATTTTACACCACTTGATAACTTAAAACTTGTTATTTTTTCTTCACAACTGTTGTGTTAATAAACATATCCATTTTCATTTAATTCATTTATTCATTTCATTAAGCCGCTTTCTCTGTATTCTTTCACCTAACCCCCAAAACACTTTTCAGCCACAGAAATGTTGCTTTCAATTCTTAACATACTAACACCTGTGTGTTTGTGTCTGTTTTAGTCCACAGTCCTCCTGCTGGAAGCCCAGAGCGCCCCACAGTGGCCATCTCGCCCCTGCGTTCTCAGAGCTCCTCCCCCTCACGCTGCCCCGGCCAATCAGGTCGTCCTCTTTCCATGGTGTCTCCTGGTCCCAGCTTAGGGCCCTCACCCCTCTCCTCCCCTGCCTCACGGCCCCTCCTGCCTCTGTCCTCCCCTCTCTCCTGCCTCACGCCTCCGAACGTGTCAGCGGTGCTCCTCAACGGGGAGCAAGCCAGTCCCCTGCAGCCTCCACTGCCGGGCCCCTCCCACGCCCCCACCCATGGCGCCCTCGCACCCAAAGTAGAGAAGGTGAGCTTCATCATCACAAAAATAACTACAAAGACACATTCCAGCTGAGAGTCAAATTTCAGTGACTTGTTGTAAGAAATGCCATTTTGTACCAACTTTCAACAGTCATGCTGTGACAGAAAAACACACTGTGGGAACTGATACAAAAAGCACTTTGTCTTTAATAGAATAATTACATATCTTTCTATTTCAATGCAACTTCTATTATTTTCTTCAAATTTGTAATCGAGAGCTGAGAGAAATAATGTGATTCTTGATTTACAGAGGAAATTAAAGGAGATGACTTGTTAAGGTAGATCAAGACAAGACAGATTGTGAGAAAAGTGGTCCCCCAAAATAGAAATCACAGCTTTTGATCATAAAAGAAGGCTCTGAAGTGCAACAAATTGCCATATCTGAATGCAGAATTTTCATATGCAGAACATAACTGTAACATAAACCTTACTGAACATGTAAATTCAGATAAACATTCAGCAAATGGCAGTTTTGTAGGGAATGAAATTAGATCAAAATGTTCTGACCTGGGCTGTAACTAATTTTTTTTTTGTTATTAATTTCCCTGCATATTTTTTTTCACTTATGGGTTAATCATTTGGGCTATAAGATGAAAGAAAACTGTTTCTTTTTTCCAACAACACTTGAAAACCGAAAATTTATTGATTTCTTATCACATAAGATAAATAATAACTCTTTAAGTCTGAGTAGGTAGACCTATGTGTTTTGGTATTTATACCAGTCAACTAAGTTTATTTGATGAAGTTTTTTAGCTCTAACTCTGATCATTGTTAATGAAAAACTTAACAGACAGGTAGCTGTTTTGTATATATTGATATATTTTGTTTCCACACCTTTTTAACACCACACAAACAATAAGGAGAAAAAAAACATCGTACTCTTTCACCTCCAACTTCCGGACACTTTAATCATCTTGTATATAAAACTCGGTGTATACTGTATATACATTATTAATGAACTTTAACACCATGTTAGGTGAAAAATGTAAATGTGAAACCTGTTATGAGTGCGTGTGAAGTGCCAGTTTAAGTGTCATTCACTCAAGCAGCTGGTGCATAGGCACAACGCCGTCCTGTATGTTGTGAGATCTGCGCCGTTAAAGCCGTGGATGTTTAATCGGACCGAGCTGACAGTGAAGGATGGCACCGTAAGCTCGCATCTGTCTCAGCTCCATTTGTTTCACTGTTGGCTCCACTGTCTGGGACAGCTAATCTATGGCTCGCTGACAAACAGCTCATTGACTATGGAACAGCAGGCAGCGGCCTTGTTTACATCGTCACACACAAAGATGACTTGAACTTGAGCATTCGGGATTATAACTCATATACTGAATTTATCTCATAAACGATGGAAGAAGGCTATAAAAGTGCTGTATCAGTTTTGGGCCTTTCACGTTGTTGTGATATCAAAGGATGCTCCCAACTTATCACAAGTGAAAAATGTTCATTTTCTGTTATTTTTAAATTACCGCAATTTCTTTTGGGGAAAAAAAAAGGATGTCTGTGAATTTAAAGGTTATATCTGTCTCACTCAGCCTTAACGAGCTGTTACTTAAGACAAAACAACCTCTCAGTATGGATTCTGCTGTCTTTGTCACATCAAATAGGATTTATATGCTGTTTGAGACACCTTATACGCTGTGACAAGATTAAAATTCAGAGGGAAAATCTGAGTTTTTCTTAGTTTTTTCAAGCAGGTAAGGTAAACAAGATCAAATGTACAGATACTGAAAATCAGCACAAAAATACAACCATCGTCAGTCTCATCCCCATAATAGGTATCATTGTATTATCCTCTTACAGAATGTTCAGCCTGAGCCTCATTCAGAGCTTTACCTTTCTTGCTTTTAGCTTGGCAGAGCACGTACCTTATGTTTAAAGTCAGGGTGGCACATGCAGTCAGTGTTTGTTACAGAGGAAATGATGAAGCAGCTACGACGACTGTCTGGCAGACGGCTACGATAATCTCTGCTCGACACATCGTCACACAGTCTAGAGTGAAGCAAACAATACAGACACACATCACATTGGACACCGAGACGTGTTTGTAAACCGTTTCCAAGAATTCTGTGCACGCAGATCAGCTGCCAACTAAATGACTGTCAAGAGTGAATGCAGGATTCCAGCAGGTCTGGAAAAAGTCAAAAAATGTCACAAAAGGGGTTTTTAGCTTTATATTCAAGAGTATTCAGAGCTTTAAGATCAGATAACATCAGTCCCACAGTCTTTTTTTTTGCTTTACTTTGAGCTGTTTAGTTTACATTCTTTCAAACGCCTTCTATTCCTGGTAACTACATGTTTTGCGTTGACCACTAAACTGACAGCTGCAAGAAAACAAGAACATCAAGCACAATGTGGCAAACCGAGAGAACTGTGATAGTTGTGATTTAGTTCATTTCAGATGCAGTCTTCATCCCCATTCTACTTCTGGATTTTTCTTTGGATTTTCTTTTGAAAGTGTTTATTTTTTCCGGAAGAGTGTTGAGTGTTGAGTGTGGGTGAGTGAAGATTAGAGTAATTAGCTTGTTGGGTGGACAGGAACTGGCAATCAGACCATCACTCCTCACAAACCTGAACAATTTTCTAAAAGAAGAAAAAGAAAGAAGCCACAATAGGTCCAGCTCAGTTTGAGCTCCCTGTTGGAGTGCTGCAAAGCAAAGCACTCCTCCAACTTCAAATTTGATTTCACTTGAAGGATAGAGTCAATTGTGTGCATGTGCTGCCATCTGGTGGTTGCCTTTGGAACAAAAGCAGCAGTTTGACTCCTTCCTGTACACAGACCCACACATGGCCGAGCACACAAACTCACAGGAGGCAGATTAAGCCTTTAAGCCTGCAGATGAGAGAGGAGAGGGAGTGATTATTCACTTTTTCTGCCACCCCCACCTCCCTCTCTCTCTCTCTCTATCTACATCCCTGTCCTCTCTCTGCATGACTTCTGTCCTCACCTTCCTTCTGTCCTCTCCATGACCTCATCATTGTCTTTTATTCCCTCTCTTAATCTCATCCTTTTCTCCCCTTTTATATATTTTTTTCCTCTCCATCATCTAAACTTGGATTCAAAAAACCTTTATGTTCATGAAAGGAGTCTAACATTGCCAAACTTGTGAAATATTTCATGTGTTTATATTTTAGAAAGCGTACAGTACACACAGACAGTTAGCATCATTAGACCGATATAAAAGTGATTTATATTCTAGGGGAAAAAAGTTCAACAAAAGGCCACACATTCCCACATTATGTGAGAAATAATGAGGTCTGGTTATTCATTGAAATGCATCTCTAAAGCACTGGTATCTGGAGAGCTGTCTCTTTACTACCGTGGATCTGCTGAGTCAAAGTGTTTATACAGCCACTCTTGCTTTGTAAGCACTTATTTTCTCTGCCGTCCCACCTTGATACCAACACTGGTCAGTTGAACTCTGTGTTGTTATTGATTGCTCTATCAGTCAATATATTTTGATCGGATATTGTGAGGGTATTTTGTCTCCTATGTTTACCAAGAGTCTGGTCACAAGTATAATTTGTTAGTGTAGATGTGAGCAAGTATGAGTTAAAGGTTATACTTTGGGTTAAGTTCGACTGTGAAGTCTTTTTAAGCAGAGGTCAAAAATTTTTTCTGTCCAACCCTGCTTTGTTTATGGTTTAGATTCCTAAGTAATCCCCAACATTGCTGCCAAAATGAATTTAGTTTTTTTTTTTTTTTTTTTTTTTTTAAGAATTCCTCTCTAATTTAACAGCATTTCACAGTGTGTATGAGTGTGTATGACTCAAAAGTGTCTTATTAGAGTGCTGCTTGACCGTTAATTGATTAGCCAGTCAACAGAATAATCAGCAGATTTATGATCTGATGTCAAAAATCAAGTAAATAATGCCAAATATGTGCTGTTTTAAGACTATCAGTTATGAGGATATGTTGCCCTTTTCTTTTTTATATTAATGTTAAATTATTTTTTCTTGTTTTGTCTGACGAAACAAGCTATTTTACAATGTTACCTTGAGTTTTGATAAGTTACAGTGGACATTTCAACTTTTTGAAAACTAATTAGTATGCTAAAAAATGATAATGGGCTGAACAATAAATAAAATAATATTTTGTTTGCAGCCCCAAACTGAAGTATGTGAGCTGAGTCATTTCTTAAGGAAAACATCACAGTCATAAAGCACAGGCAGCTTTGCTTTAGGCTTGCTTTAGCACTCTACAGTATTACGGAGCCATCTGTGAAGGCAGGCCGGGCCTTTTCAGCAGCGTCAGCTGGCCGCTAAACAAGAAGTGATAAACAATTATACATCTAAAAATATAAATACATCAAAAAAGCATTCTGTGCAATTTGATCTTAAGTGACAATCATCACAGGATAAGTGTTGATTGAGGAATTGTAGCCGTCTGTACAGTATTCATTAAATGTATACTGTCGCATGCCTAATATACTATATCTTGAAAATTCATTTTAACTGGAGTGAAGGAGATGAAATGAGTTCTCTGAAATGAAGGCAACACAGAAAAGTCATCACTGATAATCACATAAGACTGCACAGAGACATCTTTACAGATCCAAAGCATGCACTTTGCACTAACAATGTGAGCATCTGTGATTCACACAGAGAAAACACAAAGTCTCAACAGGATCAGGTGGTTAAAGCTCACAGAGAACAAGTGACAAACAAACGGAAATGAACTTTCCTCTGGAGGCTCCTGATGTTTAACAATTAGCAAGGTGCTCATTGTAATTATCCACATTATCAGATAAAAAACAGCCACTGTTTGTGGTTTAGTGATGTGGCACTGAATCCATGTTTGCTGCTTTCTGGCTCTATTTAATTTGTTTTAAATATAAAAGTTTTTCTCTGATTACAGGTCTGAAAGTCTTAAAACTTTAAATTTTTATGTCATTTGTTTATATTTCATAAATTTGGAGGAAAATAAATATTAAAAAAACAAACTGATGCCTGATCCAGCAGCCCACGTATTAAGAAAACAGATGGCCATGGAGCTGACACGGAGGCTTCATGCATCCACAAAAAATGTAATTATGCTCAGTATTGATCCATGTTGCCATGACTGAAAAAACAGGACACAAAGCTGCTTTTGTCTTCATGGCGTCACACAGAGTTTGACTAAATGGACAGTATCGCACACAACCCTTCAATTATCATGCATGAATGAAAAGATGTGAATCTGCCTGCACAGGTGCCATTAAGGAACACCTTCTATGATCAATACGGTTTATTCTTAAGACCATCATGGTGAATGAACATGTGTTCAGTTCAAAGGATTGTGAGTTAAACACTTTACTTGGCTACTTGTCTGCTCAAAATGTGCATTGTGACTAGGCAGGTGTTCATACTGTGAATTCTCTCTTGTTGTAGTAAAATTAATAATTACTCCCTTCACTGCTGCTTTTTTGAGTGAGTGAGTGAACTTTAATGCAAGCGCAAATGCGACGTCACTGACTAAAACTGATTTTTTGTTCAGTGAATGCAGTACATGGCATAAATATTAGAAGCAGAGGGGGAAAAAAATACCCAGGCTCTATCTAAAGTTCAAAAATCAACCTACAAACATCCCTCACTCACTAGTCACTCACTCATTTTGTTTGTTTAATGTGTACACAAATGAAGTTACATGTTGTAATTATTCTTGGCAAACAACAGCAGGGAGCATTGACCTCTCAAAGCCTCGCCATATGCTGCACAAATGTTCTGGATGAGTATATACAACTGCTTGTCAAGTTATAGTTTCAGCATGGAACTTCCTCTAAAACTATAGAATCTTAACGCTTAGCTAAGCTAAGCTAAGCTAATCATCTCTTGGCTCCAGCTGTACACCTATCGTAGAGACATGACAGTGGTAACAGTCTTTACATCCCATTGTTAAGTGCTTCCAAGCTTTTTTTAAATGGTTACTATGACACAAAATGAACAGGAAATGTGCTCAGTGTCTCTTCGATGTAAACACCACCAAAGCAGCAGCATCATAAAGACTTCTAATGTCTAGGCCCTGTGGTGCACCGGTTGAGAGTTTGTGTATGACTATCAAAGAATATCATAAATATGAATATAAAAAAACAGCTCACCTTTCTTCCCTGTCCTCCCTAGATGAAACAAGCATTTTCTTCAGCTGTCATGTGGTGTCAACAGGGAAATATTTTTCTATTTGTTTCATAAAAGTGTTTTGTGATCATTGTGTAGAGTGTTTGTGCTATACGTTTATATGTATTCTGTAGATGTATTGTTTACTCTGATACTGCTGTCATTATCCTCTTGTCACTTTTAAAGATAGGCTTTATGAAACTTAAATTCCTGTTTATCTCATCAGTAACTCTGTCTATTTGCTGTTTTGTTCCTCCCTTCCTCTCTGTCTTCTCTTCTTTCATCTCCCTTTTTCTGTTCCCTCACTCCATCCATCCTCAGAAGGAGAGGAAAGCAGGAGGTTTATTAAAGCTCTTGTCGGGAGCTGCAGCCAAGAAGAAACCTCGCTCGCCTCCCTCCTCCCCGCCCACCCACGGACCCTCAATGGCTGGCCAAGGCGCCGTGGCCACCGACCCCACCCACCATCCTCACCACCACCACCACCACGCCCGCTCAGGTTCCTGTCCCATGGCATCACAGGGGCGAGCGGGCTCCTGTCCCATCGAGAGCGATATGGCGGGAGCCATCGGGCTGGAGCCTCTGCACAGGAAGTCCGGTTCCCTGGACACCAATTTCCCCAGGTCGCCTCCGGCAACGCGGGCCGGCAATGCCCTGATGGTCCTCCGGCCTGAACCCAAACCCCTGTCCAGAGAGAGGTGGGTACACACACCCCTCCACACAGAGGGAAGTTAGACACAGGAAAACACACATAAGATGTACAAGACACACACATACACACACACACACACACACAAACATGTAAAGGCACATAAACACTGATTTATAAAGGAGGGAGAGTTTACTTTAGTGACTTGGGCATCAGCTCAAACTCAAGTGCTCCCTTGCTGCTCAAGTAACTCACATATTTCAAGTTTAAGTATCCTATTTAGATTAATGGTCAGATAACATTTGGAAAATCTAGAAGAGCCGCTAGATGAAATCGTTTTATCTCCTAAACCAGAATTATCCAGCTATGAGGAAGATTTTACACTCAGAAGTCAAACTTTATTGGCTAAATGACCCACACTTTATATCCAGATCCCTCTCCTGAACATCCATGGGTGTCAGAGAATCCCAGAGAATCAATGTTCTCCTTTTACCCACAACTCACATCACTGTCTGTAATTTGAAACATGCTGAGAATAACTCCCTTGAACTTTTATTGATTATTGTGAAGGAATGCTCCGCTGATACCTGCACTGATTAAGTTCTCTCAGGTGGGCAATACCGTGGATGTGCTTCCCACAGCGTTGTGTTGTGCTATAGCTGTCTCTTTGTGTGGCAGGTATCGAGTGGTGGTGCCCTACCCACCCCAGAGCGAGGCGGAGATCGAGCTGCGAGAAGGGGACGTGGTGTTTGTCCATAAGAAGAGGGAGGACGGCTGGTACAAAGGCACCCTGCAGAGGACGGGACAGACCGGCCTGTTTCCCAGCAGCTTCGTTGAGAGCTTCTGAACTGGAGGAAGTGGACAAGATAACACACACTGTTCCTGTTTCTGAGTCACAAAACACACACACACACACAGCCACATACACAAAGGATGGACCGACACTGGTTTCACAGAATTACATGTTTAGATCGAATACAGAGAATAAAGAAACGTGGTTTAAGAAGCTGCTGACCCTAATAAGGGATTTTTAGTTTCATGTTATGGTGAAAATAATTTTTTAAAACAAAACATTCAGCAAAATAGAGGTTCAAAGCATTGGATTTTCAATCTTCAGAAACCCATATCGGTCCAGCTAGTTCAAACACACACACACACACACGCACACACACACACACACACATACATAGGAAAGCTAGCCTCTGCTTCGACCAGCCACACAGGGAGCAGGGCAGCTTTTCCAGCACAGCGTCGGCATCAGAGGGGCTTCACCAGACCCGTCGTCCGGACTCGTTCTGTTGACTACTGAAAACCACACGAACTCAGCGAGCACAGAAAGACGAACCCTGCCTCTCAGTTCTCCTCCTTGGCATCATCCACCAGCAAACACGAGCACAAAAAGCATTAGCTCTGCTTTCCACTGAGACCTCAGAACTTGAATCCGGGTGCTTTCTCTGTTTGAAAAGTGAAGATTTATCGCAGGGCGGCGAGGGAAGTGTTTGGGCCTACGCTCCAGGATCGTCGTAAGCACATCTCCGTGTCTAGTTTGTGACAACAAGCTCATGTGTTTCTTATCAAAATAATATATGTTAATAACAATGCATGTAGCATTATTATGTTTTTTTATGTATATGTTGAAATAGATGTTTGTGTTGTCCCAAACTAGTCATGCTGTGATGATCTGTCAGAGGAATTTTAATTTAAAAAAAAAAAAAGTTTTAAAAATTAAAATATGAATTAGGCAGTTTTCTATTTATATATCCTACGTAAATTTATACACTCTTTTTTTTAATTATTATTTGAACATGTCCTTTAAAGACCCCCACAGCTGGGTTGAACTGCATAAAATGGCTTGCTGAATGTAGGAAGAAACTTTTAAGTGATTGATTTGTATTAACAAAGTTGGTTTTTTTTTATTTACTGTGTTGATTTACAGAGACAAAGGATGCACTTTGTCTGGTAAATTTTGATACAACCTGCAGATATATCTGCATATACAGTATTTAACCAATCTGTTATTTATTTATTTGACAAAAGGGAATTCCCGTTGCTACTTATCACATCCTTCTTCAGGCACAAACTGCTAGGAAAACTTAATTCAGCCCCTTTAGTTTAAAATGTAAAATCATATACAAACCATCAAAAAATTGTGTTACTTATGCAGTGGGTCAATGGAAGATTCCTATTAGAAATGCAAAAGATTCCTCTTCTTGAGCCTTTTCTTCAGTTACTGTTGGAAGTTTTTGTGTGACTGCAGCAATATTGTGAAACCAAATGTGTGCAGATTCGATGCTCATTGAAGAATGTGTGATCAAGGGGCACCGCAGAGGGCAGGGACACGAGTTTTTCATCACGCAACTGCCAAGCTTTGACACCAACTTTTCCTCTTATTATGGTCAACCTTTGAGTATTTTTGTATGGCTTCAGTGAGTGTGTATTCAGTCTGCTTTGTGAATTTCCTGGCTCATCTAGTTTACATCCAATCACATCGATCTCCCTTTTTTTAACTGTTTCTGGAGATGGAAGCACAGCGAAACTCAGAGCTTGACTCACTTATGTTTGTATGTGTGTGTGTGTTTGTGTGTGAGTGGTTAGCTGGATTTCATTACTGGCTGTGTATCAGTGAAAGTAAAAGGGCATCAATGGTTTTTCTCACCTGCTTGAGCCAGAATGAAGCACAAACAACCACTGGCCATGTGCACACAGGTGAGGCTCACTCATTGGCTGAGCACACAAATGTCTAAATGGGTCATAAACATTGTTTTAACACACTTGAGTGTCCTTGGTGAACTGCATATAGTCATATGGGGGAAAAAAAAAACGATAAATGCAAATTTTCTAGATGGAAAAGTCTGCTCCTGTGAGGCAACACAGCTTGTTTGTTTTGTTTTGAGTATTTTTGTTTGTTCTGTTTTTTTTTTTTTTTGTACTGCGTTACTGAATAGCTTCTCAGAGCCAACAAATCGCTTCAGCGTCAACAGTGAAGGAACTTCTGTCGTTTCTTATTCCTATATGATGTGACTGCAGAATAAACATTCAGCTGTGAGACTTTGCAAGAAGCTCTACAGACGTGCAGAAAAGAAGCACAAAACAAAAAAAATTTTGACTCAGACATACAGTTCAGATACAGTGAGTTTTCTCTAACCCCCTTTCCCCTCAGATAAATGGTCTGATAAAGTTGTTACATTGCAGATCTTTACTTTTTTTCAGCGTAATATTTCTTGTGAGAATGAAAAATAAGAAAGAGTAGATGTAAAATTAACCAAGCAAGCAATTTCTCTCGCCAATCTTTACGTTTTCATGTTCAGACTTGAAGTGGAGGTGACCCAGCCGTTGCTGAGGAGACAAAGGCACAAAAAAAACTTGTAATTGTGGTGTGTTCAGTTGTTTTTTGCCCGCTGTTTGATTGTGGGGGTGAAAGAACTCGACTGCGATCGCTTAAACTGTGAAGAAAAGTGAACAACAAACACACACACACACAGTCACTGCAGAGAGCAGCATGCTCTGTGATCATCGTCTGGCTGCTGGTGGTGCAGTATGGGTAATCCTGTGCATCTGGAGCAACAGATGAAACCAAAAACACCAGATTAAGATTTTTTTTCCTTTTTTTTTTCTCTAGCAGGTCACAGCTTAACTGTAGCCTGTAAGTCACACACTCAAACACACACACATAAAAGAAACAGGCAAGACTGACTGAAGCAGACAGTTTTATTCTTAATATATATTTAATTTTTAATTGACCAGGTTTGTCTATTTATTCAACGCTATTTCACAATGTAATAGATTATGAGACTTTTAATTGTTTTGGTTCAGTCTTAAATCAAAGTGCCAATTTACTTGCAATGAAAAAGGGTCAAAACTTAAATGTGAACATTTTGGCAGAAGATGTCAGTTATTGGAAGCTTCAGTCCAAAAATATCTGCATTGGCCTTTAAATTTTTTCAGTCTAACCCTAGTGCCTACTAATGCCAACACACACACACACACACACAGACACACACACACACACATACGAACTTTTAAGTATTTACATCAGGTAGACTGATCTGTCTTTTGTCTCTTTCTTACTTTCTTATGTCTGCTGGTCGTTTTTCTCAAAGCTCTGTTCTGTTTGACTCGACGACAAAAAAAAAACAGCAGATCCCAGAACAGCTCTGCACAAAAAAAAAACAAAAAAAAACACCTGAGCGAGGTTTCCCTTATCTGTTTATAAGCTCCCAGAACCAGAGGACTCTAATTTCTACTTAGTCAAACTTAAGCACAAGTCCTCTTTTGTGTCTTTTGTGTTTTTGCATGAGGTTGATGCTGTGAGGAGGAGAAGAGTTTACAACAGTCCAAACATCAGGAATGAAACCACTGCACGGTGGTCACTTTACGTCAAATATCTTGAACAAATGTTTTCATCATGCCGTATGTGTGTGTTTGTGTTTGTTTTGTTGCTTTCTTTTTCCTGTGATGTAAGCTTGTCTTTTTCGTCTCAGCTTCCTGGTTGTAAATGCCACTTTGGAGTTCATTGTGACAGTTTTGAAAAAAAAAAAATGTGAACAAGCCATCAAACAGTAGTGGAAATTTCCACTGGACATGAACACAACATGAATTATATCATTGTACATCCAGTTTCTTATTGAACTTGATATCAAATTTGTGTACACTCCCTTTTTTTTGATCCTTCCAGGAAGCCTGAGCGCTCACCCTGCCATCTTGAATTAGATGTCGGCCATATTTGTTCCTATGGATACTTGTGTGTTTGCGTGTGTGTGTGTGTGTGAGGGGAGGGGGCCTCTGTATGTAGCTCTTTAAATAACAAAAAAGAACTTTATGAAAAGCTTGGTGCAGTGAAAATGCCTCACCAGGGCTGAGTGGGGTTTTGAATTCAGCGGTACGACAGAAACAAAAAAAAATAAAGTATATATAGGTATATTATTCTATATTGTGCAGAATATTTATTGGCCTTTTGTGCCATTGAAGTCATGCTCTGCACTGGCCATGCCCAGCGCTCTCTACCATGTGATCATTATACATCGTCTTGTACTGATGACCCGTGGCTGATTTGATTGTTTTTTCATGTCAAGTGCATTTTTCGCAATAAATGCCTTTGTTTTAAAACAGATTTTCGCTGTGCCTTTTTGCATCCGCCTGCAGCTCCATAATGGAAGTAGCACAGAGGGTGATGGGGAACACTTGTGTACTCTGATGCTTAACAAACACATTACCTGTATAGCCCATTAGGGTTTCATAGTTGCCCTTTGGAGGATTCATCCTGAGAATCATATTATATCCTGCTCTAATTCTAATTATCTGCACTCACAATGTGCTTATTATGAGCTTATGGAGCCTCATGAGCAACACTCCGGGTAAAGCTGTCTGACAGAGTATTACTGTCTTTATTATAACAGACATCCTAGGAAAGGACGTCTAGAAATAAAGCTGAGGCTCTCCCTGTCTTTTCATCGTTCCCTCCATCTTCTCTTCATGTCCTTCCTCACCTCTGTCTGCTCATCCTTTTCCTCCCGTCGCTCTTGTGTTCTCAGGCCAACACTGGCATGAACGAGGTGTGTAATTGGTAATTTAAGAGCGTCGCCAGCACTCCCCTTAAATGACAACCTCATCTCTCCAGCAGCCGGGCCTGTCTCCAGTGATCACCTCTATTTGCATTTAGAGTGACTAGCAAAAGGTGACAAGGACTTGCATGTGTGAATATGTGTGTGTGTGTGTATGGGTGCAGGAGGTTTGACAGCTATCTTGGATGTAAGCACACAGCAAAAACTAAACTCAAACTGCTATATTTAAGACAAGCTGGAGGCAGGCAGCAAATTTAGATTTTTCAGATTTCTGCACTGCAGAGTTAGCGTTTACCTCAGGCGAGAAAGCGGGGAGAAATCTCTTCCCAACCAGAAAGTAGCTAAAGGTGTCTGTGCACGCACACACACACACACACACTCTTTCTTCACACTTTGCCTTGGTGAAATGGTGCTAGGGGACGTCCTCCTCCCAGCGAGGTGCTGCAGGCCCCTGCAGGGAATCGATCCGCATTCATTCCTCTGCTGTACGCCAGACCTGTCTGTCTACCTGTCTGTCTGTCAGCTCTAAGTCACATGAAGGGCAACGAAGCCGGAGGGTAAGACACTGCAGGGAACAAGACCTCTAGCAGGCAGTACAGAGCAGTCCCTGTGTGTGTGTGTGTGTGTGTGTGTTCAGATATAGTCAAGTGATGGACAAAGATGTTAAGCTACTGCTGACTCCTAAATCTTCTTCTAAAGCATCTTGTACGCTTGAGATTGTCCTCTGAGCTTGTGATAAAGGGGAAAAAAAAATCTCTAAAGTTGACAAGCATAGTTTGATTGACAGTTGTTCTTTGGTGTAATTATTTAAAAACACTAAACACAAAAAGGTCTAAAATTACAATATCTGTTATGTATTTTGGGTCATAAATTATTCCAACTGTTTCAAACTAAGTCCAAACTCAGAAATCCATAATTTTATTCAATCATTATATCACTGCATTTCATTCTGAGAGACAAAAAACAAACAGACAGGCAGAGTGTCATGACAAAAATACAAAGATTTATTTAAAAGAAGGAAAAAAAAAAGCTCCCAAATAACACTGTTAGGTCCTTAAATAGAAGTGTAATAAAAATGTGTCTTAGAAAAGTGTTATTCCATTAGGCATCGGTGTGTTTCCCTGGATGAACAAGTTAATTGGATAGTGTATTGCTAAGTAGGCTTCACACAGATAAGGCACTAACACATCATTAGCACTAGTGTAAATATAAAGTGACGGTGTTTGTGAGTAAATGTTGGTTTTTATAAATTACACTTTACTGAAAACCAGCACCACAGTGTTCTTTTCACTTTGTACTGGTGAAATGCTTCAAAGTGTAAAACCCTGTCTCATCATGCCTCCGGAGAGAAGTGAAGGAAGCCATTGTTAAAAAAAAAATAAAGTCACAAATGCATTTTCTTTCTCTTTTCGCATTCCCACAACAAACACTGACTCCACATGATGCATTTTCTTCATGCCTCAGCTCTTTAAAGACAGACTTCAACTGTTTGTGTCAGTATGAAAAATAAAAGGGAGCAAGTAAAACACAATATATATATATCTATATATATATATATATATATAAATATACGAAGTACCATGTACCTTATCCAAAACCGAGCCTCAGCCTCGCCTTCCAACACTGTAAAACTGTGATTGGACAGAAGAAGTTAACAGTTCAGAGATAACTTTCCCTTCAACCAACAGGAGAGTCAGGGTGGCTCCTGTAGTTTTTCATGATGCTGGTGGTTGTAATATAAAGGAGGTGTGAAAAAAAATCGACAATAGAGAAAATGGGTGAGAAATTCAAATGCCCTGTAAATATGCTGTGAATATATTTTGATGAATGCAGCAGACTAACCTTCAAAAATTAGCCCTTTTCAGACATGTATTCTGTAACATTGCTGCTCTTAGCCACCACTCTGTTCAACAAATGGCATTTTTAGCATTCAGACATACTGTGCACAGGTCTCAGTGGAGTCAACATTCTATATTACTTGTATTATTTAAGTCATACAGAACTGTTAGACATGAAACTGCAAAGCTCACACTATATTCCCACTTACTTACTGCTGCAATACTGCTGGAGAACAGCTGTGAGTTGAATAAATGATACAAAGATGGATTATTGATTGTTTATCTCTATATTATTACTTCTCTATTACTGATCTGTTGTCCATTTTATACAATTTCATCAGCCAAATTACACAAAGCGGTAAGCTTGAATGAAAGTCAAAAGTTTAGAGAGACTGGTGGTCTGATAATTGCTGTTACTGTTCTCTTCTAGGTTTTTGTTCCACTTTTTCATGACAAAAAAATTGTTGAACAATAAATAAAAACCTTTTCTTGACCCTGACATGAGAGCTAACTTCTGTACAAATTCAAATACTCTTGTTTAGTGTTTTTAGGGTTTATTAAACTCATTTTCTTTGTGCATTAGGACAAAAAATGTACCTTTGCTACCTCAGCTTTTGCAATAAATTTGCAATCAGTTCCAACTTGAGATGTGCTACAGAGATTTAACAGTCCAACATTGTCAGATTGAGAGACTTGTGCTTTTTTTAGACCAATCAAAATCTCATAAAAGCATGTCTGAAAGGGGCATTATAATAAATTACAAGCATGTTGCAGAATACTGAATGTCTCATTAACAAGGTCATTAGACAGCATCGAAAAACACTAAATTAACATAC
Organism: Acanthurus leucopareius; assembly: GCA_029814765.1. Taxonomy (NCBI): domain Eukaryota; kingdom Metazoa; phylum Chordata; class Actinopteri; order Acanthuriformes; family Acanthuridae; genus Acanthurus; species Acanthurus leucopareius. Next base: position 15,209,780 of record JAQMCX010000011.1, on the reverse strand, counting down.
AGTAAAGATATGTCTGACAGATGAAATGTAGCTGAGGAAGTCCCTTTCTATGTATTGTTTAAACCTATCGAAGTCCTTTGATCAATGTACAGCATCTCTTGAGGGGGCTCTGTGAGGATCAACATGCTGAAGCGACCCTCAGTTTGGGCAAAGGTAAAAAAAAAAAGGAGGGGGGGGTTGGAATATGGAAAGTAAAGGCTTTATATAAAAATGAAAGGATAAATATAAAATATTACACAGAGGTATAAAACCCACAAAGAAGATTAAAATACAAAGAGAAGTGTAGGATTCATGGGTACAGTCATTAAACTTTGGCACAAACGCAAACTCACACTCGCACCCACTGCTGGCTTGTTTCGGGTTTTCCAGGTTAGTGTTTGAGACCGGCCACTAAGGGCTGGAAAAGGTGTGGGCACAATGTCACTGGTTATGCTGGTCACAATGGAGTGTTCTTCAGATGTTTCTTCACATGAAACCAGAGCTGGAAGAGAGAACAAGAGAAAGTTCAATTAGCTGAGCGTCAATTTTTCCCATTTTTCACTTTTCATATCAAATTACTGAATTTACTATCTCACCTCATCATAGTTTGTCTGTAAGCATCTTAAATATCTAATTAAAATCTTGGTGTCTTTTTTCCACCTTGTGTATTAGTATACTAGATTGAAGTTATTATTCTGTTTGTGTTTACGATTTCAAAATATCTTCTCTTGGTCAACATTTTATTTGTATTGAAACATTGCAAAAATAGTAATTTACTGAAGAAATAGAAGATATTTACACATGAGGGTCAAACCTTGTCTAGAAACGCAGAGTCCAGACAATCAATTCACTCATGTACGCAAATTTTAAATGCACTCAGAGGTCATCCTTTGTTGCCCCACATCAATTTTACCAGCAGTTGGCAACATCTTCTCCCAAGTACCTAACTCACTGTCAACAAGGAGTCACTGATGACCTCAAGTTTCATTACAGCATCACTGCCTACAGATCCTGAAGGCCTCTTACTTCTTGCGGTCCTTGTCCTTCTTGCCATTGGCTGTCAGGCTCTGGGCCTGCAGGAGCTGGGCAGCAGCTCGTCTCTTGCTGAAGGAACTCTGGTCCTCATCCAAGAGTCTCTTCTTTTCCTCCAGAGCTGCTTTCTCATCTGCGTGGAGACGCTTCAGCTGCTCAAAACGACTTTGCAGCTGAAAACAACACAGTAAACAACCTCACTGAGTTACACAAATACCTTAATTCGGCCTGTAGCAAATAAAAATGATTAACAAATAAATTCATTTCTGCAGAATTGTTGGTTTGTTCTCTCACAATATGACAAAATTAGATGTTAAATTGTAAAAAATGACTCTGGGACAGAGAATACTTTTACTTTGATTTTATCCAGTAAAAGAAAAAGACATCAAAACAATAAATCTGTTTGTTTTATTGTTTTTTAAAAAGATATAGAAATTAAATTAAACTGCTGTCAAGTCAATAACTCACATATTCCTAGGGACAAAACCAATTTAATTTTTGGCCGTTTTAACATGCAACACATGTGAGTGTGTATGTATGCCTCCATACCTCTCTCTCAGCTTCCTTCAGCTCAGCCTCCTTCTCCTTCACCCTCTGCACAAACATCTGCCTCATCTCATCCTCTCGCTTCTGCAGCTCCACCACAAACTCCTGACGCTTGGCCTCATAAGTCTGCTGCAAACTGCACACATACGCACACACACACACACACACACACAAAGAGTTGTCAGTCATGTCAGCTGCATATCGTGTTCACACAGGTATTTATGAGTTGGAAGCTCACCTGACTGGTTTGCACTCTGGGTCTGTGTCTTTAAATCCCATTTCCTCCAATTTGCAGCGTCTGTACAGCTCATAGTGGCGCGTGTGTGTCTGCTCTCTCAGGTCCTCCATGTTTACACAGATGAGCATCTCCCTCAGCTTCACAAAGTCACAATGATTCTCGTTCTCCACTGACAAACACATCAATAGATATGAGACACCCATCAATAGTTAGAAGAAAAATAGGGGGGTTAGCATCCAGTTGATATTAAATATCGGAAATTTCTTGTAAATTTACACTGAAAATCCCCACTGACAGCTACAGTGCAATATGTTTCATTACTACATGTTTACTGGAAGCTAAAACTAACTTCACTGAGCAGAAAGATGATCCCAAAAAACAGAGAGGTCTTTGGCATTACAAGAATGCAGTGTAGGAAAAAACAATGACCAAACAAGGATCCATCTTACCTTGTACTACACCCCAGGGATACTGACGAGCCTTCACCATCTTATTGCCGACACTGACTTCCTCTGTGCTGCCAACTACAGCAAAAGGCAAATGACCCTACAAAACAGGTTATTTTAATGTAAGATATAACATGGCTGGATCTACAATACTGCTATGAAATCTGGGCCAGTTTCTAGGCAAATTAGGTTAAAAAAAAAGTGCATTTATTTATTTATTTAGTTACTATCACAGCTGTTCAACACAAATTCCTTCAGCAATACTCTCTCACACTTACACATATATAGTGTCTGCATGTTATATTTTTAAAACCTTACAGATGCTGAAAAGAAATGCAGGTACAATTCTGAAAATAAAACTGCAAACCTACAGGACACAGTACAGATCAGTCAGACTGAAGACTGAACTGAATAACAAACAAACCACAAACCTTTACAGCTAAGTATTTGGTTTGAAATACATTATTTCTTAAGTGTAAAATAGACCTAAGAAAGCACTCTAGTTGAAGGGGCTGTAACAGTGTGTGTGTGTGTGTGTGTGTGTTTGTTTTCTTACGTTCATCGTAGTGTTGACCTTTGCTACAGTCTCATCATCCAGGGGGAACTGGTAGATTTGGACGCCGTTGCTGACCAGTTCACTCATGATTTTGATCTTGAACTTGTGCAGCTCGCTCTTACTGATGGTGTCAGCTTTGGCGATCACTGGGATGATGTTCACCTACAACAGGACAGGATACATGCTCATGTGCAGCTCCAAAACAGTAGAATTTTCTTCCATAGCAACCATAAAATTTTCATTATCTGCAGACTTCAGAGTTATAATGATCTTTCATGTGATCTGTAAAAACATGCAAATATTTTTCATTGAGTAGGAACATAACTTCTTATACTAAAAGAAAGGGGCATGACAAAAATATGACTAAATGATAAAAGTGCAAGATTATTACATCTGATCGTATCACATATACTCCAGCACATTCTAATGGACCTGCATGGTCCTGCTGATGTCCTGTCGGGGAAATCTGTGTGCATGGAGAAGTAAATCAAGGTCTTATCCACTTTGCCTGTAGGCACTGTAATGTGATGGCAATTGTTGTTAATTTGAATGTAGTTTTGTACTAACAAACATTTCTCAGGATTAAACTGGTAACTGTGACTTTCCTGAACTCTTAGCAGAGCTGCTCCTGGTGCAACAGACACCTGGAAATGGAGCTAAAGCACATCTCACTGATCAACATGCCATGAAGCAACATTCAGACACATTACAGAGGCATCCATTAATCTGACTCTGGTAGTACAAACAAGAGTCATTTTCCAACAGTATTTGTTTTCATTACTATATCTAAAATACTTTTTAAAATAGCTTTTTAGATAAGTGTTATATAAACCAGGTTTGCTGATGTTATTTCTGGCCCAGCAGTTGCCTCTGCTGTCCAAGTCACATTCCACTCCTGCCTGTCTGTCCGTCATGTCCTTGTACCAAAAAGAAGCTTGGAATGAGTTGTTGTCGCTAGACAAGCTTCTGAGCCAGACCACACACACCCATACACACAAACAGAATACACACAGCAGAGAAAACAAAACAATGCTAGGAGATCTGTTCCAACAACTGTCTGAGTGACAGACTGTCTCTCCGTCAGTGCTGCAGTTTCAACAAATGGCTCTTTTTGTGTGTATCTGTACAGTGACACAAAAGGACAACTCAAGTGTGTGTGCGTGAGGTGATTACAGCATTCCACTGCTTTTTCTTCCCTATTCACAAGCAAATCCAGGGCTACTGACACTCCAGAGCAGCAAAATCACACAAACACACAAAAAAACACAAACTCACTACACACAGAGAGCATGGGAAAGTTTCTGACTACTTCAAGAGTGAAGGGAGGGGTTTTAGCCAGTTGGAGAGAGAACCTTTCCCAACAGTCAGGCATGAAAAATACTTAAAGGACAGTCTAGAAAAACCACAGCATAGTCCCTACATCTCTATCCACACTCCAACATTTTTTTTTAAGTTGAAAACTGAAACGATGTCTGTCTAACAAGACAAGCATGTTAGCACCATTCCACAAATTATCTCCATCCATACCTACACACTTGAAAACACACATCATGTAACACTGTGCATGCGTGTGCCAGTGTAAACAGGAAGCAGAGGGCTGGTTGCTTGGCTACAGAAAAGACTTCAGAGGAAGAACAGAAATGGAAAAAATTAAGAACAGAGATTTCTTTCTTCTGGCCGGCAATGAGGTGTTAGCTGTTAGCAAAGACAACAAGGTCAGCAACACCTGTATTTTGTACCCATGTTAAATGAATCGCTGGTAGTCTAGGCTCAAACACATTTACAGGCTGTTTGTTTTCTTCCAGAAAATGGTCACCTCAGTGAGTGTGTGCGTGACAAATCAGTGAAAGCTATGTCATGACTAATAGGACCCAATCAAGAGGCAAATATGGTGTCTATGTAATCATATTCAAAAGCATCCCGGTACGTTTCTGTCAGTAGCCTTTCCAAAAGTCTTCATTTTAGAGGGTTCGAAAATGTTTAAGTAGTGTACATGCCAGGCATGAACACAGCAAATGTTCTGTGTATTAAGCCAAAAATGTAGGAATGTGTAGCCTAGTACAGTACTTTCCGTAATTTCAGAAAGTCCCTTTCAAAGAGAACAGCGAACAGTAACCTGATGTATTGATAAACCAGTGCTTCAGTCAACCCTTTAAAACACACACACACACACACACACACACACACACACACACACACACACACACACACACACACACACACACACA
>JAQMCX010000011.1:15138751-15204655 GCA_029814765.1 Acanthurus leucopareius | reverse complement strand
ACACACACACACACACACACACACACACACACACACACACACACACACACACACACACAAACACACACACACACACAGAAAGGTTTTTCCTACCTTGCTGTCTAGTTTCTTCATAGTGACAAGGTCCAGGGATTTAAGTGAATGGCCTGAAGGGGATATGAAGTAAAGGCAGGCATGGACTCGCGAGTCATGGTAGTTGTGAAGAGAGCGCTTGATTTTTAATTCCTCCTGCAGATAACTCTCAAACTGCCTGTCGATGTAGTCCACCACCGGCTGATAGCTGCAGAACACACACACACACGTCTGATTACGTATTTGTTTTTTTGTTTTTATGTAAGTAACAGAGATAAGTTCACAATGGCAGTAAATCAAAACTGAATGTTTCACTTTATACTCTTTCTCAATTACGTTCACTTTTAGCCTGTCACTCATTCTCATTGACGATAACGCAGGTACACAATCTCCTCCTCCTACCTTTCTTGTTTGTTCATTTGGTCCCCAAAGCCAACGGTGTTGACCACAGTAAGACGTAGTCTGACGTTACTTTCCTGTAGATCATAGGTTTGAGCTCGCAGCTTCACCTGAGGCTCAAAGTGGGACGACTCAAAGTTCTCAAAGTTGGTATTGAAAAGAGTGTCCATCAGGGTAGACTTGCCAATACCAGTTTCACCTTGAGCCAAGAAAAAGATGAGATAATTCATTAGTGTGAGCATCAGAGATGGCAATCCAATGCAAAAACAGACTTTAAACACAATATTTCCAAAAGTTCATTTGAAGGGGAAAGGATAATAGCTGCTTTACCCCAGACTACCAGTATCTGTAAGTAATGCTTCATAGATCCCTTGCCTACCTTAGCTCCTAATACTTATTATTAGAATAATCAAGCACTGCAATTTGAATAAGCTAAGGAGTAGGAGGTTAAGTAAATCGATGTGACTGTGTATGAATGTAATGCCAAATGACTGAAGAATTTATTTTGCTTTGTTTTATTTTAAGAGTAGCATCCTGTGTGTATCTATGCATGTGTGTGTGTGTGTGTGTATATGATGAGGTACCAATGCAGAGAATGTTGAAGCAGAAACCCTGACAGATGGACTTGTTGACTAGCTGATCCGGCAAGCTGTCAAAGCCCACATGGCCAGCCAAGGACAGGGGCCGGACTGCTTTATCCTGAAAAAGCAATCCCACAGACAGATCATTCTATAGATGTAGAAACCATTTTCTTGTCAAATAAGAAAAATGAGACCCAGGGATGTAGGATAATCTGAGCAGCAAAAGTAAACGATAAGCTTTTTAAAACTGATCACTAGCAACTACTTGCAGCCTCATATCTTTAAGTTTTCTTGTAGGTATGCAAAATTACAAAAAATAACCTTTATAGTATGCACTCCTCTGTTTGTTGAAATTTCAACGACTTTTTCATTCTTTAAGTTTTCTTTTACAAGTGGCTTTTGGCAACTACTACTAAAGCTTGACCAATCTAACCTTAAAGCTTGCTAATACTGTTATAAATCTGCATCTTGCCAATCAAACAGAAACATTCCAAAAATCATTTCACATATTAGAAATAGGTATTTCAATTTCAAAATTTCACTTCGAAAGCCTGTCTCACATTATATGCAATCTGTGGTTTACAAATCCTCCTGTGCTCTACTGTTCTCTGACTTGCCCCCGTCTGAACTTGTACTGGGAAATCCAGAGTAACACCAATATCATTAGTCAGCTAAAAAAAGGGGCAACACTGACCTAGTTGTGATTTAGTCATATTTGCTGACATTATTTGACTTCTTAATGACACAATTCCAACTTTTAATAGTTATAAACTGCTGTTTATATTAATAACACTCGGTTTTACAACAGCAAAACACCAGATGTGTTATTTGAACGCCAAATCTAACTTTAAAAACGCTGAGATTTAGTGGCGCTTATCAACTTAGCGCAGAAAAACACGCCCTAATAGCAATACTGTTCTTGTAATTTAGTTAGCACAACAAAGTGCCAGACATAGAACTTGTGACTGTTGAATGGTTAGCTTGGTGTTAGCTAACTAGCGTCCTTCGCGGAGTAATTTTGTTGAAGATGTAAACGTTAAGAAATTACATTTAAAAGTTGCAAATACAAGTTGAAAGGCCCCGCTTGATGTTCTGGGTCTATGTCGTTGTGAATAGCATGTTCCTTGTTCGACACTGTGCGTAAGTTACGTTTGAACAGCCGTGTTTTCAATAAATGACGGAAGAAGTTAGTTATCAAACTAGCAATAGCTAACGTTAACTTAATGCCCCGGACACTCCCTGCTCAACTGTCAAGAACACTGTCATTTGTCAACCATAAGAGAGAAAAATACTTACCGGCTGCCGAGCAACATCCGATGAAGCCATAGTCTTAGCCACAAGTTATTACTCTTATAAGATTTATAAATAATACAACAAAACTGACTTTAGACCGACTTCTTTATTTAGAACTCTGACCGGGACCGCCTCACCGCTCCCAACGTCGACAACTGGACAGACCAGACTACTCGACAGAAGAAAGGAATGAGGTGAAATCTGTAGTTTGTAAATGTGCTTACAATTAAAACACCAAAAAATAGGGCAAGTTGTCTCTGAGATTCATTCACCCAAACTTGTTGAGAAAGAAAATGCAATTCTATCGTAAGAATGTAGAGCTGACCAATCTGAATTTTCAGTATTAATGCATTAACCCCCTACTTGTTGTATAATGGTACAGCCCAAGTGACATATTGCGGACTGTCAGAAAAGTCGTAAAGCTGAATTGGCGCAACATCTACATCCAATAGCTTCTCCACTATGATGATATTTATGCATGGTTTTAAATTTGAGTTTTGACCTTTGAGAATTCATAAGTGACTACAAGATTTTGTGAAACTGTTTTAATAAGTACATTGGTTGACAAGCAAACCAATGTACTTATTAAAAAGTACAACGTACCAATGTAGCGAACCAACTAAAACTTGATAACGTTTACTACATAAACGGGTTTTAGCTGGCATTCACATATCAGAAACAGTGGGTCATCCCATAAAGGCCCAAAGTGTATTTTCCCTTCTTTCACTGCCGTCACCCCTCCCCCCACCTCCCCTCCATCCCTCAACACACACAGACACCAAACAAACCAAAATTGGATAATGGGTAATTGGAAGCCTGAATTTACGAGGGACCCTTGAATGCAACGGGATTTTTGCCGTGCTGAGCCATTTGCTTGGTTGCCTCACCTACTTGCGACCCCTATCTGCTGGAGCTCGACACTCCCCATGGTGGAGAGGAGGAGACCAGTGAAGAAGATGCTGTCATCCGTTGTCACCGACCTCAGTAAATGACAGTAGCATGAAGATGGACTCATTTTGTAACGTGCTCGTGTAACTTATTTTAGCAGTCTTTGCCCTGTGTTTGGGACGTTCAGGATGATGATGGCGTCCCAGTGCACGGAGCAAGCCGTGCAGGAGTTCCTGATGGAGAGAGGAGGGAGGGTCCGACAGATGGAGCTGATCGATCATTTCTTATCAATTTGGGGCGAAAATGACCAGTCGAAGGAAGGGGTGGATCGTGATGTGGTGACACGCATCGTAGACAACGTGGGTTTCGTGAAGGTGGAAAACGGCGTGAAATTTGTGTTTTTAAATGCTGCGGGCAGCTCAGAGTCGGCGATGCCTACGGACACAGACGGCCTCGATCACGCGGAGTGCAACGGTAATATTCACGAGACATTGGACGACAACAGCTGTGTGAACGGCAACCCTGACAACGGAAACCAAACAGGTAAAGGAGACCCACTTTGAGTTAATTTCATTTTACATGATTAAACGACCATTTATGTGTTTAAATATTTTACAGCAAGGTATATTCAAATTTCAGTATTTTCTATACAATTTAGGATGTATGTATTTTAATGTAGTCAGCAACGTATGTCTTCTTATTTACTTGTTTGTTTACATTCATTAGTATCATTGTTTGGCCATTGTTTGTGAAGGCCAGTGTTCTCCACATGGGCATAGACTGAAGTAGTAAAAATCCAGTGATTAGAGCCTTTGATTTCGACCTCTTTCTCACCACAATATCAGAAAATGTTTACAACACTTCAAGGTAACAATAATACAAAGAGGATACCAAGACTAACCTCGTGCACACCTGTGTAGGACTACAATGAAAAGGTTTTGGAGTCAGTTCAGGTTAGGATTATGCCAAAGACAACTCCATCACACAGTGTACAAGCTGGATAACACTGAAAACAAACATGTCCAATGCTTCCACAGGAGGATCCAGCTCACTGACTAGTAGCCTGGACAATGACAAACAGAAAAATGCCAACAAGCAACCTGCAGCCCCCTCCCTGGATAATGAAGGCAACACAGCGACTCCTGCCTCTGGTGGAGGAGGGGAGGTGAAGCTGAGAGAGCGGAGAAGGCGAGAGTCAGCGCCTGTGATCGGTGTGTCAGATCTGGACCACGTTCACCCTGCAGGGTCCCACAACCAACAGGCAAGGGGGGCGCGCAGGGTGTCCAAGGGGTCCCAGCGGGCCATGCTGATCAGCTGCCTCTCTGAGGACAGCGCCTTGGAGGGGCTGGACCCTGTTTGTGATATCAACACACCCAAGGGAAGCCGCAGAAACTTCATAGAGCTGATGATGAGTAGTTCTCCTCAGGTAGGATATTCTGTTTGTTTGGCATTCAAGAACTTAAGTTTCAGTGAGTCGTCATTTTATTTGCATGGCAGCTTCACAAAACTTATAGTTCAAAAAATAATGATCTAAGTGTGTCAGAAAGTGTGCATTCGTGCAGATGTTACAGACAAAATGCTGCTGCGGTGCCTTTGATAGTTTCAGCCTTTGATCAATGTCAACTGTTGGCCACACCTAAATAAAGGATGTCGCTGCAGGTGCTTCACCTTTGGGTGTGCTCCAAACCCTAAATACCTCACAGCTGTCCACAGATGAAATTAAGCAGGTTGTCCTGCCTTTTGACAGCTGATGAATAACACCATTTGGGGTGTGACCACATTTGAAATATTTATGGAGTGTGACTCCACAGCATCTGTCTTATGTAAATGAGAGATCTGACTCTCTGAGGCGTCATCATTAGGCAACAACTGACAAAGCTCATTTGTTTACTTTCAAAGATGTCTATATACAACTTTTCATTTTCATATTTTATAATGATGCAGTGGTACTCTTTGCATTTGTGTCTTACCATCTTTTATTTTAGCCAATCATACACAAATGACAGTAGAATTTGCATGTAGTTGTTTACATGTGGAGTGTTTTGTCATAGTTATTAACAGTGCTGTTGAGGTCCAGGCAGAACGCATGTTTAAAATCCATCTTTATATTACCATAAAGCATTCCAAAATGATACAAACCTAAACAACTACTATTTTAAACGTTGTATCACTATGAAGAATGATGTAACTATTTCAGTGTTCTTCTCTTTGCAGGTTCGGAGGTCTCTGATCAACCGTGGGTCACGCCTCCGGGACTCAGTGAGGAGCGATGGAGATTCGACATCCCTCCTCTCCTCAGCCACTGATGAAGATTGTGCCTCGGTGACCCTGGACCCACTGGAACACGAGTGGATGCTGTGCGCCTCAGATGGCCTGTGGGAAAGCCTGCAGCCTCTGCTTGCAGTGGAACCTTGCCTAGTGACCAAAAAAGACTTTGTGACTGGCTTCACCTGCCTCCACTGGGCGGCGAAGCAGGGCAAGGCTGAGCTGCTCTCCCAGCTGCTGGACTTTGCCAAGGAGAATGCTATATCTGTGAATGTAAATGTGAGATCAAGTGCTGGATACACACCATTACACCTGGCAGCCATGCACGGACACACACAGGTGGGTTGCATGGTGGTGGTAGTGTGGTGTCATATGTTACAGCTGCTCAGCAAAGCAGCAGATAATATAGTGTGGTATTCACTCTGTCTACCCCAACTTTCACCCTTACCTGTTTAATCAAAATTAGCCTTTTAAGAGTTGGAAAAACTAAAAATATTTCTCATTGCCAAGAAATGACTCCTTTTTTTGGATGTTTGGGGATGCGTGTTTTGCTTACTGTGTGCTTTTGGTTTCATAAAAGAATGGGAACACCTACACAGAAAACTTTGTTCAACAATAGCTGTGGGTGGAGAATCAAGTAAAGTAATTTTTTATTAATATACTCCAGATTCAAATTCTTAATTTGCATCAGGGAGCTAATGGCAGGTGGCTTCCTAACATGGTTCCAACCATCAGAAACTCAGCACATCCACACACTGATGTAACAGCCATCGAGAGCAATTTCAGGATAGTAACTTGCCCAAGGACAATTTGACCAAACGAGTCAAACTGCTGACCTACTGACAAGTAGAGGATCCGCTCTGCCTCCTGAGCTACAGCTGCCACATCCACATCCATTAATGAATAATCCTACAGTATTACATGTTGTAGACAGCTAAACAACAAATATAAATGGACAGAAATGACTGTGGGCTGACAAGACTGGCAGCAGGATTGCTGCAGAAAAGCCAACATCCAAATGTTTTCATGCTTAATGAAGCAGTTTTGTATGATAAAAGTCATGGATGGACAGTGTTGCTTTCAGATAAATATTAGGCAACAAGTCATCAGTAAATTCATATGCATAAATGAAAAAAAGGTTTTATTATTTCATGTGCTGTGATTGACAGGTGGTCCGTGTGCTGCTGTCAGACTGGGAGGCAGACCCTGACGCTCGAGACTACAGTGGCAGGCGAGCCTTTCAGTACCTGCCCCCACCGCTGGCTGCTGACCTGCAGGAGGTGGGAGTGGTTATTTCACCAGGGGTGGAGTCAGACAACGAAAACGCTAACATCAGCAGTGGTGGAGGCCGCGGCTGGCGGTTTCCTAGAGTCCTCCCGGGCAATCTCAACCCGCTGCGGCTCCTGAATCCGCCTTCTGAGGCAGCAGAGGAGGCAGACGCGGCTGGGAGGACAAAGGGGGGGATGCAGAGGAAATCCTCCCTGAGTCGACTCAACGCCAGGCTGCACCGAGGACGCCACCGAGCCCAGATCATCCACAGCGCCTCCTTCAGGGACCAAGGAGAGGTGGGAAGAGGGGAGGATCTCCCCAGCAGTCCTCTCCGAACCCGCCCACTCTCTAACCTGTTTGGATAAAGTAACACAACACTGAACCAGCAATATAGATACAAACTAGTTTAACATGTTGTGATTTTCAAAATACAGTTTACTCACCTTCATAAGCTGAGATTTTTATGACTAAATTCAGAGTACAAATACTAATATATATAGTGTCAGGCTGTTTTCAAAGTTTTATTATCACAAGATTTTAAGTAAATGGACCACGAATGTGTGTTTGTCTGAAAAATTTAACTTATTTTTGTTCCGGTTGCAGTTATTACGTGTAGGTTTATAACCGAGAACAGGTCACAGTTTAAGTAGCATTTTATTTAGCACATTAATTTAATGAGTTTACACTGAACTACTGCTCTTTGAATTGCTTGTTTGTTATTTTTCTGTTATTCTGTTTTCAGGCTCTGTTTTAGAGAAACATTTCACCAGCTGTTTTTTAGTTTAAGACCTCAGACCAGAACAATGTTTACATGAATACAAAAGCAGCAGGCAGAATTGCGTCAGGTTTTCACATTAGGTTTAACTAACAGCTGTGTGGGATTTGAAAATAACACTTAGGTCTGATCCACAGACAGATTAAAGTTACAGATTAAAGTAATATATTCACAAAACTAATTTTCTATATTTCAACCTCCTTTGATTGGATGGTGCTGACTGATTTTCTAGTAAACTTCTCTGACATAAATGTTTTTTTGGTTTTTTTTTTACATCTTAGTAGCAGATTTAAGTGTTCAAAGTATTATAACCACAGATGTCTTTTATTTCAAAACAACCATGTACAGTGGTCATGTTTGCACTTGTCACTTTGAAGATAATTTGTGATTATGGGAGGAAACTGTTCCAGCTAAAATCATGCCAGCTGTTATTGGTCTAATATCATACTTATAAGCTAATATTGTGCAAACAAGTCAATAGGTTGATGAAATTGTTGCACCTTTGTATTTATAAGTCTTGTGTCTGTTTGAGACAACAAATCCATCACTTCTGTTGACCAAGAATTAAAAAGAAGCTAAAAAAGTGATATTAAAACTAAGGGTGATATTTCCAGGCTACCATGGTTTTAGTTGGATCTAAGTACCTTTATGAAGACACTGGTCAGTTACACAATAGGACAGTTATACAGGGAGGAGACAGATAGAGAGATCTGATGTTTATATGGGTTTTTTCTACTGACTTTAATGTACCTCAAATCCTCTGAGTCTGGTTCACTCAGTGTCACACTGCTTCTTTGTTGGGAGTTGAAGCAAAATAGGCCTCTAATAGTAGATTACAGTGTTTATGTCATAAAGGAATGACCAAAAAATTTTAAAAAATCTAGTGAGCAGTTTAAGGTGTTCATGTTAAGGTCTTTCCATAGATAAACTAAGTTATATCCACCCACCATATCCCTCTGGACCAATTTTTACGCTTATTAAATTGCCTATATTGGCCTCTTTTATTGGTCTAACCTTCCATGTACACAATCATTTGTTTTTTCATCATGTCTGTGTCAGCCATGGATAGTGAAGAGTCTAGACCAGAATAAGCTGTTTGTTTACCAGAAGAGCACATTGACTTTTGACTGTTTTTCAAATTATGTGAACCTAATTATTAACTCATTATTGGATCAATGACACATCCTAGATTTCATGAATGTTCCCTTCGAACTTTGTAGCATTTGTACTCAAATCATAGGGCTTCATGTAATTGTACTGTCAACTCTTTTGATGTAGAAATGTTTTGTACAAACCTACTTTGATGTCACTCTTTCATATGCATGACTAGAGGAAATGTAAATGCTGTGAACTGTTAATTTTATGTCTGTAAGTCGTTGTTTACTGTGAATTTAAGTTGTGGACAAAGTTACTGAGCCACTGTCATCATTCCCTTCATTTCTCATCCTTGAATATGAAATAAAGCAATAATGGTTTGCATATATTTTAAGTAAGTTCTTAGTTGCAGTATGCTACTGCCCATAAAACCATCCAAGCGAACAAACACACAGAACTTGTAGGTCAATACAGTCAGTAGCAAATGAATAGAGAGATGATGGTCAGAGTTCTCATATCAGAAATACTACAGTCAAACAGAAGCTGCAAGGGCAGCAGGATATTTTGTTTGCCAGTCCGGCTAACACTAAGTAATTGTCCTTGTTTGGTGATGCTGAATAATTGATGATCTGATGAGCCTCTCTGCCAGCTTCAGCTCAGCATTTACAGTACATCCAGCTTCCTGTCCACAAGCTGCCCATGTAACGCTGCACCCAATAAATTCACAGCCAGTCCTCATTCTGCACCTGTTGTGTGTGCATTTGTGCATGTCTGTGTGTACTTCAGTTGTTACAAAGATGAAACGTCTCATTAAGTGAAATGAAATTCAGATTGATATGGATTAACCTTTAAGTCCATACTGCTCATGTTTAGGTCAAAAATGCTGACTGGACTAGGATATTAAAAAAAAATAAATGCAAATTCCCAACATTTTTAAATTGCACATCATAAGAGGTCACAGAGAACAAGCATTTTTAAATTTTTTGTCAGCCATGTTGAAGTTGTTATCTCCAGTATGTTGGGTTAAGAAGCAAGAGTAAAAAGTTTGTGTTAAATTATATTCATCGTAAGCGGCATATGGTATATTTCCAGCACATGGTACTAAACAGATAACCAAAGCTCTGACAATCACCTTGTGGCAGTGATGTTTTTTCAGTTTTCTATCCCTGTCTATCCTCTACTCCATGTTTACTGGAACAAATCAGCCGCATAAAAGCGGGATTACATGTTTACTGCCATTACAGTGACAAATGTGTTGCCTGTGAAAATGTAAAAGCGTTCTTGAGTCAGAGCCTGCACTTCAATGTTTCAGTTATCTCTGTTGCTGCTCTCTATCTACTAGTCAAACAGGATTTACATTGGTCACTGAAAAGATGAGCTTTTTCCTGGGCTGGTAGACTTCACAGTCTATTGCCTCAGGCAGCCTATCTGTTAGATGGCTGCTGATCGGGACAGAGTAGAGAGGCTGTCTGACTGCAGCTACTGACCTACATACAAAGTGAGGGGAGTAATGCCTGTTATGTAAATTCCTCTGCCATCTTTTCAAGGAAACTGTGCCAACTTTTTTGCCTGGGGCCTCTGCTGTTGGACTAATCCATGTCTAATCTAACCCCATCTCTCAATCTCGCTCCAAAAGTGCCGAAAAGCTATCAGGCCTGAAACGAATGTGCACTGTCAGGCAGCAGTTTGGTTGGTCTGTGACATACAGTGCCTTTAATGATGAAATATGTTTTCTTGTCTTACAACACTGAATCAAAATAGATTTATTGTGATGTTTTGAAAGCTAGTTGACAGATAAGACTTTTTAACATCTTAGCAAAAATAGATATCTATTATGAATGTGACATACAAAATGCTTGGTTGCAGATATATCTCCAATTCTTTTCTTTTTTTTTAATGTAAAAGTAGCATTACAGCAGTGTAAAACTCTCTGCTATAAGTACAAGTCTTGCAACTGCACAAGTACAAAATCAAAATAAAACTTAAAGAATGATATATCTTAGTGGATTACAATCATTGATTTATAAAATTGTAAAAATCACTCTAATGCAGCTACCAAAGGAGGGCCTAAAATATCTACTCTATATACTGCTGGATAGCTTAACCATACTATATTATAATGGATATGTACTTATATCATTATTTATCAGTTGATTAATTTGTTCTTTGTAATAATCATCCAAATCTATACAGCAACTTGTAAAAAGATTTCATATAAAAACATTTGAATACAATATTTGCCTCCAAAATTTTGAAATTAAAAAGAAATGTGAAACAGAAAGACTCGATCCAAGAAGAAATACATTAAAAATTTTAGCCCGCTCAAGTACAGCACTTGAGGAAATGTGCTTATGTAAAACCAATAGGATGCATGATTTTTTATGAAGAATAGTCCTGATATCCCAAAAGTACTCTACATCTACCACATGGTGTCACTGTTCTGAAAGAAGGCCACCATATTGCTGCTGCACGTTGTTCCTGTTGAGGTCAAAGTGTACTGCACGCGGAAGCGACAATAAGATGGGATTTTTTTCTGTATTTTTTCCAGATGTGTGAGGCTCTCCTTTAATCAAAACAATATTTTATTTGAGGCGTTTTTATTTTTGCTAGGAGGCTAACTGATGTTAGGTAGGTTGTGGTTAAATCTACTGTGGTAACTTAGCATTTCTCATGTAAAAGCACTCGGACCTTGTTTATAAAACAGAGCAATGGAGTCACAAAGCAGTTCAAGCTAACTAGCCGGCTACAAACTAGTCACACACAGGAGCAACGTTAGCTCTTGTTGTCGCTTATATAGTTTAGATGCACGTTATTAGTTAATGTTTTGCCCGGCGTGGCCTATTACTTATTAGCGTTGGTTATTTGTTTCATTAAAACACTCCTCGAATTGGTCTAACTTCAGAGTCTGACGCGAACGTTAGCTGAACTAGCAACGTTAGTTTAACGTTACTGTTAATAGCTTCCACATGAAAGCATTCAACTAAAGTTTCGTAGCGTTAAATAACAATAGGATGACTCAAACAGACAACTAAAAACGCGTTCCTTGGATTGAAGAAGTCGTCAGCGAACTATCCAGCGTTTATGAAGTAGTGCTCATGCTAAAGTAACACAACAGTCAGCAGGATTCATGCTAACGTCAGTAAAATCAAGCTAGCCAGTTGTTTGCAGCTTGAAGATTTTGTGAGACAAAGCCTTAAAAGCAACGATCGTACACATTCGTAGTCATCATTAGTATTTATTAAAATGGCAGGCGAATCAAACGATTATCTGACGTTGTTTAAAATAAAACGCGACTTTGGGTGATTGTGTTTCCATTATACGCTACGATTGGACCATTAACTTGATTTTGAATGAATTAAAATAATAAAAAATACAAACAGTCTTGTATGAGGCATTCTCGGTTGCAAGCCGACAATACAACAGCTATTAATTGTTTAACTGAGAGGTTTTTTTTTTGTTTTTGGTTGTAAACCATCACTTAACTGATATCTTAGAATAGAGTGGAAACTGCAATTGTTCTCTAGTCCAGAGTTATTGTAAGAACAGTGACATATGCTAACAGTCTTCATTGTTCCTCTAATCTCCTTGCAGCTTCCTCTCCTCTCTGCAACAATGACTACTATTGTCCATGACACCACAGAGGCAGTGTGCCTCTCCTCCGAGTACAACTTGTACCTCAAGCCCATTGCCAAAATGACAATCAGTGTGGCTCTGCCCCAGCTCAAGCTGCCAGGCAAGAGCATCTCTAACTGGGAGGTAATGGAGAGGGTAAAGGCCATGGTGGCTCCAGAGCAGTTTTCAGCCCTGCGCATCTCCAAGAGCACCATGGACTTTATACGCTTTGAGGGAGAGGTGGAAAACAAGACAGTGGTTAAGAACTTGCTTGGCCGTCTGGATGGGAAAAGCATCAAACTTAGTGGATTCACTGATGTATTAAAGGTAAGGCTGATATGATAGTGGATCACAAATTCCACGGTGGAACTGCATTAGTTAGTTCAAGTTGTATGTAAATTAGAAACTGGGTGTGAACCAACCCTTTTCTCTCCATCTTTCCACAGGTTCGTGCAGTAGAGAATAAGGTGGACTTCCCTACTCGTCATGACTGGGACTCCTTTTTCCGTGATGCCAAGGACATGAATGAGACTCTGCCAGGAGAGAGGCCTGACACTATCCATTTAGAGGGACTTCCTTGCCGCTGGTTCAGCCAGAAAGAAAGCCAATTCCCTGACCGACCCTCTGAAGAGGTCCTCATTGCTGTCTTCCAGATATTTGGCAAGGTTGTAATTGTTGGTGTTTTTTGCTTTTCTTTAATTATCAGGAAACTAAGCTGAACACAGAGACCACAGTATCTTATTTGTTAGATTGAAATTACATAGTGACCCAGTAGGCATTAAGACACAGTTATTGAGTTGTGGCCTTTGTTGTAAACATAACAACAGCGCAAGCGTAGACCTGTTTCTGTTTTTTTGGGGGCCTGTTTATCCTGCATAGACAAGGCTTGTTTTTCAATATATCTGTGCTGTAGTCCCCACTAAAAACTGGTCAGTTCTGTAGGTATTTACATTAGTAATAGGCAGGAGTTTAAAAACTTCATTTAACTCAAACAATCAAATTCAAAAAACTGTATGATGAACTTGTTTGACTGATAATATTTATGCACACATGGTATTTAACATAAATATTGCAGAAGATGGCTAAAAGTCACATATGTAATATTTTCACATCATCGGAGTTACATTTTTTACCCAAAATAACATTGAATTTAATTTTGTCAATTACTGTAGGTGCGAAATGTTGACATCCCCATGCTGGACCCTTACCGGGAGGAGATGCTGGACAAGAACTTCAACACATTCAGTTTTGGTGGTCATCTGAACTTTGAGGCTTATGTCCAGTACCAGGAGTACTGCGGCTTCACCAAAGCAATGGACACTCTGCGCAGCATGAAGCTAATGCTGAAAGGAGACGATGGAAAGGCTGTGGCCTGCAACATCAAGGTACCACAGGCTCTAACAGTCGTAAAATACCGCAATATCCATTTTAACGGTTATGGCTGTCAGTGAGAATGCTGTGCAGACACAGTGGGATTTCAGTAAAGAGAGCCTCAGCAAAAAAGTAGGCCAAAATAAATAAATAAAAACTCAAGCAAAAAAGTTGAACAAGGCTCAACTTTTAGTACAGTGCAATATTGACTTTCCACAGTTGTAAAATCCTCTCTCATAGCATTATACACAAGCCACCATGCAGTGTTTAAACCTGATAAACCTTCAAACTCATGGATTATTTCTCTCACTGGGTTTCTGGTGTTATATTCCATTTGCTTATTGATACCTGCAGACACCCACCTCCACGACCATTGACCACTGAGGGCGTATCAGAAATCTGCATGCCTCTATTTGTGTGTGAGGCCACCAGTGTATTGCATCTGCTTTAGTGATCTTGCAGATAGGCAGATTTTAGCAATTAGATTGTGTTGTTCAGAGTCACGTAGCAGCTTTAAGACCTTTTAGTGGAATGAGAATTAAAGCTGTGTCATTATTATTTCTATGGTAATGAGGGTAGGGGAGAGCCAGGTCTCTTAATCCACAGAATAAGGCTTCAGTGTGAAAGCTAAATTTGGGGGGGGGGGGGCAAAGAAGATCTGCATGAAATACACACGGAATAAAAAAATATCTTAGGTAGGTTCTGTTGATTAATGGCAGAAATACAGGAAGGTAATGCATTTTAAAGACTCACCAGCTTTTTCCTAAACTTTTGAGGGTTTATGTTGCTTGCATGTGACATAAGTATTTCGTAAATGTAGACATTTTTGAGTTTGCTGAATCAGGTTTTCTAAGGCACTGTGGTAGCCTACTGAAAAATTATGGTTTCATTTTCAGAAACTATTTGCTCTGGACTATAATGACAATATTACACTGTTGGAATAAATATTTTCATTATCTTTTCTTTACTGAAAGGAATGTCAGAATAGCCTGAACCTTTTTAAGCTCTCATTTATTTTGAGCATCAGAGAACTGGATCTGACCTACAAAAATTATCTCACTATCCCCTTTGAGAAGATGGCTGAGTCTGGTTTGACTGGAGAGACTGACATCACCACATCACAGCACATTACAAAACCAACTCATTAACGCTGTGATAGAACATCATAGGTGCTCCAACACATGAAATAGCTTTTACGATAGCAATTATTAGAACCAAATGAAAGCAATTCTTGTAAGCCTTGTACCTGTCTTTATGTATTTTTCTCAGGTGACCTTTGACACTAGCAAACACCTGAGTGAGTCAGCTCTGAAGAGGAGGAGTCTGGAGAGGCTGAAGTTACAGGAGCTGGAGAGGCAGAGAGAGGAGCAGAAAAGAAGGGAGAAGGAAGAGGAAGAGCGGCGCAAGGAGGAAGAGAGGTATGATGAATCACAAAAGAGAGATGGAGAGCTGGTTTATGATGAACAAAAGCTCTAGAAGATTAATTTAACTCTGTTAAACACTTATCCATTATGCATGGTGTTTTACCTCTGCATTCATATTTTATAGGAAATGGTTCTTATTAAAAAGTATCATTCATGGTAGCTTGCAGGTGGGAAAGCTAAAAAAATATAGAGCTCAGAGGATGGAAACTGATTGTTTTACCCATTCAGAAAGCTTTCTCAATTTTTATATCTGTATCTATCACCAGAACACCTATTTAAGGGGTCTTATTAATAAACTTCTTGCTGGGTAGATGTGTCTAGTTCTCATGCTTTTCTGCCTTTTTTGAGAAACTGACAATAGAGTCTGGCTGTACAATAAACAACAAGGAAGCAAATAAAGTAGCAGCTTTGAAAAGAACACTGTGTAGTTTATGCATTCTACCAAACTAAGTTGTATTTAATTATTAAAAGCTTAAAAACTTGACAGTACAGTCATTCTTTTCATTTGGTTTGAGGAACAACAAAATATGATTTGATACTTCAGTTTCAGTGTGATATTGAGTAATATTGAATGAGAGATTGCTGTGCTAAATTACAATGCATGAAAAAGCCCTATATGCAAAAAGTTCATTGTAAAATACAAGAAGTTACCCACTAATAACAGATTGACTGAGGATGACTTACTTTTTGTTCAGGAAACAGAAAGAGCAGGAGGAGGAGGAGAAGGAAAGGAGGAAGGAAGAGAGACTGCGAAAGCGAGAGCAAAAGTTGCGGGAGAGGGAGGAGAGGAGGAACCTGAAGAGGGTGAGGCGACAGCAGGAGGAGGAGCAGAAGAAGCTGCAGATGAAGATCGCGATGGAGGAGAGGAGGCTTTTGCTGGCTCAGCGCAACCTGGAATCAATTCGGCTCATTGCTGAGCTGCTAGCCAGAGCCAAGGTACAGCATGTAAACAAAGATACCAAATACACTTCTGAATGGGTATACACACACATCTAACACACCAATGCTGGGGTGAATATATACGAACTTCACTATCTAACCCTGCAAAGTTACTAAACTAGTTTTTAGTTTGAGCATTTCTTAGCCAACCTTACTTACCTAGTGTATTTGACATCAAAAAGGGACACTGATGTTGGAGTTCATCATTAAAGGAATAGTTTTACACTGTGTGTTCTCAAACTGTAATTTGTTGTTTTTAGACCTCATTTTTTTGTTTGGGTTAAACAAACAAGATTAAACCTAATAAATGGTAAACTTTGTTGGTTCTGGTGGTTTAGTCCCCTTTGGACAGTACCAGATAAGCTGTTTACAAGAGTAAAAACTTTTACTAATTTGATCCTGCTTGATAAGAAATTTACTTTGATACTGGATCCTGTATTGATGTTTCATGTTGTCAAAAAAGGTTAGAGTAGTGTTTAATCTTGACTGTCTGTAGTGAATTTGGGTTTTTACCTTTTACCTATTATGTTGTTTCTTCACCTGTTTGTGTCCTTGTTCTATCCAGGCACTAAAGCAGCAGCAGCAGGAGAAAGAGAGGGCAGAACGCGAAGAACAGGAAAGGCTGGAGCAGTCTCGACAGAAGGAGGAGCTAGCTCGTCTGCAGCAGCTGGAGGCCTGCAGACGCAAGCAGGAGGAGGAGCTCCGAAGGGTGGAGGCAGAGAAGGAGCGTGCGTTGGAGCTCCAGCGCCGAGAGAAGGAGCTAAGGGACAGACTGCTTTGCAACTTGTTGAAGAAGAGCAGCGGTAAAACTACAAGACCTTCCGGCACACAGGACGAGGTCGGCCCTGAATCTGCTGAGGAGGCCTCTCAGCCTGGTGACAGCGATGTGATGTTGGAAGTCCTGGGCCGGGTAAACGGAGTGAAAGCGGTTGAGAGCAAAGAGAAGCAGGTGTCCAAATCTAGTGTGCACTCACAAGTTTTGGGAAAATCTCGAAATGAAGAGGAGAGGAAGGGAGGGCAGGACAAGAAAAAAGAACGGGAGGAAAAGAGGGAGGAAAAGAGGGAGGAGGTGGTGAGGAGCAGGCACAGCAAGGAGCGAGCGAGAGACCAGTACAGCTCCCACAGAGAGAAAAACTCCTACAGCAGGGGGAGGAGGAGGCGCTCGCGTAGCTACAGTCGTCACAGGAGAAGCTGCAGTCACCACAGTGGCAGGAGGCGCGGTCACAGCCATTACAGCAGGAGCACGAGCTCCAGCCGGGACAGGAGCTGGAGCAGCAGTGGGAGGGGTTACAGCAGAGAGAGGAGCCGCAGGCACAGCCACCGCAGATACAGCAGAGGCAACTCCAGGAGCAGCGAGAGGAGTCGAGACAGGAGGAGTCACAGCCATTGTAGTCGAAGATACAGGAGACACAGCAACAGCAGAGAGAGGAGCCACTCTAGACGACGCTAATCTCATTGTTAATATGATCAGTTTATTGGTTGATTAATTCCCTTTAGAGGTTGCACCTAAAGTTCAATAAGTTTCAGGAGAAGAGATAATATTTTTGACCCTTTATAAAAGTAAAATAAACTTCATAGAATCTTCTGAGATCACATATGTAAGTCATATTGTTTTTCACCATGAATGACAGTGAGCGGTGGAAAATGACAAAGACAGTGAACAAATTGTGTTGGTTTAAATCAGTGCTTCTCAATTATTTCCTGTTAAGCCCCCCCTAGGAAGAAGAAAACATTTTGCGCCTCCCACCCTCCGCCACGACTATAAATAGTATCATTTGTCCATAAATTGTTACAAGCACTCTGCATAACATTGTATCCTTATTAACATTAAGAAAAACCAAAAAAAAGGAAAAAGAAAGAAATTTAAATTCACTTACAACAAAGAAAAACTTTATTAACTTTGTTTTTTAATCTGAACCAGAAACAATTTAAAGTACATCAATTTGCCTTAAATTCAACTAAATTAAATTCTTATGTAAACTGTAGACATTTTTCAACCAACTAATTGAGCCATTTGATACTGAAAGATAAACTTAAATAAAATTAATAAATGATAATAGATAAAATTGATCAGCACCATTACCTCAGGAGCACAACATATAAAACACTTTAACCTACAAAACAAAAATGAATAAAACAAATTGTGCTGTTTTTTTTAAAATCAAAATGATGAAGTCAGGATTAATGGCTACAATGAGTATGTTTTTTTGTTAAATATTTTTTCATTGTGTCTTCTGTGTGTTTGTTCGTAGTACTTCATGCACACTCTTATAATTAGAGTTAATGGCACACTACATGTCGACCTCTGCCTAGTCTATTCAAAATTCTTGCTTTCGCAACTAATTCAAATTACGATCAATTAGACATGTCTTTGGAGCTCATCCATTTTCCATCATTTTTCATTTTTTATCTTTAAAAGCAAGAATGAATACATTTTACCCCCTCATGACTTTTTAACACAGTGATCACCCAAGACACAGCAGTGTGAAAGCGCCACAGCCACCTACTGTAGCAGATGTGCAATTACTATTTATTCTGGTGCGGAAATGAAAAAGCAAACGGTAGTTTCGCCGTACATGTTCCCCAGGGTCACATGCGCCCCCCCCCCCTCTGGCATTTCAGCATGCCCCCTGAGAAGCACTGATTTAAAAGCTGGTTCATCCATACTCACAACTACAAAATAAACATCCTCCTGTACTGACATTTAAATCAGCATGAAGTTACAAAAGTATAGTTATGAAAGACTAAATGACTGAACAAAAAACATCAATGGCTGCTGTTCCATAACAAATGTGAAATTTCCACAGACAATGAGAAACATACCTCTGTTTAGAAGAACTCAAGAAGGCCTCAATTTATTTATTTTTTTTTCAAATACTCCTTCAGTATTGACTGTATTGCTGATAAAGCAGGTCGGAGGAACACACAACTGAATTCTTCAAAGGACCCTTTTCAACCATGCAGCAACATGATGGTCACACTGTTTCAGCTGAAAAGGACTGATCCATTTAAGTTTTATTTGAGTTTCTTCATGTTTGTAGAAGTTTAGTTAAAAAAGATGAAGTGTTTTGTCAAATGTGTGAGCCTTTTTGTGAAGACTTGATCTTAAAAAAATCATAATGACAATAGCATACTTATACATACATACATGCATATTGGATCTGACTCAAAAAGCAGTGAACTCCTTGTCTTCTTGGTTGTATGAAGCTTGAATCCTAGTAGTAGAAATAATAATAACAATCACACATTTTACACAACAGTGTAAAAGATAGAATTAACATAAAAAAGAGGGATAGAATGCCATTATTAATAAGGTGAAAAATAAAACCCACTGAATAATAATAATAATAATAATAATAAAAACAAAGTTAAAAAAATACTTAGAATGCATAACAAGGGAAGGCTTTCAGAATTTTGGACAAAGTTTAGCCATTGTTTAGGAAGCCGGCTTCTGGGAATCATTTCAAACCAGCACAGCACCAAGTAAAAATCGGATGTTAGGGTTTAACTCCTGCTTTTATTTCAGAGTTTTAATGCCACATCCATCTCTTTAGCCTTAACTCGTGCAACTCTACAGACTGTTCCTTCAGCCTTTGGATATTTCAAATAGTTCTGTTGACACTGCGTCATCAACATCTTTACTTGTCATGGCAACTCTTTTGTTCTGTGTACTGCATGCTCATGGTCTTTTAGAGCATGTCTTGCTTACACATGTCTGAAATAAAAATCCAAACTGAAAATTTCTTTTAACAATATTGTTTTCTTTTGGTGATGATCTACTATGCAATCGTATTGCTATAATAACATGGGTCTAGTATTAAGTTATTAGGTTTTTTACTTTAAAACTTTCTTGTTCTACAGGTGATCTCCAAAGTTTAAATTCTGTGTCAAAGATCTTTCTGTTGTTTCTCTACAAAAAAACTTTTTTTTAATAACGATTCAATGCTGATGGAGCCCATATTTGTTTCTTTGTTTGTCCTCCAAACATTGTGTGAATGATCAAGGTGACAACTTACCCAATTCCAGCTGACATACCTGTATCCCGTCTGTAAACCGCTGGTTTGATAAACTGTGCGGTTGAATAATTAATCGTCAAACTGATTAGTGTCTGTGTAACCTCATCAAGCCATGTGATGTGACAGTCCGTGTCATTAGGTCTGATTCGACCATTAGTCTCTCAGCAAAAGTGCAGTCAGGCCATATGGAGGAGATAAGAAGAGCACATCCTTCATCAGGCACAGTTTCTCCTCAAAAGGTTTAATACTGAAAAATGTGTCCATCATATTATGGGGTCATGTAAACTGTGGGAAACTTCTCTGGTATGAGAACAAACTGAGTCAAAGTCTCCATCCAAGTGTGCTGAAGTGTGAGTGATAATGAACAAGGGAGCAGTGTATTTCCACAGAGTTGTTTCTTTGTCTATGCAGACTGAGCCCCTGCTCTAATCTGGGTTATCTGGCTGTAATCAGCTTAGCCCACCGCCACTCTCACTGCTGCTGCTGCTGCTGCTGTTGCTGCTGCTGGGTGGGCACTTTGTGTAGCTTTAGTCTGGTTCTGTCTTCACAGCCATTCATACACACACCTGTTGAAGTGTCTCCTGGAGAAGAACAAAGTCACTGGGAAGTTCAATCTACATCCAACTCAACATTTAAGAGAGTACAAGCGGCCATGGCTGCATGTAGAGAGGTGGGTTCATCTGAGGGGACCCCTGCTGCAGACATGTACCCCAGAAAGATACTGGAGTATATGGAAGGATTCCTCATTTCTAAGGTAATGTACACATGTAGTGCATACACACTCACCTTCACAGATTACAGACGAGGATACTAGTTTACTCTGGTAAAGGTCATTGACACAGTGACACTTAAAGGTTAAATGATTGAATAGCATTGTTGATAGTTGGTATGGTAATCGCATCAAACACATTAAAGCAACAAGGATACGGTTTCATAAGAGCTGAAAAAATCAGTTAATTAACCCATCAGTAAATCAACAAACAATTTGTTTAGTTTTCAAATCAGTTCATTATAAAGTAATTCTTTAAGTAAAAAATACCAGCTTTTTTTTTTTAAATTATGACAACTGCTGCCTAATATTTTTGGGTCAAAGAATGTTTGTCATTGAAAAAAAAAATGCCATCTTTGCTCAGAAATAATGTAATGGACATTTTAGATTAAATGACCAATCAGGTAAATAGTTGTGAGATTAATCAATAATGAAATATAATTTTAGCCAGAGCTCAACGTATCTAAAATATATTTACACAAAGTCTTTGTATATTTTTGTGTATACTTTTGTTGTTGACTCTATTTGTTGCCTTTTTTTTCCTTTTAACTACACTTTATTTAGAATTATATTCACCTCCACGAGAATAGATTAAAGGGAGTGGATAATAAAGTGTTTTGGTTGTAAAAGTAGCTGGTGGTGGAATAAAACTAACTACATTTTCTTTTGTATGGAACTTGAGTAGCCTATAATGTTGAGGTTCTTGCCCTGAGCTGAGTTTTTTACAATTTATGCAACTTTCTTCTTCTATTCTGCCACATCTCAGACAAGATGTGCAAAGATTTTACCTTTTAGTCCATTTAATTTGTTTGTCAGCTTACATTGCTAGTTAGTTCTTTTGTGATGACTCCTTTCATTAAGTGAAGTATTAGGAGTTTCTGTATGGGATAAGAAAAATTTTCCTACTTCTTAAGCATATTAGATTATTTGGATAAGCAGGAAAATGCATTGACACAAAGCTGCAAACATGCCTGTTGTTTTCATGAAAAGTTGCTTCTTTTTGAGACATAAGATTCTTACAGTACAAGTACAGATATATGAATTGCCAACAACTACCAGGCAGAGTATGAAGTAGTCAAAGTAAACTCGGCCTTGAACATCTACAGCAGTAAAATGCAACATGAACTGATGCATCAGAAATATTCATTAAAAAAACCCCACATATAATAGTAAACCATCGATGGCAGCTAATTCTCCAAGAATTTACATTTTTCCTTTAGATCTTTCAGGTAAAGTTTACTTATTTCATTTATATAACTAACCAGTTAAAAAAAACAAAAAAAAACAAAGAACAGAAGTCTTCTAAATCATTCATTATTTTTGATAGTTATTCAGAGATAGTTACCATAGCAACCTCTGTGATAAAAAGCATGAATCACCCCAACTACTGATCCACAATGGACACGGATAATTTTGGTCTCTATGTAGAAATAATTGTAATACTTCATTATACTTCTTTCCTGATCCGTGTAAAGATAAAGTGCTCTTGGTGACTATTGCTATCTTAATTGATCAGATAACTAAATCAATGAGCTTAGGGAGACAAATTGACCACCATGGAGTTACTGCAGATAGATCACTGACTGATATCTGTTTGATTTAGGTGGTTTTCTCATCCTGCGAGCTGGGTGTCTTTGATGTGTTGCTGGGTGCAGAGCGCCCCCTGTCGGCAGAGGAGATCAGTCAGGCAGTAGGAGCAAGTCTGGATGGCACACAGAGACTGCTGGCTGCCTGTGTCAGCCTTCAGCTGCTCAACACACACCAGGACAATGGACAAGGTCAGCACACACACCCACCCACACACACATAAAAAATAATGAAATATCACTCTGATCCATCCATCCGATCACAGTTATTAGTACGTTTGAGGGGTTTCCTTTAATTATGCTTTTAGAATTTAATATTAATGTTCTTCATACTATCAGATTTTTTGTAATTTGTGTTCATTTGTCACATTATCAGACATCCATCACATTATCAAGTGCTGCACCACCCACATACACGCTTCCCCATGTCTCTGTCCTGTCTGTCTGTCTGTCTCTTACAAAGACATAAAAGGAAAACTTTGTCTTCACACCTGCAGTGATTCATTCACAGTCGTCTCCCCCTCCACCCTCTCTCACCACCTGTGTTCAGTGCTTTACAGCAACACAGAGCAGGCGAGCATCTATCTGACCCGGTGCAGTCCTCTGTCCCTCCACCAGTCCATCCAGTACAGCTCCAGAACCATCTACCTCTGCTGGCACCACCTTACTGATGCTGTCAGGTCAGTACACTGAGCTTCGCCACATCCCTGCCTGCACTTTGCACACAATTTCACAGCAGAAAGAGTTTATGCAACATTCATGTCCCAAGTCACCATCCATGGCAAACTGTGTCAAAATACATTTTTTTTTGCATATTCAGTGTGCTTGATACTACCACTTTTTTCCCAGTATCTCTGTACTACAGGTGGTGTCAGTTCAGTTGCAGCTGAAGTCTATTAATCCGCTGATTGACTTTCCAATTTCAAGTTAAATCAAACAGGCTGTAAAATCTCAGATAACGGTGAAAAATGGCCACCACGGGCGCAAGGATATGTGCAAGCAGTAGTTTAAAGATTTTCAGTGTCTTTTTCAATTACTGCAATATAAAATATGTTAATACCTTCCATACATTTTTGTCTTAATAGAGGACTTTTTAAGAGTCAAAAGGAAGTGGTTTTTCTTTAATTGTTCTAAATTTATATTACATTTTGTAAAACTTGTTACTGATGACATTTACACGATATAACAAAGTTTGTCCATTTTGTCAATTATTTCTTTTCATTTATCTTTGCACCATCTTGTCGGAGATCAGAGCCATTTAATCTGTGCTTTGATATCCGGGCACTGTACCTTTAAGATGACTTGTGAGAATTTTAGATTATTTTAAATGAGAAAATCTGTTAATGAATAAAATATCTTTAAAAATCGTGACTTGAGGACATAAAACAGTGCAGGGGGAGACAAATCAAAAGAGTAAGCAACAATAAATAAGCACATGGTTGCAATAACTGATAACTGTTTTAAAAAATAGCTCAAGGTGATCAAGAAATTGTAAATAATGCACAAGCAAGATGTTCTTAAAGAAATGTGCAAATAAATGTGCAAGCAGAGAGTTGAATCACACACAGGTGGACAGTAAGGGGCTGTGAGGGATGCCGGTTTGATTTTTTAGCCTGAGAATATTGAATTCCCATCCTCCTTTTTTGATGTAACAGCTTCTCAAGATGGATTTTAGTCTCATTGAAATGTCTGAGGCAGAACAGCCAGCAGCTCTCAGACAGCGTGACTGGATTCACTGTGGCTGACAAGTGAAGTCCATCTGTGAGAAACACTGCAAACACACAGAGAGGAAAGAGGACAGTTAGAGGATAAAGGCACCCTCATCTAAATTACTCACACGTTTGTGTGGCAGTATGCAGTTCAAATGGGAAAAATAGACAGAACATGATCCTAAATTCATGTCAACATGCTCGAACCTATTGATTTCATCTACAATGAGATGAAGCTGAGGCAGATTTTGAGCAGTGAGAGAATCAATGCTTACCAGCATCATTCTTACACTCACATGGCAAATAGAAGTGAAAAATCATGAAAGAATTCATGTGCTTTGTGCTCATATAATATAGTCGTCATGTATGTGTGCATATTTCTGTCTTTGTGTGGTGCTAGAGAGGGAAGAAACCAATATGAAAAGGCTTTTGGAGTCAACTCGAAAGACTTGTTTCAAGCTCTCTACAGGTAAGAAGCTGTTTTTGTTGAAACACACACACATACACTCATTCACACACACACACACACACACACACACACACACACACACAGATCAAACACACATTCTTGCTCATTTACATTCCATCTCTGTCTCTCCATCTTAAGCCTGTCTGTCACTTTCTTCTCTCTTCCTCCCAAAAAACAGACTTGTGGGATTGTGGGATTTGTTAGGAGGCAGGGGATGTGTGTGTGCATGTGTGTGTGAGAGAGAGAGAGGATGTGGGCAGTGATGTGAGGAAGCTCCAAGCAGAGAGAGAGAGAGAGAGAGAGAGAGAGAGAGAGAGAGTATATCTGCCATTGTCCTTGAGGTCTTGTGTGTTTAAAGTATCTAGTGCCCACAGTTTTAACGCTTCACTGATCTGCTGGTCAGCAGTTTTCAGGGGTCAACACTGAAAGTTTCACACTTTGTTCACTAATAGATTTTGATCGGCCTGCCTGAGGCTCTGCACTGTAAAACACTGCAGGTCCCAAATGAACAGAGGCCATCAATACTGAAATAGTGGAAAAAACTTGCTAAGACTTCCCTGATGCATACAAATGGAGATAAAACAGATTTTAAAATGTGCATTTATATTATGATTTAAATATATCACAACATGTGAGTCTATGAAATTGCCATTTCCTCCGCTCTGTTTTGTTATCTTTAATTTTTACACATCATGCAATTTATGTTTCTGTACATTGCTAGTTTATGGAAATTGTGCAGGTTGCGTTATCTCTATATTTGCCATTTTTTGTTTTCACACCCATCCTAAAAATAGCTGTTGATCTCACAGAAACTGCCTTATGAAAAAAGATGTATGCAAAGCAACAATATTCAAAGTACAAACTGTGCACAAACAACTTAATGCACCCTTGATGAATTTGTAATTCAGCTTTAATTGGTTAAAAATGAAAAAAAAACCCAATTAGAAAAACTTCAACACCTGTGCAAAATTGATTTAATGTGGAGTAGCAGTTGTTTGTCCCTGCTGATTTCCCCTGTGAATACGGGTGTGGGTGAATTAGCAAGAGGAAACAACCACTGATGTCATTCACTGCATTCTTAGAAGGTCGGAGAAGAAGCAGGATGATTCAAAGCTGGCTGGATGACTCAGACTCCTGTTTACTCATCACCATTTAACCAGCCATGTACTGCACCTGAATAATTTACAGCCAAGTTCTATCCACAGCTTGAGCTCTCATACTTGAAAATGCTAAAAAAAAAAAAAAAATTGAAATAGAGCATGGAGTCACAGAGTTTGGGGGTCCAAAGGCATGACAGACCTTGCAGAAAATGAAGCTGTAATCTTACATATGAGTGCCTTTTTTTAAAATCCAAAACAGGTAGATGTGTGTGTGTCTTTTTTAATACATGTTCTTTCTCAAACATAGCAAGGGGTTTGATACTAAAATAGCCCGACTCACCAGACGTAGACTGGTGTAACCCTGCCACTGGGTGACTATTTTGGTCACCATTCTCTCTCCCCTTTGGCTACCTGTGCAGTACTATTTTGCAAGGGCACTGTCACTGCTTCCTGAGATGATTATTATTGATTTAAAGACATAATAAAGACACAACAGTTTCTTTTATGCCATAATTATACTCAGTGCTAAGGGGCTCTGTCTCCAGCTCTGAGACAGTGTTATGGAGATAGGATCGGCAATGCTAGACTTATATTGAAATGGTTGTAATGTTTTATTTGATGTGGATGTGAAAAATGTAGTTCACTGACTGTAACGTGAGACATAATTAATGATGTCAAATACGAAATATTTCTCATTGTCTGGTCTATGGACACATAGAGCCATGTAAGACTGGATTCTTTAACTTTACATGACTGAATATAAAATGAACTGTCCTTGTTACACACTTAGATAAGCTTTAATTACAGACATGAAACCTGGGTGATTAAAATGCAGTAAAATGCAAAGTGTGTACTAATCTTTATAATTGGCTTCATCACTTACTTTATAATTTGTCAAAAGGTAGATCGTAGCCAAGGACACTGAGATGAATGGACATGAACTGCATCAATTTTCAACAGAATTCTTTATTTTCTCTTCCAAAAAAAAAAAGTTATTAAGATTTCATGCAATATTTTTTGTTCTTCAAAATGTCCCTGAAGTGTCACAGCAGCTGTGAGTTGCTTCTCCTACAAAAGTTAAGACAAAAGCATCAGTCAGCAACAATTTTTAAATAAGTGAAATCTGGCATTAATACTTTTAAAATGTAAACAATTTTATTATTTTCGCAGAATGAATATGCTAAATACCTACTCAGAAATCAAGAGGTAATTTGTGTGGAGACAGGAGTCAAAAACATACTAAAACACAACGTTAACACTGATGTAAAGATCTCCATCATTACATCAGAGTTAATATTGACACATGTCAAAGCAGAACTTTGTTTTTGTTGTTTTCTTTTATTATTCCTGATAATATGGAGGCTCAAGCAACAAGACACTGGTAAAACACACAGTTGCAATCACGCAGCCATGAACCAAACTCTGACAGCGGGCACAGATATGACAGAGACCTGCAGGGATGTTGAGGAGCAGACGACATGTTTGCAGAGAGCAGACAGATTGTAAACCCCAATGAGAGAAAAACAGGCTGAGCGTCTCTTCCTCAATATGACTGGAGACCAGATGAGATAGTGTGCATGTTAATGTACCCAATCAGAGGACACAAAGCACTTCAGCTGGTATCATTAGGGGCCACTCAATAACTTATGTCTAGAATGTCCTCAAATGAGAGCTGACAGTGCTGCTGTTTGGCCTCACAGTCATTTCGTCTTTTCACATCTGATGTAATCAGAGTCTGAAGCCACAACAGTGAGTCACTTTCAAAGTTCCTCTGGAGGTCACTGTGTCAGACGAAGTTTGTTCATGTATCAGGCTGATCACCAGTTTGGATAATGAAATTCTAGTGTCACACAACAGAGGATACTCTGTAGTGTATGTGTGTGTGTGTGTTTGTGTGTGTGAGTGTGTGTGTGTAGCCCCATGGCGGGGCAGAGTGCTGGGTGATGAGGTGGAGATTCCTCAGAGCAGCAGCAGTCACCACAGGCTCTTCTATTCTGCTGCACCCTGTCTCTCTCACACACACACACTATGTCGCCATGGGGAGACACTTTGTAGATGAGGACAAGCACTCTGTTCGTGTGTGTGTTTGTATGTGTGTGTGTTTGTTTATTTTGGACATAAACAAACAGTCCCTTAGGTGACAGCTTGCAGAAGATGACAGAGAAAGTTTTGCCTCAATACAGTGCGACTTAAATGAAAGACAGGCAGTCCTGACTTTTGACTTACAGACTGTTTTGTCTGTGTGTGTGCGTGTGCGTCTATGTGTGTTTTTGCGTGTGTGTAGGTCAGATGAGGAGATGGTGAAGTTTATGCAGCTAATGAACTCCATTTGGAACATCTGCGGTAAAGACGTGGTCACAGCCTTCGATCTTTCGCCTTTCAAGGTCATCTGCGACCTCGGAGGTAAGAGCGTGCGTGCGCGTGTGTGTGTGTGAGTGTGCGTGAACGGGGTGTGTTTGTGTGGGTGTTTATCAAGGCACCATATCTAATTTCCATAAGGTCATGTTGACAGTCATTAACATTTAAAATTGTTGGAGTCATGCGTTCACTGAGACAGCTGGCTTAGCCGCACACACATATTTAAACAGTACAGTGTGTGTGTGTGTTTGTGTGATTGTGTGTGTGTGTGTGGAGGGTGGAGGGTGGGTTAAAAAATGCACAGCACACACAGTCAACTGACCTTTATTTCAGCCCCCTACCTCACTGAGTTAATGACTCCAAGTAAATTAGTCAGCCTTCCCCAACACACACAGCTCAAAGTCACCCCCGCCTGAAGTCCCTGATGTCAGAGATGAACTGTTTCACTGTCAGCAAGAACTGATAGAACTGTGCCCTTTTTAATTTAAAGCTAATCAAATGTTTATTAAAAAACAACAATTCCAGTTTACAAAAAAGATGGAGTTGATACTAATTTTTTAAGGTCCAGTTTGTACGATTTAGTGACATCTAGTGGTTGGTTGCAGATTGCACAATACTGAATATCCCTCCACTCATCCTCCCCTTAAAAACAGGTAGGAGAACCTTTGGTGTGTTCGAAAGGAAGAAAAAAGAAAGATAGAAATGAGCCCAGTCTTGAGCAGGTGTTAGGTTTGTCTGCTGTAGGTGGACACCATGGAAGAGGACTTCCCTCTGAAGCTCTTGAAGATACAATCTATAGTAGTAAAATCACAACGATTCTTATTTTCCATCATTATAAACAAATAAAAACATAATTTTGCAAGCTACATTCGATTTATGCCACATTCTACAAATAGATCTTCCTAAATCCTACACACCAGACCTAGAAATTAAGGGGTTAGTGTTACAGTTGAGTTTTTATTTAGTGTTAATGCCATGATTTATTCAATTTTATTTCAGATTCCAGTGTAACAACAAAGTAATCTGCAAGAAAAAAACAAAAACACTTGTTGTCTATTTGAGAGTCTGTATATTGACCACAGGCTTTGTGTAAAAATGTCCTGAGGAAACAAACAGAACAAGGCCAGTGTTGCAAAATTTATTTTTGCATTTATTTTTAGGCTGAAACAGAGAGTTTTCAGTAAAAACATTTGATCTGTGTGCTTTTTTTTCCACTGAAAATAAACTAAGTGTTCACAGAGATTCAGAGGCAACAGAGCAGAGCTTTAACCTGCTGAGTGTGAAGAATCCAGCCATGTGTGTCACAACATTCTGTTTATTTCACTTCTTCTTGCCAGGTTATGAATACAAAACACAGCTTTGTAGTTTATAAACACAGAAAATAAAAAATGTAACAGTGTTTTGTCATAAATTTGAATTAATGTCAAGTCAGCCTGGTATAAATTTTTGATTTTTGCATGGCTCGTTTCTGATGCTCTAACACCAAATTTTTCTTAAGGGTGCAAGAAAACATAAATTTGCAATTGACTACAAACTAGTTTATAATTCTTCCATTGTTTAACAGAAAAGGCTTTGAATACAAATCGTTGTTTTGGTTGAACTTCATGCGAGATGTTGCAGCCCAGTCATTCTTTTGTGAATAAAGGTTAATGGTGTCCTCCTTGAGTGCTCTCTGAGCTGTAATCTCCTTTGTCAAATCAGGTTTATTTATAAAGTGTTTTTGTACAGCAGCTCCGTTACAAAATAGTTTACACAGAGAGCAAAGGGCACAAAAACAAAATGGTGAGGAATAAAGAAAGAAAAGATGGAACAAAGACAACATGAACTCTGCGATGTGAGGACAGAGCTTCTAATGAAATGCAGAGACACGAGTCGAGAGCAGAGCAGCATAAAAAAAAGGACGGGAAGATAAAACAAAAAAGGTTGAAAAGAATCTTATTTTACAACAAGAGTTTTCAGCTCCCAGCAAAAACTCAAATACACATGTAATTTCTGAAACTCACAATCTCTCAATCAATATTATAGTACATTTGTAATCAATGATCAAAACAATTAAGTAGCCTGGGTTCATGGGATTTGTTGTCTTAAATGTAATGTCATTTCTAAGAACATATGATTTAGTGTGTGGCTGCTGTAGCTGCTGTGAAGACAAATGACTGTTCTTGGAGCTGAATAATTGAATGCATGGTCCTTCAAAACACAGTGTTTTTGTTTGGAGAATCTTCATTGAGTTCAATCAGGTTACAGGTTGAGACAGAAACACTTGCTGAGGATAAATGTCTTTTGGTTGAACTTCAAAATTGATAAATATGTGCATCGACACTTATCAAGAAAAAAGCCAAGAGAAGATAATCTGATTTTACTAACACAAGTCAGTTCCAACTTTCTCCAAATTAATGATCTAAGAAACACCTAAATTTGGACTCATTCAGCCGAAGGAACAGCAAGTGGCTCACTGTAAAATAGATTACACCCATGGGTGGTCGGCTCCTGTGTGCGACACCACAGCTGACCACACAGGGGAGCTGTGAAGCCACTAAAAGCACACAGATTCATACACACACACACACACACACACACACACACCTACAAACACACTCACACACACACACCCACACACACACATTCAGGACAGTCCTCCTGCCTTTTCTTTCCTGTGTGACGTCCTCAGCAAGGGGTTGTGTGTTCATGTTTATGCATTAACGTGTATCACCAAAAAGAGTGTGTATGTCGACACCGGGAGTGTGAAGGGAGCGACTGCAGTGTCCCTGTAAGACTTTGTCTCTCACACAGCATCTGTTGTGTCTGCACACACCTGCTGCTCAGCTGCCCTGTCTGTCTTCCTGTCTTCCTGTCTTCCTGGCTGTCTGTCTGTCTATCCAACTTTCTACCAACAAGCTGACTTAAATCCAAACCAGGTGTCAGCCGTTCCACATGCAGTCTTCATTATTTAAATGATGAAGGAGATTTTAATGGCTGTGTGTGTGAAGCCGTTCCTCTAGATTTATTTAAATGTGACATTTAGCACTTATTCTAAGTTGCATGTTTTGTTTTGAAAATGAATAATGAACCTAAAGGTTACTGCAACTCTATGAACATTATAATCCTGATTCTGAAGCATGATGATTTTTTTCTTCTTTTAATGTAAATTAGCCATCTGCTTCATGTCTCTACATGTTACAAAATAGTTATGAAAAAAAAGGATTAGCATCATTTGCATTTTAAAAAGCTGTATTACCATCTGATATCACACTCAGAGAATGCCTTCAAACTTTTATGTCATTAGAGTAAACCAGCAGTGGTAAATAGCAGTGAAGTATTCAAGAAAATGTACAATAAGTGGAGACAGTAACAATAGACCGAAAAGTCTTTTTGTTCATATATCACCATGTAAAATCATTACTTTAATTATGTTTCACAGAGCTCTCAGGTACATACATATTCAGACTGTTAAATCCGTAAAAAATATTTACAATCATATCAGTTACTTTGCAAGTAAAATCTTAATCCTCAATGTAATTTCTTAATACAGCTATTTATCAAACAATCAGTCTATGTAGCTCAGTGGTTCTCAAACTTGAGAACCCTTACACAGTCAAAAATTACACCATGGACCACGATTTGATAAGAGCTTGTTCCAGGGTCCCCTATCTGATAAGGTTTCTGCTTTTAGATGTTTTATAAAGTAAAGTGTTTGAAATTCATCCAAAAAAGTCATACATTCTGTCATTTTAGTGTGTCACTGTGCACTCAAGCAATTGCTCTTCCATAAACATGGGGGCCATGGAGGAAAAAACAAAGAATAATCAAAATATATGCAGCATGAGGTGGAGATATCCTGACTTTTAGCCCCAAGAGTGGATTGAGTTCCAAAAATGCTGCATCTCTGGGTTTAATATCAGAATCAATCAGTTTTATTTGCCTAGTATGTGTACACTCGGAGAAATTTGCCACAGAATAATTTACAGAAACATAGAAATAGAAATACAGCTAAAGACGGATAAAACTATTGTGTGCATACACACAGACTGCACTCCTCACAAAGCAACCCTGTTCTATCTTTCATTACACCCTCCTCCGTGTCTTTCAAAATCCATCATCACAGTCTGCAAAGCAGGCTTTAATGTGAGAATTTTAGATCTTGAGCCATGTTGAGATAATCTTCATTATACCTTCTGAGCACTGTCAAAGCTCCTACAGAGCCACAGAAGTATATACAACTGTTTTACAGGCAGAGAAATACTCTGCATTGTAAATAAACATATCTTGGTGTTTTTCCTGTCAGTGGTTCCTTTATGCAGTTGAATAAGCCAGACGCAGATGCATTTATACATTACACATTGAGAGCCTCTACATAACCAGCATGCATTAAGATTCATCAACCCAAAAATATAAAAATAAACCTGACTTTTATAAAACACGCAAATGTGAGCACGTACTAGTCATTGTGCATTTGGATTAATGGTTGCATAGTCACACATGTGCAGAAATCAATGCATCAGTTTAACAAGTAGAACACACTGTAACAATCACAACTGCCAATCATTAACGGACTATGTCAGCCAGTTTAGCTTGGGGGGTCTCGTACAGCATGTTGTGTTGTTCTTTGCTGCCGTTTGAATTTTCTCCTCTGCTGACCCCAGCCTGACGTGAGAGACAAACAGCATCTATGTGTGTTTGTGTGAAAAGATAAAGCCCTGTAAGAAAACAGACAGTGGCAGCAGGTCATGTTTAGAGGAAGGTACTACTGAGCCTGATAGTTTGCTCTGTAAACACACACACACACACACACACCTACACACACTCAAAAAGCCTACATTTGACTAGCTCTGTAGGTTTGTCAAAGTGTGATCCTTTGATCCTGTATTCCATCTCAGTGCTTTCCCATAACTCCACCCCATTCATACATCCTTCATCTATCTTCTCCTCTGTACCTGTCTCACACACTTTCTCTCTCTGTTTTATATTCAGATTGCTTGATGAAGCATGAACTCTGATAATAATGCTGCCAAAACATCAAGTTGAAATATTCATATTACCGCATTAAATCCTTGTTTCTGCCCTTGTGTGTGTGTTTGTGTGTGCCTGTGTGTGTGTGTGTGTGTGTGTTTATACGCTCATTTAATTTCCTTATTTTCCATTAACATCCACAACTCAACTCATGTGAGTCACACCATGAGTTACAGTTCTCTCTATGAGGGCAGTAAGCAGAACAAGAAGAGTCTATGGCCCAACTAGTAGCTTTAGTCTGAGTTAAATGCTAATGTGAGCATGCTAACATATGCACAGGGATGATATCAGTGACAAGAGTTCATCCTCTGGGGTCCATGAGTGTCTGAACCAAACTCTGCTGCAATCTAACTGACGGTTGTTGAGATGTGTCAATTAAAACTAAAGAAAGTCAACAGCATGGTGGCGCTAGAGGTAAAGTCAGATAATCACGAAGGTCAGTATGGTTTATTGCCTGAAGATCATGAAAATTTGTGCCATATTTCATTGCAGTCCCTTCAATATTTGTCAACTAATCAACACACTGGCATCACAATTCCTGGAGCTAAAAACAAGCTCTTTAAAAAAAAAAATGCATTAACACATAAAGGTCAATATATGCATGTCAAGGCAATTTCAACCCTAAAATCAAATTGTGCGTGTTTGTGTTTGCTCTCCGTAAGATTTGATTCCTCAGTAGGATTCCTAAAAAGTAAGCTCTGCCCTGTTTCTGTGTAAAGCATCTTCTCTCAGTCAGTCTAAATTCAGTTCGCTTCAGTCAGTCTGCTTTATTGGCCTGAATCTTAGATGAACTACATTCCCAAAGCCTCCACATACAACTGAATACAAATGATGCAAATAAATAATGGGTATATACCTTAAAGCATCTGTTCCAATTGCGTTACACTGCATGCTGTGTGTGTGTGTGTGTGTGTGTGTGTTTGTGCACCACCTTGTAATGAGGGTTGTGTGTACGCATTGCACCGTAACTAAACATTGTGCTCCCTCTTCCTCTCTCTCCGTCTCTCTCTCCAGGCTGCAGTGGAGCATTAGCCAAGCAGTGCACGTCAGCCTACCCAGAATGCACAGTTACGATCTTTGACCTCCCCAAGGTGGTGCACACGTCAAGGGAACACTTTGTCAAAGAGGCTGACAAGAGGATAAGCTTCCGTGAAGGTAACGTCATCGCCAAATCACTTGACATTTATAGTCACATATAGCCAATGCAGTGCTTTACACACACACGCACACACACACACACACACCATTATCATCTTTATATTCAAACATAGAATGAACTGTAATCTTGCCAGGATAAAGTTTTGAACAAGCCTTGAAAATAAAACCATGTTAAAATGGACATTAAGAAAAGGGGCTGAATAATGAATTAACATCCAACATTTTGTTGTTTTTTGGATCTGTTATTAACATGCAGCCTCTATCTGGATAAGATATCTTAGCCTTGGCATTTAGACCTGGTATTAATTAATAAATGTTGTTCTGCTCTAAATTCTGCCTGCCACGTGACTGTATCTCAGTATGCAAATCACGTTAGCAGAGTTGGTGGGCTTGTCAACAAAAGGGGCTTGTCACCAGGTGGAGGGAAGCAACATGAGTGTACAGGCTCTATGTGTTTATGCTTTGTCAAGGGAGGATTTGTCTGTGAGTTTTTGCCATGCTTACTTAAAACTGTAAGAATTAGGAGACCTTTAACTTATGCAACTGTTTGAGTTCATTCATTTTCTACTGGACATGAGTAAATGGCTTAAAAAGGCCATTTAACAATGATGTTAAAGAACTAAGTTTCAACTTTTTGAAAAAAAAATTGACTTTACCAAAAAAACAAAAAAGCAGTACAGCAATGAGCCAGTAAGTTTTGTCTTTACCAGTAAGGATCATTACCAAACTCTACTCTTTTGTATGCTCCTGGTCTCCAGGATCACAGATACAAACAAAAATAATGTGCTTCTTGCAAGTTTCTTGCTAGTCAACGAGCAGTGACACATCTGTGGTGATGAGCAATAGGTGGAGAGGATAGTGTAGTTTGTTTGCTTTTTGTGGGTTCTGATGCAAGGCTGGTAAAATATTATTTCAAGAGTTCATTTTATTTTGCATCACTGAAATGGTATAAGGAAAAATTTCACAGTGTGTAGTGGTTCGCCAAATAGGACATTGTTGGTGCTGTCACATGTGTGTCTTCATGCTCCCACTGAGCTTCTGCTGCTGGACTGAAAACATTG
The DNA here is from genome assembly GCA_029814765.1 of Acanthurus leucopareius. Lineage (NCBI taxonomy): Eukaryota > Metazoa > Chordata > Actinopteri > Acanthuriformes > Acanthuridae > Acanthurus > Acanthurus leucopareius. The sequence goes on along the minus strand of JAQMCX010000011.1, from coordinate 15,169,436 downwards.
TGTTTATAACTGTCAGTTTATATGTCATGCTTTGTTGTGTTGGCTCTGCAATGCAGCTGCTAATGTGGAAGAAAAAAAAGATCTCAGCGGTTTGTGATTTTAAAAACCCAGAGCCAAAATCAATTCCTATCTCTCCTGCTGTTCTCGTGACGGTGTGCAACACAATGGAAGCTGCAACATGAAAACCATGAAAAATGAAATGCAGTGACTTTCTGACTTTTTTTTTTGGTTTATTTTATACACGCTTGTTTTAATGAAATTAAAATACTGTGGTCATACAATATGGACAGAATATGGAGGGCAAGAAAGCATAAACTTATTATACTACTGTTTAAAGAGGGCAACAGCATTAGCCAGCAGCTGGAAATATGTTGTTAGGTCATAATTTTGGCATAACATGATTACAAGAGACATTTCCCTTTTGTATTAATCATGTTTGATTATGTAGCCTAAACTCCTCATAGAATCATTGTCTTCTTACTGGGAGGCTTGTCAACATAATTAATGATCACATGACATAATTTAATCAAATACAGCAGTGTCTTTGGAATTCAGTGCATTTGAACTGACATTTGTGTGTATGTGTGTGTGTATGTTTAGGAGACTTCTTCAAAGACCCCCTGCCAGAGGGTGACCTCTACATCCTCGCCAGAATCCTCCATGACTGGACCGACGAACGCTGCATAGAGCTGCTCAGTAGGGTCTACAAAGCCTGCAAACCAGGTCTGTGGGTGTGTGGGTGTGTGTCATTGGGTGTGTATGTGTGTCTTTGAGTGTGACGGGGATGAGTACTTTTTTCTTCCCTGCTCGAAATGAGATGGCAGATTGTATCCCACAATGCAGCTGATCCCAGAAAAATCTGTCCTTGTGACTTTGATCAAAGACAAACGTTCACACACACACAAAAGCAGCAGACGCTATCAGGAGGCAGAAAACCCTCTCATGTGTTTTTGTCCGTGAATCTGTGTGTGTGTGTGTGTGTGTATGAGTGTGTTTGAGTACATAAAAACAAAAACAGTCAGTAGGAAATCCTCTTTTTTTTGGACAGAGAATACAAACTGTAGACCTTTTCAACAGCAGACTTGCCCTGTTATAGCAGTGAAAGCACAAATGTCACTGCTGCAATTACATTAACAATGCCATTGTTCCAGCCATTGTGGCAATGCAATGCAGTAAGTTACAATGGCATTAGTCACACCTGTGTTTGACAAATCAAGTTGTGTGTCATGAAAAGCGTCCACGAAAATCTCTACAAAAACATTTAATTCAATCATTTGCATTTGTTTTTCACAATAAATGCATGATAAAGTATGGTTCACTGTCCTGTTGACTAGCTGAGCATTAAAAGTACACTTCCATTTTTCAATTCGTGCATAATTTCTAACCATCACGGCAAGTTTTGATCATTTACTGAAGATGTGTTTCCATCCACCAGTTTTTATGTTTATTTTTAATGACATATTCTTTACATGATTAAAATGGTTAGAATTTTGCTGAACGTCTGGATGGAAACCCATCTTTAACAGACAATATGAGTAAACTTTCCAAAAAAATATTTAAAAAATTCTAAAAGAATACAGGCTTATCCTGTGTAGCTCAGAATCACTTAAAACAAATTATGCTGTTTTGATATGTATTATCCAGTTAGTCTGAATTCAGTCGATATATTGACCATTAAAGGGGAAACAGTCTTGGTGCAATAAATTAGCAAAACTAACACAAGCTAGCTAAGCTTTGCTAGGACACTTGACGATAAGTCAAAAATGTGACAGAAAGAAACCTTGAAAAAGAGGAAAACTACAAAGACAAAGGAGCAAACAAACAAAGCTGACCTCTTGGTCTGCCCTGCAGGAGGCGCTGTGTTGTTGGTTGAGGCATTGCTTTATGAGGACGGCTCCGGCCCACTGACAGTGCAGCTCTACTCCCTGAACATGCTGGTGCAGACGGAGGGCAGAGAGAGGACAGCTGCTCAGTACGCTGCCCTGCTGGCTGCTGCTGGCTTCACCGACATCCAGCACCGCTTCACTGGGAAGATCTACGACGCTGTGCTGGGCCACAAAGAGACACGAGACGGTAGATAGAAGTGCTTTTATACCAGAACCAAAAACAGAATAAACATCCGAGAAAAAAATTCTGCTTCTATGTTTTTTGATTCCTTTATAAGTTTCAACTCAAGTTTCTTTATTTTAAAAGTTTGTTACTCTGTGTGACAGTATATAAATTTTCTGTATCTGCCTTATCATCATTTAGCCATCAGCAACTTGACGAGGCTAGAGAGATACCCGGGTTCGAATTTCGACCAGCGTAACACAGATGCAAACTGTAAGACACAAAAAGGGCACTTATACAACAAGGCTTTGTTTCACCCTTCATGAAATGTAAATATTCCCCTTTTGAATCTGAAGTGGGGGCCGTCTGACAGACCGACTGAGTGGCTCCTGAGGGAAGCCAAGAGAGCTCGCCTGAGCTGATCACAGGCAGGAAGACAGTGAGTTGGCACCAAGTTAAACACACATCTGCTCCTCCACATAAAAAAGGTTACATTCACCCAGGGAAATTTGGGTCATATTTTCATGTCTAGCCCAACATTCAGGGAAAGGCACAAGGTTGCAAGTTTGCTAGCCGTTGAGTTTAGAACAAATATGAACTTTTTTGATGTGAATAGTGCTTGATCTCAAAACATCAGTTTGTAATAGTCCTGTGGTTAGTAGATAAATAGCTGCCTAACTCCAAATAAAACTTCTAGTCTGCTCTTTTACCGTCAGAGTTGTGCTTTAGTCATTTATTGTAAGAATCAAAGGACAACAAGATTAAATCATATATGTGGATGGCAGTGCAATGTACTCTTGACAGTCTGAAGCTGCAGACTTTTCTCTCAAATCATCTTTAACCACTGTCTTCATAAAGTTTTGGATTGAGGTAAAATTGTTAGACTCCTCTGATATCTCACATTCACACAAAAAACAACAATCTCACAATTCTTTCTGTGTTTGAAAGACAAAAAAATAATGTGTTTGGTTAGAAACTCGAGTTTCTGGAGACGATGATGTTCTATGACCTAATTGTTGCTTGATGTTCAGAAGTATGGCTAAAAAGCGGACCGGTTGGTCCATTGGCAACCTTGAATAAACAAAGTTGTTGAATAGCAGCCAATGAAAAAGGCGGATTAGCCATTAAAATTAACCTTTTACTAAAATTACATCCCTCTGACCACATTTTTCTTGCCACTGAACAAAGGTCAATTTTTTTAAGGTAATTTTCCTTCATCTCAACCCTGATGGCTCTCTTTGGGACTTGCTTCTCCATTCAGTCATTTTCTTTGGGCTGCCAATTTGTGCTGAACAGGTAGAGTCTGTTTTTACCAGCTTTTGTACTGGAGGCAGTTAGCAACAAATTTATTTTGGTCCAGATTTTCAAACAAAAGAGCTGTAAGTGGCTGAAAGCTGCTCAGAGCTGCAGAGTGGTGTGTTGATTCCTGGTGGGCCTGTTGACATAAGCATCCCTTTTGTATGCTCAGGGCTGCTTTTCATTGAATGTTTAAATAGAAAAATCTTACTAAAGCCATCTTAAATATCTAAAAATGAGTTTGGACCCAATGCATGCTGCTCTCCGAGAGTCTGTGAGACACATAACACTTCAAACTGCTAAAACTCAAACAAAATACAGACATCTCTCCATCAAAAGCCAAATTGATCAAAAATTTAACCATAAGCCCTATTTACTGGAATGAGGATTAGCAGGGGACCTTACTGGAGTTAAAAATTGCAACACACATCGATGTTTCATGTGGTGCATTACCATGAGATAAACGATGTCATTATTCAACATGAATTTAATGACATATCTCTGATTTATGTTGTTTGTTACATTGACATTGAGAAGTATGAGCTTCTTAAATTTGTATCCAAAATGCTGTCAAAACCTTCACTTATAACTGCCGGCTTGCACTCCATCAGGTAAAAAAGTGTGTAGTAGAATAGCAAATGAGTATTCATGTTGTGTTACAGATTTTATGGCAAATTTAAACCTTCACTACCAATTACTCACTTCCCTTACTCTGTTTAGTCCTTAGGTTCCCTGTGTGAGCATACTAACATTTTGCTAACAATACATTACCACAAGTTGCACATTTACTAATTTTACTAAATTTGCACCCAACCCTGTTTTAAATCCATACAATCAAGAAATATGACTCTGCTGTAAGTGATTCGTCGTACATTGCAAAAGGTCGACCCCTGTTAGATGGTGTGCAGAATGAGCTTCTCATCTCATTGCTAAGAAGATGAACTTCCTTGCATATCTGTTCTTATATCTCAATCCTAAGCCCTGTGCCTGAACGCCTCGCCTCTTACTGTTCTTAACAGCCTGGTGAGACGTTCTTTGTACTATGGTCTTTGTCATGACGGATGTGTCAATAAATCTTCTGCCCACTGGCTCAGCCCATCTTTTATTTCACCCCTATCCTGTTCCCTGCACAGGAAATACTCAAAATGCAGATATCAGCCTTTTATTAAAACTCAGTCATTATGCTCCACCTCTGATGTGGCGTAATTTGCATGAAAATATTATTAAACTGATGAGAATTACACGGGTTGTCACTGAGAAAGTGTTTGTGGATATAATTTATATTCTGTTATACTAATAATAACTGTTTTTTTGTTTGGACATAAAAATGGGCTTGCCAAAAGATGATTGGACAAAATATCAGCTGTCAGACTCTCAAGCTGAAAAAGATCGTGATCAACCTTCAGACACCAGTACTCTCTGAACCCCGCTCTGCTTTCAGAGGTCCGCACCACCACTGTTCATTTCTCCATCCCTTTTCTATACACCCACTCACTTTCACTGCCCTCTCGGTCTCCGTCTCCCCTTTTTTCTTGCAGTAATTGTGAATTAATCAGACTTCAAAGTGCAACAAATTAGAATTGATGTCAAACCCTTGTGGACGGCTTTACAGAGAATCTGCCTAATGAAAGCAAATGAAGTGCTGAGGCTGGAGACAGCTTGACCTGTGGGGAGACAGTGACTGTGCCCACTGACGCGGTGCAGTAATACTAATGTTATGGTGGTTAGTAGCTCTGCGGATCTTTTTTTGTTGAGAAATAAAACTCTTCTAGAGGATAAAATGCAATTTCAGATTAAAAAAAAACCAAAGATATAGGAAGAAATAAGTTAGAACTCTTCTCACTCCTTTTAAGTATCAGTTTAAATAAATCCAAATCTTAAATGATCCCTATAACCTGACTGAACTTCTGCGTCATTTCTAATCCTCCCCTCACACTAAAACCAGATTAAAGTTTTGAAGTTTCTCTAAGTCTTGAAAAAGGTAAGAAAAAAGAAGAAGGTAGAAAATAGTTCACTTTCTCCAGATGAAAGTACCCAACTGCTGTGTATTCACAAGTAAAAAAAAACCACTGGGTATCAATGCTGTTTGATTTGTGTAATTATTCACAAGGGAAAAAATAGTTTTCTTGATTTATAAAAGAAAAGCAGCTCAGGACATCAAAGTTAAAAAAACAAATATAAAAGCTGTGTGAAGAATCACAACAGGGAGTATCATTTAAAGCTATTCAGTGAGGAGAACTGCTATTTAAACAAGATGTGAAACAACAATGTTGTTGCAGTCTGTTTTAAAAGAGGCCATTTATGCTCATTTTCAGGCTCATGCTTCAGTTTTAGTTGTCTTATTAGAATATGTTTAAATGCTTTAATCTTTAAAAACTTAGAATCTGACCTCCTGCTGGCTCTGCTGGCATTTTCAGCTTCCAGCTGGCTGCACTTCTACATGAATATCACCGCAAGAACGTAAACCAAAAATCTCTGCACATGTTAAGGCAGAAATATGACCTATTTTAGCCTCTGACTCACTGCCCAGCGGTCTACTCATGTTTTAGCTCTCTGTCTGTATATTGGTGACTTGCATGTTGTCTTCCTTATACTATGTCCTATAACAAAAGCAGCTACGTGGATGGGCTGTCACCTATAGGTGGAGGATGGTCACCGTGCTGTAGGTGGTGCTGAGCGACATAGTGACATAGATCTATATAAGAAGAGAAAGCAGGACAGCTGACAAGGCATCAGTTCAGGTGCTGTGTTTCCTGTAGGAAAATATAACTCCCTTTTGCATGGACTCTGGGCTTTGTAACTTTGCAGAGGTTTTACATGCACAAAAAAGCTATAAAACACATTAAAAGGTAAAAGCTCAGAAAGGATAATGTGTTCACAAACTTCGCCATCCTTTTTCACTGCTGCAGAAAAGCAGCTGTAATTCTGTTGGAGTATCTCTTTAAGTAGTTTTCCTTTGCTTTTCTTCAATGATTTAGACCCAGGTCAGTGTTTTCTACTCCAGCAGAGAAAGGTGCATACATTTTTCCCCTCTTCTTTTCGGTTCCATTTACTGCTCCATCGCATTAGGCTATTATTGTGCCCGCCTCAGGTTCAACCTGAGTGGGTTTTATGGATAGTTCTAGAAAGTTAGAGCTATAAAAATAGGGAACTGTGATGGAGAAGAGGGTTGATAGGTGAGCTGAGGACGTCTTCTGCTCTCTTTACAGTGGACAGTCCGACCAGAGAAAACACACGCTCCAAAAATAAAGACACAGGATGTCCTTGCTGCCAAGTGGTTTGTGATGCGTGTCTTGTAACCACAGCGTTTTTGGGTTTGTTCCAGCCAGATAGCATACTTCCTAAAGAATATCAGATAAAGGCAGAATAAATTATTATAACAAAGCAAAAAAAACCTGTTTTATATTAATTGGTAGAAAATGTTTGTTTGTGATCTGAACCATATTCCCCAGCAGGAAATAAATGAAAAGTACAGAAAGATAAAAACAAGAACTCTCCAGAGTATCTATTAATTAAGGCGCAGTAAGGAGAAATTATGACTAAAGGCAATTTGTGTGCCAGTGTGTGTTTTCAGGCTGTGTAAGTGTTGACACACATCTGTAATTGGTTTGTAGGTAAGTGTGTTCACCTTTGTTTCTATTTACCTGTCAGTGTTCTTGTGCCTTCTTTAACTATCTGTAATATGTGTGTGCGAACATTGTATTGTGTGTATGTGAGAGAGAGAGTGTGTGTGTTTGTACTACACTCTTTAGAGACAGCAAATCTGAGCCACAAGTCACGAAGCCCCTCCACCCTCAAGCTGCAGGATGCCACTTTAAGATAACAACTTCAGGGTGTAACAGGGAACACATTCAGTTTATGCCCAAAGACTCTGTGTGTGTTTGTGTCTGTGAGTGAGGGTGTGTGTGTGTGTGTGTGTGTGTGGTGCTTATTAGGGCTCCTGGCTCTTTTTTTTTTGACGCAGTTGTGTTTTTTCATTCCAAAGTTTTCACAGACAACCGAAAGTTAAGAAGTGTTTTCAGTTTTGGAACTGCAGACGGTGAAGAGCTTCCCATCTCCTGGAAAATGTCAACATGATCAGAAGAGTCACTGAAATATACAACAGAAATGAGCCGTCTTCCAGTTTTGGGTTTTACTTTGGCTTTTGCTTTTTATATGTATGTATTACAGATTTTTCCTTAACAGTTTGTGTCTAAATAAGTTATTTTGAAGAAAAATCTGGAATTCTGTGCTCTCAAAATCAACTGTAATCCATCAATTAATCTGACATATTTCTCTCAGTTAAAAATTCCAGACTGTATATTGGGTTTAGCTAACATTTTGACGAATCATTGGTTAACCAAAAGATTTATTAGTGTTGTTGAATCCGTGTGGTACAGAAACATTAGAAAGCTCTCAATCACTTTGCAATAAATGAAAATCGTGCATGTAAAAAAATGCATAACCCAAAACTTTACCAACATTTTCCTGCCTAGAGTTGAAGTTTTGAACTAACCTTTTAATTTCATTATGTATTGCAGTTTTTTAATAATGGCAAGAAACAGTCTTCACATAGTTGTTTCCATGTCATATTATCAATGTCTGAGAAATTCGCTTGTGAATAAAATCCACCAGAGTTGCTAAACCAACCTGACGTGGCACAAATTTGCCATAAAAAAGAAACAAACTATCTCTAAAATGGTTTATTTTACTTTTTGAGACATGTCATATTTGGTATAAATTCAAACAAGCTCAAACAAGCAACAGGACACAGCACATGCACTTTGCACAAGCAGTGTACAGACTGACAAAGGCTTCATAACAGAGCAGTAACTATATGTGTGAGGGATTTACAGACAGCAGAAAACCAGTTTGGAGGAGAATAAACTGGGATGGGAAAGAGACAGTGTCACACGGATGCTGTCAGCGAAGAAACATCATTCAAACTTCTGTTGGTTCTGTTGTATGTCAAGGCACAAGCAGCAGAGGTTGTGTTAGCTCAGCTAAGAGACATGGAGGAAAAGTGGGGATGAGTAGAGAAAGAGCTGATCTGTCTTTTCATTAGAACCATGGTTACAGGATCCAAACACACACCTTTGCACACACACACACACACACCCACACACACACACACACACACACACACACCCATCACATCCCACAACTCAATAAAAATGTCTCTTGGCTGTAAGCCGTGCTTTGTCACTTCCAAACACTTCCATAATTCATGGGCCGGTGACAGCAGTATTGAACTGAGGACAAAGATGTCTGGCCTGTAGGCTAAGCGTGCGTGCGTGCGTGCACACGCAAACACACAAAGGTTGTTGTAGATGTTCATGAGCTACAAATACAGAGAAATGGAGAATGCATGTTAGTGGAGACCTTTGGAGAGGTGATGAAGCTCTGCTGGATGGACGGTGTGTGTGTGTGTGTGTGTCTGCCTGCATGTGTGTGTGTGCTCATATTACACTTCTCCACTTGATAATGACTAATCCCTCAAATTTTGCCCTCCCCTCTTTCTGTCACTTATGGTTGCCTCTGTTTTTTGTATCTTTGTCCTGCCCCTTAGCATGTCTAAATGCAGTCTGTCATACACACACGCACACGCACATGCACACACACACACACAAACTGGCAGACATATTTCAGACACAAGGTTGTCACTTCTGCTCCTGGCAACATGTCACCCACCCACATATCCCCCCCACCACCCCCTTAAAAAAGGAGCAGCGACAGAAATACATTCACGTCCTGTTTTTTGACGTCAGTCCTCAGAGCCAAGCTGTGGAACACACGCACACACACACACACCCAACTGTTTCTCTTTATTAAAGTGATTTTTCACAGCATTAAGTGGAGAAAAAGAGTGGAAGGCATGACACGTGTAATCGCCACATTTGTGCAGCAGCTGACACTGAAGGTTGCATCTAAATTTGGTCACTTAGGCTCCTGAAATGACTTCTGAAATGAAAACAGGACAACAAACCACCACACTGCCCCTGCACAACACCAATGAAAAAGAATGACATTTTGTTTTTACAACTACAGGACCCCCTACATGCAAGTTGACAGTTAAAATGTCATCTGCTGTGATTAACATTCCCATTTTAAGATTCACCTTTAATTAACCATAGTAAATGTAAATATCAACTATGCAGTATGAAGTCGCAACAAATGGTACGAGAGACTCTTTGGCAATTGAGTCTGCAAGCAACCGCGCAGGTTACACACATAGTGCAGGCAAAGAGCAAATTAACTATTATAATTATGTTTTTATTAGTGATAAATCATGTATGCAGTTGATCAGTGTAAAGAAATAGCTAACTAGTTTACCTCAGAATTATTTGTCTTTCATCAAAGCCACTCCAAAAATATTCCTCTGTAGTTTTTCATTTTGTGAATGACATTAATTTGATTTGTTCCTTGGACTTTGAAAAGGAGATTAAAAACACTCTCAGCATCCATAGGTCTGTCCAAAGGTAACATAATCCCCCTACAAGCACCTTTAAAAGTCCCTAATAAAATTATGTCCAGTTTCTTTAATCTGTAAAAACAGAAGTGTTAAGAAGTAAAGTTGTGCTTTTGCGGGGGGAGTTATGCGCTGCTTGTTTCTCAGCTGGGACCAGTAACTTCCTGGAGTCTTGACTAATTGCCTGCCAACATCACAATGATGCCAAGAGTCTGTAAAGTTTCTCTGCCCGGCCAAAAAAAAGATCCAAAGCACTGATTTATCCCAAACGCTTCCCTTACCTTTTAGGTCCACACCTCACACTGATTTTCTTTTTTCCAGTTTACTTTGTAGAATGAGTCCTTTGCTTTGTAGCATTTTATACACAAAGCTAGTCACTGAAAGGCTCACAGGCTTGACTTGATGTCTCTGTGTGTTTGGTTATGAAGGTGTGCTTTTTTTAAGGTCTTCTGCACCAAACAGATCTGATACTCTGAGTCTGTCACCAATTAAAAATAATCCTTATCTAATTTCACGACAGTAGCCATCTTAAGATCTAAATGCATCTCATGATTATATAAACCAAATACTCTCTCGAGGTTTATCTTTGTCTGTTTATCTCTGTTTATCTCTTTTCAGCCTTGAGATCTGTTGATGTTGGGTCAAAACCAAAGTGTAGATTGAGTAATCCTACTGTGAGATGTCCTCAGACAACACAGGATGATTAAGGGCTAATTCTTTGGAACTGTGTTCCTTAAATATACCTTTATCTTTAAACTAACATCTCAAAGAACTGGACAAAGTCATTTATTGTCTTCAACTGAACAACTACAGCAAGAAAAACTTGGAATCATGCAGATTTATTGTGCAATAAAAAAACATTGAAATCCTCCTCAAATACATAAGACAGTTAACTGTCATTGTGTAAAGAAAGCAGATGTAATTGGACTTGGTTTAGCAGATACTCAGTAGTTTCCCACACTGATCATCACTAATATATGCATTGTATATATTAATATATACATTATACATGTAGAAGTAATTTACACATATTTTACCTTAATTAACATTTTTTCTCTTCATATTCAGTATATCAGTATAATTGAATTTTACTGTATTTGATTATCTGCAACTCATCTTAACTTAAAGGGCAAAATTGGGAAATAGAGAATTTTTTTCCAAGCAGTGTATCATTTATTTGCCTATGTTTCTTTATTTTCAGTTATTGCTGCATAATTTAACTGCACTTCTTAACTGTGACCATAAGAAGTTAATTCTATTGCATATATAAAATATTCTAAAAGCATTTTAGCCTTAATGTGATACTGTCAACAGTGTCACGTTTTCGGTCATTTGCTATAAAAATTCTGAGTGTAATTCTATTATCATCCTTAATTATCTCATAAAGCTGAGCATAAAATGTACATTGCAACCACTGCTGTCTTATATTATATGTACCTTGGTACGTATTTTTCTATAATTAGTCATGTTATTATTAAGAAGTTCCTTCCCCTGCAGCTTTCGCCAGCCTAGTTCCAGCAGCCACAGTGAATAAACTGCCCCGCACAACATTCAACTCATTTTATCATTCACTCCGCTTTACCAGGCTTAGTCCACTGTGTATAATTGATAATTATCAGCATTTTGCTTGTTGCATAGAGTCATTCACACCTGCTAATGATGTTCTCACAAGTGTTGTGACCACAGATACATTTTCTCCATTTAGAGGTCGTTACCTGTAAATGTCTTGAGTAAAAAATGCTGTTTTGGATACGCTAATGGATAATCTCAGCTTTGTGACCTAATGGCGAAAAAAAAAAGCACATATCAATCTCTCTAATGCTGCACTGTATGTAAAGTACATCACATGCACGGGTCAGAAACTGAGTCAGAATGGTTATGGTTAAATGGATTCAGTTGCCATAGGTGATTACTCACAGGAGCATCTGGCCTTTTTGAAAGAGCACAGTTTGTCTCAGCCGACCACAGCCGGGCAGATTAACATATTTCCCATGATTGTTTTCATTAGTGTGTAAATGCCAGGGTTGCCCCAGCTCCCGTCCCTGAGGGAATCACAACAGGCAAACACACTGCCTGTTTGCGGGGGAAGCTAAGTAATATTTATAAGACATAGGTATTTCTGTAAGTCTAATCCCACATGCAAAAACATGCACTTTCTCCTTCTACGTGCTATCTACAGAGTGCCACTAATCTGTATCGCACTTTCAAGTTAGAACATCCACGAGGGGAAATGACTCCCATTCATTTAATTCCACGGATTATTAGCCGCCTCCACTCATGTTGATTCAGTGCATCAGTTTGAGCAGCAGGGATTGAGGTTAGACTCTGCTCCGTCGCTGCACTCTTTCAGCTCCATCTCTTTTCACACACCTTCCAAGGAAGGCAAGGAATGGTTTCGATTTTTTAGCAAAATGTGAGTAATTTTAAACCCCAGTAACAACCAGACTCTTTCCACAGACTGTGAGAGGGAAAAAAAGGAGGGATAGGAGCAAGATGTTTGACAATGACACAGCAGGGGAGGGGACTGACGTTTTTGGCAAAATCCGAGCGGCATTGTGGGGTTTTTTGCAATTGTTTATCTCAGACTGAAAAACCTTTCTTGCATGCAATCCCACAAGCGCCTGTCAACATGCTTTCATACCAAAAATTTATTCATAGAGCAGTCTCATGCAAACCCGATGAACCTCTAAATGGTTGCCTACTTCCTATAGCAGCCTCATGGTCTCCTTCAGTATGATACTTTATTTCGCTTCCCTCTCGGGTGTGAATTGCTCTACAACATTTTTTACCCCTGCAGTAACATCATATCTTGCCCATAGAAGGGGACAGGGAGAGGAGTTTTAGGGTTAAATGGATGTTTTTTATCAGTGTACATCCAATCTTCTTATTGAGCATGAAAGACAAACCTACAGTTGCAATCCGAAGTAGTTTTCACTTGTTTTAAAGCAAACACCACCGAAACTAAAGTAACATAGTTACCACTGTTCCTATAGAGTGGTGCAGGAATGTGTCCCAAAACTTAGAAATTAGTTTGTATGAACTTCTGTTTCCTTGAAATCAATCAGTCTAAATGTGTCACGATCCGTCTTTAAAGTCGTTTTAGTTCAGTTAGTTCTTTAAGTGGAGTGTAAAGTTTCCTTGGTTTTTGTATATTTATCCTTGTTTCATTGTGTTCCAGATTTATTTTGATACACCCTGTTCTGTATCGTCTGCCCATTTTCTGTCAAGTTTCCCTCCTTTTGTAATTACCTGCCCTGCCCTCATGTGTTTCACCTGTGTTGATTGCCCCACCTGTGTCTCATTATCCTAGTGTGTATATAGTCTCTGTGTTTCCACTTTGTCTTTGTCAGATTGTCTGTTGTCACTCCCCTGAGCTTTCATCCTCTCCTGGTCCCGTCATTGTTCCTGTTCTCCCTGTATCTTCTTGGTTTGTAGCATTTGTTTTTGTGTCTTCTTTGATTTTTATGTTTAGTTAAACTTTGTGTTTTTGGGCTTTGGAACTATCAGCTTGTTTTTTTCAATAAAGCTCACTTTTTGTTAAGTCTCTGAATTTTGTCTGCATTTGGGTCTTTATCTTCATGAGCCCTGACAAAATGGGGCTTTTGGCTGGATGCCTGAAATAACATCTACGGTTAACACAAGCTTATAGGAGACTTTCACAATTTGTTCTGCAGCATCAAAGCACATCAGTTAAAACCTCACTTGTTATTTTGATTGCACGTCTTAAAGTAGGCAAATGGCTAAATAAGACGACAGAGGTTGTCTGGGATGTTAAACATTGACATGCTGAACATGGTAACTACTCTACCTACAGTACTTAGCATTCTTTACAGCTTTGTTATGTTTATACTTCTGTTCTTAAAAACTATTCCGACTCAAACTTTCCAACTTATTCAGTAATAATGTATGTGTAGCACAGCTTTATAGGAAACTTAGTGGCTGTGACATTGAGGAGAAAGAAAAAAACGCTCTCTAAACTCTTTGTGTACTATAATAGAACATCTTGTTAGTTGGCAAACAGTCAGTTCGGGGTTATAGGGACACAATTTTTAATGCTAACTGCAAAATGCGAATAAAGACTCTGCCATTAACACTGGGGTAATTTGAAAAGGTGACCATCATTAAGGACTAATGAGAACAAATGGCAGCAGCACGCATTGGTGCACACATATAGGCACGGATTTACGTCATCAGCAGACACGCAAACATTAGCCAAGTGTTTCCTCATCTGGATTCAGACCAACGACAAAGGGAATTTTGTCTGCTCCACCCTCTGTCTTTTATTTTTTTCCACTTTCACATCCCCACCCTTATCATCCGTCCATCCATCCGTCCTCCTGCAGTTATCGGGGGCAGCAATTGCATAGCCGCATCATCCCCTCCCCCCCGTCTCTAACACTAAAATGACCTTCACAAGCTCAACATGCCGGAAGATGGGGAAAGACAGACGCAGAATGGTATGGAGAGAAAAAAAAGGATGGGAAGGGAGGGTGGAGATGTGGTAAATGAAAGTAAAGAAGGCAAAGAAGATGGAATGTCTAGAGAAGGAGGAGATGGAGGGTAGATGTGCAGGAGGATGATGGGGAAGAAGAGGCACGAAAATTGTATGAGAGTGAGAGTGACAGCAGGGAACCAAAAAAAAAAAAAAAAAAACAGGAGATGCAAGATGGGGAGGAAACAGAAGCACAGTGTGATGAATAATGGGAAAAAAAGATGAGTGATATAGTGTTTGGAATGATGGCACACCTAGAAAAATAAATCCTTGTTCTGCACGTGTACTGAGGGGCTCGGCAGCCCTGTTGATCCAGCTTCAATCACACAGAATCACCCTCTTTTTAACCCCAATAAAGCATTTTAAAGCAAAAAAAAACCCTCAGTTGAAATCATCCAGTGACTCAGAAGAAACAGCATTTCCCACAAAGATAATTGAGTCTTCCTTGGAGGAGCACTGTCTCATGTGGCTGGAATGACAGGTGGAAGATTAACTGCGTCCATGTGTGTGTGTTTGACCTTCTCTTTAACCTTGTTTAGCCCTGTTTCACTGCACTGGAGATGAATCCACACAGGATGAAGGGAGAGAGAGAGAGAGAGAGAGAGAAAGAGGGAGATGGAGATGGAGAAAAAAGTAAGAAGAGCGTTCTCAGTGCTGCAGGCTTTACCGTCTAAACTCTGACTCACTCCTTCTCTCTTTCCCTCTCTGACTCATCGCAAAGTCATGAAATACTAAAGCTGGTAAAGAGGGATTATTTAAGAACTATCTTATACATTCAGAAGGAAACTGTGAATGTCAACTTCAGCAAAAAGACCCAGCGATACGGAGAATCTCCCCCTCTGTCTTACTGTCTCTATCTCACTCTTCCGCGCTCTATCTTGCTCTTCCACTCTGTATAATCTTCACCTCATTAGCATTTCAAAAATCATATCTTTATGAGTCATGCGTCGCGGGGGCTCTGGTGAGTTTGTTATTACTTGGTTATGAAACCGGGGCAAGTCAGCCTTCCCAATGCAAGACTCAGTTCAGGGTTGTCGGAAGTCATTTCACATCCCACAAATTCACAAAACACACACTGTCACAGATGTGCCAGGGAATGAATATAGCAGGATACACGCAAAGACATTAAAGACTGGATGAAAACGCACTGATCTCTGTAGAGAAACTGGGTTGTAGCTGCAGGAGGTGTTAACAGGATTCAACACAAACTAAAGACATTAATAATAATAGAACAGATGGGAGGCTGGAAGTGACGAGAGACAATGTCAACATGTCAGGAACCAGCAGAAATAAAAAATAAAGGAATGCAAAGTAACAGTGGTTGAGGGGAAAATAATCATGAAAAATAAATGTATTTTTTAAAAAAAGACAAAAGACTGTATTTGACCCTTTAAAACACATTATTAACTCTGACCTGGTGCACATAGGGCTCTTAATCATAGAGAATCTCACAATTCAATTCAATTTCAGTTCTTGGAGTAATGATTTGGTTTAAAATCCTCATTGGAAAAAAAATAATTCTTGATTGTATGAATAGAACTGAGATATGAAGCTTAAGATTTCACAATAATTGGTATTTGCCATAACTTCCTTCCTTGTGCATTGTTTTTTGATAATATGTTTTTTAAAACTGATAAATGTTATTGGAAAAAGACAATAATCTAAAACTTAATCTTAATACAAAGTTAGTCATTTACTGAAATCACAGTATATGGTTTTCACATCCAGATCATCTCAGTAGCAAATGGCCACCTGTACAAACCCTTGCAACCTGTTTGCCATAATACCTGTAATGTTTATGTCATTTGTTTTGTTTTGTTTTTGAAAGATTATAGAGAGTAAATATACGTAAATCAAATCACATTTTCAGCACTGAGTTCATATTAAATGTTGGTGCTGTAGCTAAATAAATTAAAAATGCCTCTAAATGTAATGTAGTTGTTGTAGGGAATATAATTAGATTGTAGAGGTGTTCCCAATAGAGTGGCCACTGAGTTCAGATCTGTGTATTTTTGTGTGGTGTATTATGCTGATGTGTTCCTTTTCTTTGGATTTGTTTATAGATAAACTGCAGATAAATTGTTTTGATAAAAGTGAGGTTTTTCTTATTCTTTATATCTCTCTCTATATATATATGTATATATTTACTCTCATATCAGTTCGTTCTTACAGATATTAGGCAAACGCACAAACAGCCACAAAGTGCCATTCAGGGTTAAATGTTCTGCAACAACCTGTATAAAAAATCTGATTGACTGCCAAATTTTAAGAAATAAAATTCCCAGTAAAGAATGTAATCACTCAAAAACACACATAGTTCGACACACATCTTCTCTCATAGAAAAAAAACAACATTGCAGAGAGAACATGTTACACATACATACACCCGCACTCCTCTATAAGATCATTAATACACAAAAGGTGTATGTGAAAATGATTTGATTTCTATGAAAGAACTGAAGTTCCACATCCGTCTTTTGTGTGAATATATCTACATTCCTGACACTTGAAACCTCCAAAAAAAGAACATGGATGCAGTGCGGCTCATCATCACAGTGACTTCAAGAAAACAAAGGGAAGGGATCTGTCATTGTTGTTAACCATGAGAAGCAGAGAGAAAACAAAGAGACAGACAGCAGCCTGCATCACAAGAGAGGAAGGAAATGGCTTCTCTCTTTTTTTATCAGTATGAAATGAGGAATGGGCTTTGTGAGGGGGGTGTTTCTCTCTTGTTGAACATGATTTCAGTTTTTTAAATATTTTTTGTCAGTTTTAAATGAGAAATATTGTGACACTTAAGCACAAAAAACAGTATTTTGCATGCAGTTTCTTTGTATTTTTGGATATTTTTAGTTGTTTGCTGGTCTCATCGTCCTATCAGTCACAGTAAGAGGGTGTGATATGACATTGATGCATTTCTACTGCAATTTCCTTGGAGTTTGATCACAGAGAAGTGTTGGGTTGGCATCAAAATGCAGCATCAGGTTAACATTTTGTTGTGCAGAGCATTCTTTCAAAGTCTTAGTGATTACCTTTGTGAATCCATAATGCGACTGTGCTGTTCTGAGCACAGGTGTCAGCTCATAAAAATCAGAGCACAGGTGTCAGCTCATAAAAATCATCATGTGGATTAGGCGTTTTGTAATTATTATCTGCATTAATACCAACAAAAGCATAATGAGGGGACTGAAATGTCAGAGAGGGAAAATAAGCTATGAAAAATAGTGACATTTGCATCTGCAGAAGTTTGTGTTTTCAGGAAGCAGTTGCAGAAAATAATGCAAAAGGTTTGTGGGACATATCTTTATTCTGAAAGCACTGACACAAACTTTGGACTCAGATGATAGATCGCTAGTTTCTAACATTATGGGATGATCAAACTTAAAATCAAAAGGTTTAGTTTAATGCAGGATGTATGCCAGAAGGTTGATGTCAAACAACACAGCTTTCTTTCTCCCCTGTGTGTCTACAAAATGTCGGGGGATATCAGCTCAATCCAACTCTTTGTTCCTGTGCTCATCCTCTGATTCAGTACATCAAGAGTAAAATAAGCCGTGAAAAATGTTGTTTACTTAGCGAGCTTAAATTGGAACAGAACATTTCAGAAGCTGCTGTTCAGAACAAGGTGCAAATGCAACATTTCTATTACACCATCTATTACTAAGGTTTATATGTATTACTCAGACACCACAAGATCATTACAAGAACATCATCCACTCTCAGAATGTTAGTCAAAACAAGGGGAAAATAGCATGAAAACATAAATCAGAAGGGAAACAAGGACTCTTGCGTCTTCAAGAGTTTTCATTTGACAAGCTCTGCTTTTTATTATGCACTTCAGAACAAAACTGAGTTCAGTGTCCTGTTTGTCCTTAAGAAATGGATGGATGATGGCTTTGATCTTAGATTTAAAGGACAATTACCAAATGATTTTTAGTACGGAAAATCATTATAGTGGTGGTGACTGCAAACAACCAATTCATTTTATTTGACAGTGTTTTAATTGCAGTCAAATCCTCATCCAGAGATACATTTCATTCTTGATGTTGTTTTCCAATATCTTTGCATCTTAATGAGATGAAGGTGAAAGTCTCGGTTAGGTGTTGTAAATGTATGTCAGCAAACAGCTGCTGTCAGTCTTGTCGTCACACTGAGTTTGCCAGGTTACTTACTTCAATCCAAAGACACAACATTTGGGGGTTTTTTTCATCTGTGTTTGTGAACTAATTAAACAACCAACATGTGTTTGTGTTTGTTATTGAAGCTAAATGAAGTTTTTTACCCCCTGCATCTCACTTTCAATTTAAAGCACATGAGATGGTTATTATCTCTTTGTCCCTCTATATTGAACTATGAACTGTAATGTGCAGAATAATTGATATATTCAGTCATTAATATTCAAAGCCACATGAAGGAAAGATGACAGGAAATCTTTCCTGCCCTGCTGCCACAAACCCTCCATCTTCTGGTGAGATGTTATCAGGTTGTCTCACACAGCTCACAGCTGGGATGTCACACACCTGTTGGGATGGAGTTAATCTTGGTTGCCCCTTGTGTGGACCAAACATTTAGCACCCTCAGGATAAAGCCCGGGTGTGTCTGAAAACCTGTTTTTTAAGCTTGATATATAACACATTTCAAAGATCATTGCACATCGATAAAGACAATGCAATCTATTTCTAACAATATTTTTGTATTAACAGTGGATCAAATTCTCATGTGTCATGTAAAGGAGGTTGTTTTCCTCAGCTCTGTGGAGCGTTCTAGTGTCTTTCAGCTCATAGTTTTGGTTTTTGGTATTAAACTCGCTGTTTTGGTTCACTCTCAAGACCAACAACGAAAAAGGTTGTTCAGCGTTTTGCTTGATGTGTAAATAAGCAAATGTTTGCTAACAAGTCCACCATAACTTTATTGAGCAACACAAATTCATGTGTTTTGTTTGTTTGAGTTGATGCTCCCTCAAGTGTCCTAAAAATTAGACAGTGCAGGTTTAAAGACTATTTTTATCAGTAACCCATAAAAATTAAGCTACAAGCAGCTGATGGTTTTAAAGACCTAATGAAGAACAACGCTGAGCCATTTGTGTTGCAACATATTGAAATTCTATGAAAAGTTAGGCTCTGCAGCCTCTGATTTGACACCATTCTTCAAATAATGACCAGAATATCTAGAAACTGAGAGAAATATACAAACTGTGTTGCTTTAATATGGTATAATCTCAGAAAAATCACAGATTTAAATGAAAATGTAGTCCTCTTTGTATGAAGGGTAAGACTCGGCACTGACCTGTGCTTGTGCTGCAATAGACAGGCTGTATGAAGATGCAATACACTCGTCATTTTCATCCTTACACAAGAGGTAGGTTTGTGTTGGGTTATTAACACTGCAGCTGATCATCTTGTTCTTGGCATAAAATGTGTATCTCTGTACAACATAAACGGTCTGGTTATGTCCTCCTCCACAACACCTCAATGATGTTTTCTTGGTACAAAATTACAAGATAATCTAATGGAGCAGCAAATCACCCTCCTCCTCTTTTTGAACACTTATAGCTGCAATCACCCCGTTTGCCTTGAGGCTTCCTCACAAATGATGAAAAAGAAGCGAGCGCCTTTGAACTTACATTTTCAACCTGCAGAATCTTGCACAAGGAAGTGCAAATTGCACTCTCCAAACTGGCTCTCAAACGTCTCCGGAGATAATGTCCTTTTATACATGTTTCCTTGTAATTTACCCTGACGTTTTTTTATGTTCAAAAGCCTTAAGTTGAATGTAAAATACATTTTTTGTATGTAAGAACAAAGCTACTGTGCAAGATGTCCAGGTTGTGGAGGTGCCGGATGATTTCCTTTCTTATCAGGGATGCAACTTGACTTCCTCCCATTATAGTTCACTTGAATAAAATACTCTCTTTAGTATTTTTTTCTTTGTGAACAGGAAGCACTCGGAAATGCTGATATGAATCAATCAACATACAGAATTCTGTCACTTTTTTCTGGTTCTTCTTCTTGTTGGCTTTTCAATCACAACTCTCTTCTCTGACATTTAAAACCCATAGCTACATTTTCAAAGGCGTTCTGTGAGATGAGAGCATAAATTTTAAAAAAAAATCATTCTTCACTAGTTTAATTAGAATATATTAGCATATTTTATTTTTATTTTTCTGCCACCAACTTTTTTATTGTTCTGTATGGCTGGTTTAATCTCCATCTCAATTTGCATTTATTATGTTTTAAACATCCTTTTATGCTTTATGAGTGGGAGGTGTTTCTGAATCTCTAATATAGTATATATAATATGTTATGTGAGGCTACAATAATGCGTTGCTGACAATAAAACGCATTTATTCTGTTTTATATATATGAAAATTCATCTTTTCATCAGTAATAATACCTTTTTTTTTAAAGAAGAAACAGAAGAGAAAGCCTAAAGGATTTTTATTATCATCCAGGTTTCCTGTCTTATAGTGATGTAATGTATCTTATCTGCCAAATACTCTTAACATAAACACATACAAATAGAGGGCAATAAAGCATGTTAAGTTAAACACAAAGTGAACTGGAATGATTTGATCATCTCAGCTGTGGGTTGATCTTTTCAGCATATTTTAAAGTGCATTGTCATAAAACAATATGAAAACAAATGCCTTCGCTTATTAAAACTGATTGTAAAGTGTCCCATAACTCTAAGTTTAAAAGAGAAGCTTAATGAGCTTAATATGAAAATACTGCAACTTTTTTGCCTGTGGTACAACAGCTGCAGCAGATATCATATTCTGATATTATTCATATCATATATATTTGGATTTGCTCAATGTAAAAATATTTAAAAACATAATTCAGGGATTTGAACTTATTTCTGCTAAAAATAAGTTTCATTTAGCAGCCACATAGTTTTCTTCAAGTGGGGTTCCCACAGGTCTTAAAGTGTGTGAATTTGTGAATAAACAAAAGTTAAGGCTTTGAGATTGGTTGAGATTTGTTGAAAGTAAAAGAAGTGCCTTGAAAGTATCTGACTTCATTAAAATACAAAATCCAGCTTCATCAATAAAGCTCAGCTCTCCCTTCATCTGAGGATCAACACTTCACATTCAGAGGAGAAAACCCGAGAGGCAGATTAGTTTTGATACTGCAGCAGTTTTTAAATGACTTTTCTCAGATTTTCAGTTAGACGGGATGATGTTATGACACAACCAAACAGTGTCACTGTTTCACTCTTAATAACACAATTTTGGAGAGTAAACAGACTGTCCTTCACTATGTGACAGTGGGACCTCAGTACAGTGCCTGCTTGTCATCATTATCCTGAGTGACTGCATCTGTCAACAGCTGCACCGTACTTTCTTGGAAACAGACATTGGTGAGTTAACAAGTCTTTTATTTAATATTTGAAAATTAAGTAAAAATGTGGGAATGAGGTAACAATACAGGATCTAAACTTCACAAACTTAAGTGGGCTGAAACAAAGTGTTAGTGTTTTGACGAGGCAAAATGCAAACATGAAAAATGAGAAACCTTAATTTAGTTACAAAAGTATTTTAGGCACAAAAACCACTGGGCTGGGGTTAGGAAAACTTCCCGCCTAAAATACCTGGGTGTGTTGCCACAAGCAAGATGGCAAAGTGTCATGAAGTGTCTTTAAAAAAATGCTTTTGCCACAAGTGGATTCTGTTACTAACTTTTTTTTCACAACAAAAAGGATGCTAAACACACTGAAATTAGTCTCATTTAACAACATGTTCATCTCTGCATACAAGCATTGTAGCTTTTTGTTATTAAAGGAATTATCGGTAGTGGAAGATACTTAAATGTTACTTTCAGTGGACTTTCTTTTGTGTTTCTTTCAGTAGTAAATGAGTGCAGGATTGATGTCAGTGGTCAAAAGAGAGTAAATCCACCTTCTCAATGACTCACTGCTCTGCAGCAGAGAGCACAGATAGCTGACAGTCAGTCTGTTGTATTACCACAGAGGAGCGACATGAACACTGTGAGAAATGAAAGCTTTTCCATTAACTTTACAATAGATGAAAATGACACCTGTAACCATGGTAACTACACACAACAAAGATGATGAGAGTTGTAGCCTCAATAATAATAAAAGAGATTACCCTATATAGGACAAAAAGTAGACTGACTATAACCAACAAAAAATCATCACAGTAATTAATAATATTAATTTTGCGCCTGTACATAGTTTATCTCTTTGTGATCATGCTGGTCAGGTAGAGAAAAGTAACTAAGAACATTTACTCATGTACTGTTCTCATTAAGTTGTTTATTTCCATAAAACTTTCTACTTCTACTTCATTAGTAAGGGAAAATATTGTACTTTTCTTTCATTACATTTATCTGATCGTTACTTGTTAGATTACA
This sequence comes from Acanthurus leucopareius, assembly GCA_029814765.1. NCBI lineage: Eukaryota > Metazoa > Chordata > Actinopteri > Acanthuriformes > Acanthuridae > Acanthurus > Acanthurus leucopareius. The sequence goes on along the minus strand of JAQMCX010000011.1, from coordinate 15,146,779 downwards.
AATTAAGATTTTTCACACAAAACATATGCATAGCTTATAAAATGTGATGTTTTGTTATAAATCAAACCATATCACAAAAAAAATGCACCTGAACTTCAGTGTTTTCCTTGAGTTTTTCCAACACATTAGATGAAACACATCATAGGATCACAGTGAGCGACAGATGAGCCCATCCTGCAGAGAGAGGGGGCCGAGGAGATGAAACAGGAAGGATATGAAGCAATGACCTTGGCAACAGGACGGCCATCACATCTCTCACTTTTGTCCAATATCTGTCACTGGCACAGATACCAACCTTTTTATAATCCAGAGTTTATGTCCAACGTGTTGAAAGGAATGTGCTTTTGATGAGCAGTGGCGAGTAGTTCGCTACGAGTTATTCCCCCATAAAGGTTTTATTCAGCCAGCTAAGGTGAGAAAACTCAATTCCACACATGGAGAAACTCTCCCTGCTGCTTTCTGTTGCAATTCCTCTTTTTTTCCCAACAACAGACACACATGTGGACATGACACACACATACACACAGAGTAATATGTGTGAAATATGAAAAGCTTATTCCAGGGAAACCCATCTGATATCTGTTTCAGTCATTACCATAATAATTGGCAGTGCACTGCACAGCCTGGCAGACTGGAATAGAATAATAACTAGAGAAGAGAAAGGAGGGGGGGCACACTGCAAAAAATATCAATTGTAACAAGTCTCATATTCACTTGGACTGTATTTTTGTCCCCAGAAAGTTAGAAAAAAATGTATGAACAACTGCAGCAATTCCTCTTGGTTTCAATGCAGCTTAATTTGTCTCAGGATTAATTGGAAATGTTATTTTTAAAGAGCCATAGTCATAATGCATAATTTAAAAAAAATTAAAACGTATTAAAATAAAATAATCATCATAATATGAAATAAGAACAGTTTTGATGTTCTGTCTAAGATGTGTTGCAGAGATGTCTACTGAAGTTATGCTAGCACGTATGCTAACCAGCTAGCTTCAGCATGTCCTGTCTAGTGATACCACCTTAAACCTCAGAATGCAATAATTTAATAGTAAAGCTCAGGCCTATGGCTGGGAGGGGATCTGAAAATCTTTGTGTTTTTGCAGTGTTGCAGAGAAAAGAGCATTTGTGGAGCCCAGGATGCTCAGTTTCATGCCACATGTGGTTTCTGCTTTCCTGCTGACGGCCATATGAATCCGAGTTCCAGGGAGATTTCTCAGCTGCCATGTCTTATAAAGCATTTTATTGCAGTACATGTGGGTTCCTCATGTTGGCTCCTCAACACACTATTGTATTTCACAACTAATTTTGTGGTGATTTATGGCTTTATATTGATACAAATGCTGAACCGTACAAACCAAACTGCTTTCAAGACAAAAAAAGATTTCATTTGGAATATTTCTACCTTTCTACAACCCTAAAAGCTGCTTTGAGTATTTTAAGTGCTGGCCTGGTTTATATTGATGTTTACCTGCTAGTAGCAGGTTGTTCTTCCCTGTCTTTGTTGGGATATTTCAGCAAACATAGTGCGATTAGAAACTTCTGAGATTGTTTCTGTTGCACACAGATAGGTGCAAGAAATAACTTTCCTTACTTTTCCAAATTTGATTACTTGATCAATATCTGTGCCTGTGTTAAACACATTTTTGTGACCACTGGTATGTAAAAATCTGTGATTTCCTGACCTCCTGGTCTCTGCCAACAGGCCACTAATGAACCAACCTTATGTCAGGGATCATCACCAGCACAGAGTGTTAAGTTTAAATTTGAGACCTTGAGGATGAAACTGTCAGAGCCTGCAATCTCCTAGAACGAAAGAGGTGCATCATGTTAGGATGCACAACCACAACCAAGAGAGCATGCTGGTGGTTTCTTTCATTGTTGCAGAGTTGTGCACCATGAATTCACCCCAAGGTTCACACTGTTAAAGCTTGGCATGACTTTAATGTTCTAAAGGGGGAAAGTTCAGCACAAATGACAAAAACTGTGGTGCACTTGCAATTTGACTCTTCAACATGAGTGATGCATTAAAAACACACGCTGTTGTCACTTCCCACACCCCCAACTCTGCCCCTTTGCAAAGTCTGTGTGTTTCCTTATTTTGTTTGGACTGTAAAAGAACAACTTTGGTGTTTAGAAGCTGATGCCTGTAGCTATATTTTATGGTTACTACTTTTGGTAATATTTGCCATCATTTAATTTGTCTGTATTTTTCTCATACCTTTCTTATTACTTTTTGTCATTCTGAAAAACTGTCTTAAAATCTTAAAATCCTTTATGGTGTGTTTTTTTTATGAAAAGTATTTTAATAGGTGCACATTAAAAGTCAACTTTTTCTTCCAACAGTTGTTGCAACCTTCCGGTAAGCCAGAGAATTGTTTTACCTGCTCCCGTAGAATCAGCTTCTGACCTCTTTGTTAAAGGAACAAAGGTGAGCACTTGACTGGGCCGGAGGGAGTTGGGTCGGCATTAATCACACAGACTGCAGAAAGCCTCTTTTTCTTTTACAACCAATCTTTACAACCACCTTGACAGAGACCGAAGCTAGTGGCTTTATCAGCAGCAAGACCCCAGAAAGACAGCTGTTGTATCTTCCATTGATTCATCACCTGTAAGAGACTACTAATGCTGCGAAGGGCGAGTTGCAAGCAGTTTCATCATGCTGGGAGAAATCCCACAGATGGAAATCCTCTTATTCTGGAGAGAAACTCTGACAGACACATTCAGAGGACTTAAAGTAACTCAGGATGATCAAGCCTCTGGCAATGATAATTTAATCGCACAGAGGGTCAACTGCACTCTTATTTACATTCCCTCAACCCCCCTTTTGTCTCCCCTGGTCAGCGGGTAGCAGCTACTGCACAGTGGAGCAGCTGGAGGATCGACACCACAGTGCTTCAAGGCTCCTGGCTGCTGCTGCTGCTGCTGCCCCCCGCCGAGAAATTAAAGAGGAGAAAGACAAAAAGATGGGCTGTCTGCCGGCTTCGCTCATACTGGCCGGCTTCTTCCAAGGTCAGAGATGACTCATCATAGAATTAGTCCATAAATCATTCAATGGCTGAAGAGATAAAAAGCCAATATCTAATCTAGGAGCAGGTTTAATACTTTCCAAATATTGCAGGAGCAAACCCATCTCCTACAAATACGTTTGTACACAACCAATTTGCTTTGACAAACAGGTTTTTTAGGAAATGTAATAAGCTTTAGATTTTTTATTTTCCAGATGGGGAATCATTTTCACAGCCAGTGCAACACAGAAACATGCAGTTATATTCACAGATACATAAAGATATAGACAATAGATAGACTATGCACTTTCATGTCAGTGTTGATTTGGTACATGGAGCAAAACTTAATTTTTAAGCTCTGTGTCTCCAGATGGTAGTATTGTGAAGTGTTGATTGGGTGATTAGTTTCATCTGCTATTGTAACTGCATGTTGTTTGATGTCTCTGTAACTAATGTTTGGTGTGGGAGGGCAGTGATTTTGAAGGCAGTATTCTGTGATTTCAGTAAGGTTTTTTTTTTTTTTTGCTCGAGCTGGTTTACATGGTGAGGAAGTAGGGAGAAAGGCACAAGATGGATAAATTATACTTTTGTGAGTCAGAATCAGTAGTGTGCTAATGAGCAGTTGCTTTGTCTTGCACACATTCAGCTGCAGGTAGCTGTCAGTGAAACAAGAAACAAAGTTTTCATAAACTGAAAAAGAGTTTCTGTCATGGAGTAGTCCAAGTATATCACTGTCAGGCTGTTTGAAGTATATGGAGATGAGTGAGGGGCTGTTATAGTTCCTATGTGTAAAATGTGTTTTAAGGGGACTAAAGACGCAGCCCTGAGGTACACCACATGTCACTGTGCCTGTGGTCTGTTACAGGTGAAATTTTGAACTGTTGAGACGGTTAACTTTTTCATCTGGGGGCACTGACTTGTGTTAAAGGCGGAGTTTATATCAACCAAATGGATTGAGCCAAGATTCCAGATGTGATTCCAGATGGTGGAGGTGGGAGTGGAGGAGATATGCCACAGCGTCCTTCATTTTACCCGTAGGCAAACTTGTGGGGGTCCAGCTGTGATCTGACAGCTGGCAGGATGGTGTTCAGAATCAATTATAGTCTGATTTACGTACACTGACAAGTGCTATAATAAACAGAAGTTGTATGATATTATATCCCAAGAGAGAATGGTGCAGGAAAACACACCGTTGTTAGTGAATGTTGTTGTATTGATACTGATCATATCAACATATGCCCCATTAACAATGTTTTATCATAATGTTAAACAAAATAAATAACTCAGGCAGCAAAATGTTTCTTTTCTATATGTTTTGGCTGTTGCAGATTTTGCAGTTTAGAGGTTTCTAGAGTAATTCGAACACACAGGGTTTTGATGATGTGGATTGGTATGAACTGAATTCCTGATGATCTGACCCACTCAGAGGATCCATTAGACAGCTGGCTAAGATAAAAACTGGTGGTGAGTGCAGTAGAGGTAAGTGTGGACACAGATATGTAGGCTGACAGCTGCAGAGAAGATTTTAAAGGTGCAGACAGCGAGATGACTGTCCCTCCATCCATTATCATTAATCACTTTGCAGGGTCGTGGGGTGCTGGAGCCAATCCCAGCTGACATTGGATGAGTGACAGGGTACACAAAGGGACAGGTCACTGGATTGCTGCAGGGCTGACACATGGGGACAATCATTCACATCTCCAGGCAATTTTGGTTGTTGCCTTTAACATAACCTGCATGTCTTTGGACTTGTGGGAGGAAACTGTAGCACATAGAACATAGAACATGCAGACTCCATACAGGAAACCTTGAGACAGCCAGTGGGTTCAAACCCAGAGCTGTCATGCTGTGAGAAATACAATGCTAACCTCTGGACCGCTGTGTCATCCCGAATTAATCGAGGTGAAAAATTTTAAGAAAAATTTTAAAGCTCTTATTCAAACGACTGAGTTGGAATGAAGACCTGTCAATCAATGGACTTTTTCTCACCTAACCTTTTCTAACCCTAACCCATCTAATCACAACATCAGACCAGTGTATTTATGTAAAGCAGATGTTTCAAGGAAAACTAATTAAATACTCTGACAGTGAACGTTGTCCCAGTACATTCTGTACATAATCTTTCCTAACCCAGGCAGGCAGCGTTACATTTCCTACAAAACAAACACATATTTGAATATGCTGATTATTTATCTGTGGCAGAAAAAGAAATGTGTCTGGCTAAAGCCTGTTGGTCCATACGGTGAAGGCTGTAGGCCAGACGGGCTGATCTCCAGGGGGCTGGAAAACGGCCAGTACACCTTTGATTTAGTCATTCAAATGCACCTGACAGCTGCATCGTGTTGTGTACTGCCTCACTCACACCAAAGGAGTGGTCTACATAAAACATGTCTTTAAGTTTTTGCAGAGGCTTCTTGTTGGTCAAAGGATACATTTAAAAACCCTTTAAATCATGTCAATGAAGCACCAAGTGGTATCAGCCCAAAATCAATCTACTTGTAGGCTACAAAGCATCCAGAGCATCAGGTCATCTTGGACAGGTTTACTTAGTGCTCCCAAGATCAAAACCGAGCAAGGTTATGCAGCTTTTAGTTTCTATGCTCCACATGTAAAACATGTTTCCTGAATACCTGAGGTCTGCTAAACCTGTCAGCTCATCGAGCTAAAGTACTGCTTTTGTGAATTTATTGTCATTCAAATGCAATTTTAAGGTTGTCTATTGGTCTGTTTTTTATTGTATTTTCATGCCTCTGTAATTCACTTTGACTTGCTTTGTGTCAGAATGGCGCTATATAAATGAACTCGCCTTACCTCGTGTCATGAGGTTCACATCACTGATAATAACTTAATCATAATAAAAATCTTTCTTGTATTTTTCCTCACCCACCCACCCAGTCTGAAAAGAACACAGATCCTGGAGGTGTTGATAACTGAGAGATGACAGATTGAATTAGATTAGTTTTGTTGCTCCTCACATATCCTCCCATTTTCTCTCATTTTTTTCCCCTCATTTCTTCTGAAGGAAGATGTGTGCCTGCTAATTCGGTCCAGGTTTATTCCAATTCATTATTAGCGCCTCACAGACACACAAGTCACATCTTTCCTTCGTCCTCAATGCCTCAATTTAGCGTGACCTTCCCAAAGCTCTGTCTAGCCAATATGTCTCATTACTGCACCATGGGGGGGCTGAAACACACACACACATTACAGACACACAGACTCACAGACACACACTCAATTAGAACCTACACTCAAACAGAATATATATAATTAAAGAAGGCACTATAGTACTGACAGGCACACAAGAAAAATCAACTATAAAAATAAGCTAGCTTTGCCACGTCCTCATTCAAGCACTCACACACATACAATTATGCACACCCACACACACACACACACACACACACACACACACACACACACACACACACACACACTGCAGAGCATCAGTGACTGACATAAAAACTCTAGAGAAAAAAAGAAATAGGTCTGAGAAGTGAGACAGCATAAAGGCTTGACAGATTCATCACACACTCACACACACACACACTCACACACGTACACAAGACAGGGAACCTGCTCAAAACAGTAGTTAAATAAACAGATGATAGTTGCATAAACATAAGTATTATTAAGAGTTTTTATTTGAAAGAGATTTTTTTTTTATTTCAGGAGAGAAGGGAGTTTTCATTATAAAATGACGTCAATCCTGAAGCTTTTTTTTTCAGCCCAGGTACACAAGAGATGATCAGGGCTTAAAAATCAGTTTTGCTCAATCCATTTTTTTTTTATTTACCATTTTTTCGTCAAATTGTTTGAGGCAATAATTTGTCGGTAAGCCTAGGACTAAAACATATCCGTTTACCTGTGTGTCTATGCTTAGTGCATTGTGCAAGTGTCGCTTGCTTATTTGCGAGTGCTAATGACTTAATTTGATATTTTGTGACTTTTTGGTTCAGCACCCATCATACAAAACTAGTGGAACATGCAAGTTCTCTTGTTTGAAGGATGCGGTACAATATGTAATTTCGTACGATAATAATTCTTCCATAAAAATAAGTGAGATTGTCAGGCAAGGAGAAGCCATGTCCTCCTGACAAGGGGGCGTTACTCTGTTGTGGCTCCAACTCATTTAAGCAGCAAGTGAGTTTCCCAGAGGAAGAAAAAGAGGAAGACAGATTTGAATTCTGATTTGAATTAAAGAGGTCGCAAAAAAACATGGATAGGGAATAGGGAGAGACACTATGTTACGAGCTTGTCTGCCCTAAGTTACAATAATCACCAGCCCACACAAGAAAAAGTAAAATTACACTGAGCTAAGCAATGCAAGTGCCATAAAAAGTGAAAAAAAAGAATTAAATACAACTGTATGCAGACATTTTTTACGCTATTTTGTCGGCAGAGGAGTTTTAGCTGTTGCAGTGAAGGCATATAAAGAGAAGCAGCTTTCTTTGGCTGGTTAGAAAAAGAGCTGCAGCAGACAGGCTCTAACACATCACAGTTAAATAAAGGTAAATGCCTCCTGCATGACAGCTGACCAATCACTGTCCACCAGTCAGCTATCGATCCTGCCAAATCTGCTCAGATAGTTGACTTAAAATACCATGCAGTTTCTAGTATGTAGTGGTTTCTTCTCTCTTACTTGCCCTTTACCTTATGAAGACTGTCGTTCATCTCATCTCTCATGTCATGGTCCAGACACTTCTGTGGACACACAGCCTGGGTGTCATTTGGTGACACAGAAAAGATACAAAAGCAGAGTGACAGCTAATCGAATGTCATCCTTATCGTAGACATTCAGAGCTGAAGATGAAAAATGGCAGAGTGTTTCTCTAAAAGCAAATACGCTTTGGTGTGAACATATTGGGAACTGAAGCCCTGAGGGTTTTTAGTGTGTGTGTGTGTGTGTGTGTGTGTGTGTGTGTGTGTGTGTGTGTGTGTGTGCATGCCTCAGTAGTCGTGTCCTTGTGTTAGTGCTGCTTCAGGGATGAACAGAATTGTTGTGTTTTTTTAGTCTGATGTT
>JAQMCX010000011.1:15100368-15138651 GCA_029814765.1 Acanthurus leucopareius | reverse complement strand
CTGTGACAAAGAGTGAGACTGTCTATGTATGTGGTATGTGTGTGTGTGTGTATGTGTGTGTGTGTGTGTGTAGTTGCAGTACTGTCACTGACCAGCAGGGAGAGCATCTGCAGCATGGTGATCTGAGCGTTGACCAGGTACGCCAGGAAGTAGATGAAGGAGGAAACGCCGAGCCAGTAACCGAAACATGTTCCTATGGCTGTTCCCATCAGAGTGCCCTCCCTCTGACGAGCACACGCACACACACACACACACACACACACACACAGACACACACACACAAACACAGACACACACACACACATCAGTAACGCTGCAGGACCACAGTGCAGATGCTGTGTGGTGTCTCAGGTGTGTGTTCTTACGATGACGGTGTCGGACGTCTTCATGCCGTGCAGCAGAATGGCCACCAGGGTGAAGACCAGCATCAGAGGCCCGTACAGCTCGCCCGCTATCTTCTGCACACAGGAAGTGACACGTGAGAGGACTGAGCCTGAACAAGAACCCGGCGTCGCTTCAGTGAAAAAAACCTCTGACTCTGTTAAGATGAGGGGCTCAGTCAGTTACCATGGTAACAGTTACCATCATCACCACCTTCAGAACATTAAAATCCAGTTTTGTGCCGAGACGATGGCAGCTGATGGTCATGTGACCGGAGTGAGGACAGACAGGCGTCCGTGACCCCGACGCTCAGACATGAAGGCAAAAACCTGAACGTGATGAGAAGCTGTTTTTTATTTCGCCTCATGTTTGGCAGACAGACGCCTGCAGAGCCTCCAGGTGGAGCCTCCAGGTGGAGCCTCCAGGTGGAGCCTCCAGGTGGAGCCTCCAGGTGGAGCCTCCAGGTGGAGCCTTCATGAACAGGCGTGTTTTTTAAATGGTCGACACTGACGCTCTGTTCTAACTTCACTGCATAAAATGGAGCTTCGGCTCTTTTTCTGCAGCTTCTCCACACGAAGGATCACATGCACCGACTCTGATCAGCTGATTCTAGAAACGTCTCAGGTTTAATCGATTAAGACTCAGAGGCCGTCAGACCGGAACCGGACCGGAACTGGACCGGAACTGGACCTGTGAGCCAGTTTGAGAGAGCAGTGATCCGTTACCAGAGAATGACCATGAACTCTTCATGTTTCTTGTCTCTCTTTCTTCTCGGACTCTGGAGCTGCTGAACGTGAGCAGAGTTGATTTTAAAAACTGAAAATGTGAAAATGTGTCCAGTTTGAATTGATCTGTTCAGAAAAGAGGAACCTGATCAATCAAACTGACCATGAAACTGATCTGAGCTGCCTCATCAAACAGATGTGAGGTGACTCTGATCCTGGATCAGAGCTGCGTGTCGTGCTGAGCTGGAGAGCAGGCAGGAAGTAGTTGTGTACCTGAGGGAAGTTGATCATGCGGACAGGTATCATGGACTCAATCAGCCTGAGAGGAGACAGTAAGCAGCAGTTAGCATCAGACTGAGCAGGTAAAGGTGACAGGAAACAGGAAGTGGGAGGGCCTACCTGCTGCGGACCTGGACCGGCTCCACGTCAAAGTACGGCCTGAGGATGTCGATGTTGGCGTACAGGTTAAAGGCTCTGGAGGCCTGACGCTTCCCCGCCTGCCACACCTGAACACATCACAGCGAGAAGACGACACTTGTCTGAGGCTGCTGCTGACGGCAAACTGAACCTTTGACCTCTGACCTCAGGCCTGGACTCACCTCATCTGCCACCTGTCGACCCAGCTGGCCCTTTAACCCCTTCATGCCCAGAAACTCTCCGTCCTCTGTGCTGTCGTCCTCGGTGGCGGCCGCCTCGGCTGTCACCTCCTCCTCCTCCTTCATCCTCTGGTGCATCTCTCCCATGTCCTCAAAGCTGGAGCCCGACGTGTCGTCCATGTTCTCCATGTCGATAACCGCCGAGCCGCTGCCCTGAACACGAGGAACACACATGGAACATGAGGAACACACGAGGAACACGAGGAACAGACGAGGACCATGAGGAACACACGAGGAACATGAGGAACACGAGGAACACATGAGGAACATGAGGAACACGAGGAACACGAGGAACACACGAGGAACATGAGGAACACACGAGGAACACACGAGGAACACACGAGGAACACACGAGGAACACATGAGGAACATGAGGAACACACGAGGAACATGAGGAACACATGAGGAACACACGAGGAACACACGAGGAACATGAATAACACACGAGGAACACGAGGAACACGAGGAACACACGAGGAACACACGAGGAACACGAGGAACACATGAGGAACATGAGGAACATGAGGAACATGAGGAACACACGAGGAACACACGAGGAACACGAGGAACATGAGGAACACATGAGGAACACATGAGGAACATGAGGAACATGAGGAACACGAGGGATTAACAGGAGTCGCATCTAATGATGTCGCAGTCAGATCAGTCAGTAAAACGTGTTTCGCGGCGTCTCCCCGTCATTTCAGCGAACAAAACACTGGACTTAACTAACTCACTGCATTTGATGTAGTCCTCCACCAGGGGGAGCTACAGCAGTAATACTGCTCTAATGCATCAGGATGAAAACTGACAAACAGAGAATCAGATATCAATACATTTTATTACTGCACAACCAGTCCTATCACTACATGTAGCTGAGACACTGCAGTAATTTTACTAAATAATATTTTCAATAAAGGCCATTAGAGTATTTTTACTTTAACTTGATGTTTAACAGTTCAGCTGTTTGTCACTACAGTTACTGCATTTAGTTAACAGGAACAGTTGAGTTTTGGTTGTTAACTCACCACAGTTCAACATCCCAGTTGTTAGCTTGTAAGCTAATCCCTCTGAAGACCAGGTTAACTGGTCTAGCTGTGGTTACCTGGTTGTTGGTCAGGTCGTTCGTTAGCACGGTTATCCTAGCCATGCTAACCCGTCCGACAGGCTCGTCCGCCCGTCAGCAGCGGAGCTGGCCCGCTCGGAGTTCAGCCGGTGAACCGGAGGGCTCTGAGTTAGCATGTTAGCCGTGTTGTTAGCATGGTGGCTCACCTGGATGAGGTTGTCATCGAAGCTTCCCCACGGTTCCGTGTTCGTGTTTCTGCTCCCGGAACCCGCAGACATTTTCCCCGCAGCGGTCGTTGGCCTGCTGGTTTCCCGCGTCACTTCCGGCTCGGTGGCTGCGTGGATGTTTCTCCGCAGACTGACGGACTTCGATCTTCGCAAAAAGATTTAAAAATTCGATGTTTTGATCCCGAAAATGTGCATTACGAACGGCCGACTCTCCGCCCTGACTCCGCCTCCCTGTGCGTCACGCAGTTAACGTGATTACGTCACTGACGCTGTGCCCGGGAGTGTCGCGAGACTCTTGTGTTTGTTGTTGTGTCTCTGCCAACATGGCCGACAGGGATCGTCTCGTTTACTCCTTTTGATTTGATTTCAGTGTTGAGAAACAGACAGAAAAATCACAGACACGAAACAAACACGAACAAATTAAAAACGAACGGACTCTTTTACAATCGAATAAAGAAAAAGTTTTAAAATACTCCATTTATACACATTGTTTTAGGGTTGTTTTACTTTGTCATAATGTGTGTTTAAGTATCTAGTGGTCGTTTCAATATTACAATGCTGAAATATTATAAATATTTTCTTCGATCCTTTCAGTTCACACTAATCTATTAACATTGTTTTCTAATTATTCAGGGCTCAATTTAACGCCATTTACAGGTTATTCTGTGATTTCCCGGGAGGTGTGTGTTCTTCTGTCCCTGTGCTGACTTCCAAAGGTTTCTGTTGGATGTTATTTATTAACAAGAGTCATTTTTAAAGTCAATTTTTATCTTTAGCTTCAGTCCAAAGTGTCCCTGTGTTCTCGATAAGAACCAGCCCTTCGTGTTCCCACAGAGTCTGCACATGTCTGTGTGTTTCCACATGTGATGCTCAGCTGTGATTCTTTGTCAGCTACAGTTCTGATTTATTTAAGGTGGAAGGAAAGAACCTGAGATCAGGCTCGTTTCTTCTCCTGTCTGATGTTTCCATGTCCAGAAAACGTGGAGGTGTTTTGTGTCCGAGCTCTGAACTTCTTCCTTCTGACCTGTCGGACCTGTTTCAGGTCTGTTAATGATTCGACAGCTCGAGGCCGAACTTCTAATGTTTGAGTGAGAAAATACAGTAAGCTGCTCACTGGTAAACAGGCTGCAGTTACCCAATGTCACCAGCAGGGGCAGCCTCGGCCCGGGTTCTCGTCGTTCGCCATGGGGCCGTTCGGGGGGGACGCTGCCATCAGTTCTCGCGAGAGCCTTTTGGCCCCCGCCTGTCTTTTTTTCGCTGGACGCTATCGTGACTTTAAGTAGCCGCTGGAGGAAAACACCGGCACTTTCCGGGGCCATCGTCAGTTTAACGAGTCGCCCAACAAACTTGGATTATTTATGACATCGAAGTCGAGAGTTCACAGCAAAGGCACACGGTGAGTTTACGTGAAAACGGCTCTTTTCCTCCGGACGTGTCGGCTAGTTAGCGCAGCTAGTCGGGTTAGCGCATCTGACCCGTAAAGGTTAACTAACGATAACATCCACGTAAACTACCCGTTAACTCCTTTAACAGGTACCAAGCAGGTGTTTCCTCAGATTGTTGGTGTCAATGTGAGTTTAGAAATGTTATCGGTGGCGTTGTCAGATATCGATAAGGTTCCTGCTGATAGTTAAAAACGGTTATGTGAACACTGCTAGCTTAACGCAGCTAAAAACACCGAGGCCGCCAGTTGGAAGCAAAATTATGAGAAAGAGAGAAGAAAACATGAAGAACTAGAAGATCCGCTGGTGTTTCTGGTTCCTACAGGCGCATTTTGTGGTCCAACCCCAGCAGCTGTAGAGTTATATACCGATTTTCCTGAACTCAAGCTGTCGTGCTTTAAAACCAAACTCGCTCCAAAAAGAACCTTATTCTTACTCCCCCCCCCCCATCACTAAGGTCTGCTTGGTGCAACTTCTGTGTGTTCGAACTTTCCACGGAACCAGGATCCACTCCGGAGTTCGGCTCACTCAGAACTCATCTATCGATCACCTCTGACTAAATATCAGTTTGTAGATGTGGTTCATTGATCATTCTCAGTTTTCTGTTCTGGACACATCGGAGCTGAGGAGCGAGCCTGAGCTCCTGCTGTGACTGTGACAGAGTTATCGATAAGGTTATTGATAAGGTTATTGATAAGGTTATTGATAAGGCCTTTGTGATTGAGAGGAGTGAAGTCGCTCTGTCAGCTGTGCTCGCTGTCAAGTTCACCTGACAGAGATGAACACCTGGTGTGTCTCTGCGGTTCTCAGGAAGCTGCATGTCTCTCAGAGTTCAGAGGCCTCGGTCGGTCCGAGTCTGATCTCCCACCGATCAGCGCGGATCTGTGAGTGTGAAGCGGTTGTCGGTGGTTGTCGGTGGTTGTCGGTGCTCCCCGGCCCTCTGAGCGGTGCCCTCCCCCGGTCTGAGTGTACGTGCGGGCCGACAGGCAGTGATGGCGGACAGCAGGTTTCCGTGTTGCTCCGCCTGCCGGAGTCAGACACCGAACAACAAGCGACCTCACTCGGCTTCTCTCGGCTTTCTTCGCCGAGCGGAGGACGCGTCGCGTGGTCGGGGGCTTTTTGTGGGGTCTGTTATTAACACGGAGTCACATGAGGCACAATAACGGGGAATTCACCGACTGTCTTCGCCATTTTAGCCGCCGGAGCTGAGCTCCCGCACGCGTGTGTTATCGATTATGCAAGAGGCGGATTTCATCCAAAGCAGCAGAGTTACAGTCGGTAACGTTACCGGGAGGAACGAGACAGAAGGGAAGCAGACTGTCTGAAAACGTCCCAACTTTGTCTAAAAGAGAACAAAGAGCTTCTCAAACCTTCAAAAACTCGATAACTTCAGTAAAAGTACAAGCAGACAAACTGAGTAAAAGGCTTGTTTGGGAAAGTGCTGTGCAAGCAGAATAAACGTCCTTCCGTCCTTCGGTCCTTCGGTCCTTCGGTCCTTCGGTCCTTCCGTCCTTCGGTCCTTCCGTCCTTCTGTCCTTCGGTCCTTCCGTCCTTCTGTCCTTCGGTCCTTCCGTCCTTCCGTCCTTCGGTCCTTCCGTCCTTCGGTCCTTCCGTCCTTCCGTCCTTCTGTCCTTCCGTCCTTCTGTCCTGAGTGTTCATGTGTCAGCAGCATTTCACCGTCTGTGTGCAGCAACTTTAACTCCTTTAAACACAGTTTGGTTTTATTTGTTCTTCAGGCTTCATTTCATGTCTGCTGCTGCTTTTTATGAGGTTTTCATTTTTACTTCACATTTCACAGCTGTCCATATCACCACATACAGACTCGTGCAGTAGAAATATTTATCAGACATAATCAATATGAAGTCATGCTGATAGGCAGTTAAACCCTGCCCTAGTCTGTGGATCAATAAAAACCCTGATTGGTGATTGTTTATTGGCTGCTTACATAATTTCTTAAAGCTGCTCGCATGTTGTTGGACATGAAACTCTTGGTTTGACAAACAGCGTCTCAGGTCGTAAAGTTCACTGAGAAGCTTCGTTCCTTCTTTGTTCTGCAGCAGTTCAGCGTTTCCTCCACTTTGGACAAACTGACCAATCAGAAGTCAGGACAGTTTAAAGCTGCTAAACATGAGTTCAAAGGGATCTGAAGCAAATTTACCAAAACACACCTCAGTTAGGAAAGTGTGTGTGTGTGTGTGTGTGTGTGTGAGTGTGTGTGTGTGTGTGTGTGTGTGAGTGTGTGTGTGTTCCTGTCAGAGGTAGAGCTTGTGTTCACATGATGATGAATTGTCTCTGTAGCTGGGTGTGTGTTCATGCAGTGTCACTCATTTGTCTCCCATATACTCTTCTATCTTTCTCTCTCTCTGGAGCACACACTCATGTATACATTTACACACATACACACACACACACACATTCAGGTCTCTGGACAGCCTTGTGTGTGTTTGTGTGTTTTTGTGCGTTAATGGCTTTATTGACCTGAGGCCCAAGGACACCACAGCACTTCCCACCTAACCAAAATGGTTGCCTAATGGACGATTCTCCTCCTTCTCCTCCTCCTCCTTCTCATCCCCTCCTCATTTCACCCAGTTTTCCTCCCTCTCCTCTACTCCCTCCAACCACGATATCCACCCATCTTATCCCTCGCCTTCTCCTCCTGATCCTCCCTCCTCTTCTTCATCTCCTCAATCTCTCTATAATCTCCAGCTCTTCTCCGAAGTCCGACATAAGTGCACAGGGAAGAGGACTAGGAATGAAAGTCAAAGAACTGTAAGCTGTTTTTTTACATCCCAAAGCACACACTTCCACTCACACACACCCCCACACACACTTAATACACTCCATTTAAAGTGAAATCGAGTGTCTGGTGAAATTCACTCTTCATTTATCTGTCAGCGAAATCAAGGAAAAGCTTAAAAACCTTCGTGTGAATGTGCTCAAAGAGTGTGAGAGCTCGCTTATTTGCAAGTACAGGCAAATGCTTGAATATATAATCCTGCATATGTGTGTGTGTGTATATATCGTTCAGTAAAACCTTAATGTGGCTTTCGACAGACAAAGACTATCTACAAATGTACAATACAGCTCTAATGCACATTTTGGCATGGACACGGGCATAGATGCAAAACAGCATAATCTAGCAGCTCAAGGTCCTCTCCTGGGCCTCACTGTCCCCATTTGGTACTTAATCCATACATGTAGAAATATCAAAGAAATGTGTGAAATCCACACAGGAAACTTTATACAAGCAAAAGGCATCAGTGTGTTTTTGTTTTATATATGAAGTGCTTGTTGAATGTAAAAGTAACATAGTATCTGAAACCCCAATGTTGAATCCACATCTGACAATTTGACAAACACAACCACATTTTGCCCCAAGAAAACAGGCAGTGGGCTTTTCTCTCAGTACAACATAGTTAATGCTTGAATTTCAACGGTTTTGACTGCAGATATACTGCAGTTGGACAACACATTGTACTAACTAGTCCGTTTCAAGCTTACTGACACCTCAAAAGGTCGGTCATGTTCAAGCTGAACAAGCTTTGAGGACACATTGTACGACCGCATGGCAAACCAGGAGTGTCTCAAATTTCCTGGCAATCCAACAATAGAAATTTCACTCAAAGCCAGAGTTATTGACTGACTGAAACAGCTATAGATATTTAGTCCGGTCACATTCACAGCCTGTCAAGTTCCTTTGCTCTGTCATGCCCCTCAGGGTCTCTTAAAGACACACAAGATACCCTTTAGTGTCTGTATGAGACAACAACAAACCCCACATGGTAAATAGACCAAAAAAATCTAACAGGAGTGGACAAGGGTAGAAGAGTGGACCTCATACAGGACTTTTACCCTGGAAACTGGGCTTCCAGACAAGTGCAAAAAGTGAAAGTCAAAGCCAAAAATGAACCATGAAATAGAAAACCAATCATTTTTCCTTAGCCTAACCAAACTGCAACTGTTTAACAGCATTAATTACATGTTTAGAAAGACTTTCTACCTTGAAGGCTTCATCCATGACACACAGATACTGAAGGGCACCTTTTCCATTTGTATGAGATGCCAAGAGTTGGACAAAAATGTCATCATTGACAAGCTATGATGAGAACATATTGAAACATCACAACTAATTAGTACCACAAATAACAGTATTTTTGTGTATATATTAATTGATAACATAGGTGCATGTGTACGTCTGTGAAGTCATATAAACTTTGATAAGATGTGTGCTGTGGTGTGCTAATGAGATCTCCTCAATACGTCTTTGGTCAGTTGCAGGAAATCTCTGAAGTCCTCTCACCACCGTCATCGTCTGGATACTTTACCACCAGGGGACAACAGTCATCTTCTGTCTTCACAGGTTGTTAATTAATTTCAGGATGGGGTCTAATCACTAAAGTCTCCTGGGTGAGTTCCTTACTCTTTTCCAATTTCAGTGGCACAATAAAAACTTCGAGATGTGACTCCTCGTGGGGGGAGGAAAACCTCGTAGGTGAATCATTTACTTTGAGGTGTGACATTTTCTTCAGCTTTAGTCTCAGAGATGACAACGCAGCGGGCTTATTTTCTCTGCTGCAGTCAGAGCGCCTTCTCGATAAGCACCAGGAAGCACAGATCAATGAACTCTGAAGTTTTAATCACGTTCATTTGTTTTTTTTCTTTGTGACGTGTTGAAATCTACACCTTACGGCGATTTGCAAGACAACTGTCCAGAGCAATAAATGAAAGGTGGAAAGTGTTTTTGTCTTTGTTTTGATTAATAACTTTTAGGCAAGGACTTGAAAAAAAAAAAAAACTTACAAAATTGTTCTGTCAAAAAATCCATCAGAGACAAGCAGGAGCAGAATTGTTTGAATGGATTTCATTTAGCAGACTCCATCATGAGCAGACTCCCAATCGAGCAAAAACAACAACTTCGGTGGCAGAGCTTCTTAAGCATTGATGTCTGTCCACCAGTCTGCTAAGAATCGTCAAACCCACGCAGAGCAGCTTCCCATCATATGTTCCTGTTAATTAAAAGTGAAGAGACTCATATAAACATGGCTGCACTGACTGCATGGCAGCGGACAGATGACAGTTATGAAAATAAAAAGGCGGCTGTGTTGTCAGTAGCCAAAGACTGTCTGTATTCAACTTAAGCTCCTCAAGAGGAAAGATTGTGTTCAAATCAGTGAGCTATACTTAGTTACTGTTTGCCAGTCAGCTCAGGTTTAGCTCATCTTTATTTTAGGTCTTTTTCTCCTGAATCTGCAGCTGTTTTTAAGATTCGGTCAGAGGCCTGGCCTGCTACTGTAATAGCAACTTAGAGAAGGCCAGTGAGCAATTTGAGGGGGAATAAGGAGATGTCATCCCCCTTGTTAGCAAAATAACCAAAAGGCATCTCCCTTGTTGACCTGACATCCCTCCCTCTCCATACTCTAGTAGCAGAGAAAAAAATTCAACTTCAAAGGTTTCCTCTGCTTCTAGTAGCAAAGGCAGAGAGGATGACTGCTTGAAAATGTTAATCTCATTGAATCTTCATCTGACTGAGGTTTATAAGTTGGAATCTATGCCCTATGAATTTAGGATTCCAGAAGAAATCAGCATTAAAGTTATTTTAATGCAAGGACTTTCCAAGGCCCAGGCTCAGGGCACAATGATGTGAAAGAACCACATTAGGCTTGAGGACAAAAAAAAAAAATTAAATATTAAAATTCACAGAGAGAAAGAAAAAACTCCTGCCTGGGTTGTTTTTTGTCTGTAGTGTCTGTTTTTAGGGCTCAAGTTCAAACCTCTGTCCTCACACGTGTAGCATCACTGCTGTTGTGATTATATTTTTTGTTCTTCAAATTTTCACCTGTGTACATTCGGTTGTTCTTCTTTAATCTTTGTGACATCTCCCTCTGTTCATAAGAAGCATTGTGCATCAGTTGACACCATTAACGTATTTATATTTAGAGTTCCAAACAGGGGGTTTTGAGATTAGCATGCTAGCTAACAATCAAATCAAGTTCAACTTAAATGAAATCATTAACACATCCAGCACACAATAAAAACTTAATCGACATTGATCTTCCCAGACTGTGGAATTGATGCCAAAGCCTTTATTCCCAAAATGTCACACGGTTGCTTTAACGGCACCTATCAAAAACATTATGCACAAAGTAAATGCCCATTACCCCACCAATAACAATCTATAGGTTGCATTTTCAGGCTCTTAGGAAACTCTTTACAAATTCAGTTATGGTCGTAACCTGGTACCTGTTGGTTTTTTCATGACTGTAGATGACACCAGATGGACCTTGACTGTATTCAATTCATGTTTCACGCTGAGAATCGATTTAACCGTAATAGTTTATCGACCATGACGTCGTATTGGTTTGGCATGCGAGCTACAGGAGCTCATATTGCAGTAGAAGAGATGGATTGCCAGGTGTGAATTCCCCCAGCATTGTAAACGCAGTTCATTGTGAGTTTCAAGGACGTCGGTCGTAAAGTGAGTGTGGCAAAGTGTTTTCCTCCTTAGAAAAGATAGAAAAGGAAGGAGGGATAAGCCAGCCACCTGAGAGAGGAGAGGAGATTGTCATTCAGCAGGCGTCTGATGACTGTCAGGCAGTTCTCCTCCACTGCAGATGTGACGCAAACATACACTCCTCTTTCTCTCTCCTCTCCACTGAGTCAACCTTCCCCCTCCTCCCTCTCCTTTCCTCTCCCCTCCACTTTCCTTCCCTTTATCTTCTTATTTCCTTTCCTTGTCTTGTCTGCTGTTTTCTCTGCTCACTTTGTAGACTTTTTTTTATTGCTTTCTTCACTTTCTTCCTGTTTTTTTTTTCCTCAGCTCTCTGCCCTCCCACCTCTCTGTTTTTCTCCTTCTTTCTTCTTCTCTCAATCCTCTCAGCGGAGATGAGTGGGTGGAGTGAAGCATTGTGCCCTGGAGATTGTTGTGCCATCCGCTTTGCAGACGGGCCAGACCTTGTATGTGTGTACATGCATGTGTGCCTGTACATGTATGTGTGTGTGTGTGTGTGTGCTTGCAGAGACCTTAACAAGAAAAATGGACATTTCTTTTACTCAAGCCTAGAATATATGATGTGAGTTATTGGTTCATCGCTGTTGTCCCACAAATACATAAATCTCACTTAAAACATGACAGCTAATTTTCTGTTTCTGCAGCTTTCCCTGCATTTCTTGATTTCGCGTTCAGTCATTTTTCTTGTTTTTCTATTCGATTTTCTTTCTTTTTTTCCCCTCCTCGTTTCTCTTTCCCTCATGTCTTGTCTTCTCCTGCTCTTATTCCTCTCCATGTCAGCTCGGGGAGAAATACAACCCCCCCCCCTCCTCTCTCGCTACGTTCGCACTATCTTCTCACTTACCAGGCCTTCGTCTCCTCCCATCCTCCTCCTCTTTGGCCATTTTTAGACAGTAAATCTCATCCTCTCCTACAGCACATCTCTGTGAATCGCTGAGTGTGTATGTAAGTGCATACATGTGTGTTTTTAAGAGATAGTAAGGGATACACACACACACACTCAAAAACATACACAAAAGCCAAGCAATTTTCCACCACTCACCTTCTCAACCCTCATACTGTAAATTCATCAACACATGATATGACTCTTTCGCAAACACACAATTTTCAGCATATAATCCCATCTGCATTTCTGGAAACTGGAGAAAGAGATGGATACCAGTTCTGCAGCAGAATAATAGCTCTGACACAGGACTCACTGGTAGAATAATGGATGCGCCATGATGTAATTTAAAGCAGTTCCTGTTGCCTTCGGTGAATCTCATTCATGGTGTTTTTTTAAACCTAATGAATCACATTTATTGTGCTGTTTCTGGTCATTGGGTTTGTGTACTGCAGCTCAGACAGGAGGTGAGTCTGTTTTTCTTTTCTTTCTTTTACTCTCTGAAAGGCGAGCCGCTGTGTTTGAGTCGAGCTGCTGTGGGTTACTATAGGCCAACCCTGCAGACGCCCATTGATTTTTTTCTTGTTCTCTGCTACTGTCTTTAAAGTAAAAGTTAAGCTCCAAATTAAAGGTTTGCTCCATTTTATTTTCTCATGACGGTGAGGAACTTTCTTAAAAAAAACAACTCTACAGTGGATCAGGAAAGGAAAAGCAGGGGCTGACTTGGGTCAAGCCTGGATCAAACCAGACCTCAACCACAGTTTTTGTACAACTACACACTTCAACAAAAATAAATATGTATTTTAATAAGAGAAACATAAATATTCAAAACATCTGTGGTTTGAAGGAACATTCAATTACAACATTTACTCTTCTAGATTCAAGAAAAAGCTTTGTCAAACAAAATCGCTGCATATTGTATCAGCCATGTGTGATGGGTTTTATATTAAACCACACTGATTGATATGTTTAATTTGAGCTGTTCATATCAAACATGCATGAAGAAATATATGCAGACATGGACATACCGGTATTTAAGAGGCTCATATGGTTTACGAAGATCACAGATTAGCCCCAAACTGAGGCTGTAAATAACTGAGAATCTAAACTACAAAGAGGTTAAGGAGATCTTTTCATATTTTATATCTTATTCTACTTATATGTATCAAGAGGATCAAGATGAAACGCAGCCATTTGTAGCTGGTGTCGCAGTTTTTCTCAATGGTAAATACAACTAGTGCTGAGAAACAGCTGAGGAATTAATTTTTTAAGCAAAAGTCAAATATAAACTTTAACATGACAAATATATTACACAAATGGGAAAAAATATAATCCTCACCTAAATCTTTTCTTGTACAGCACAAATATTTCAAATAAAGCTACAATCTGGATGCAGAACTCAGCAGCGAAGAGAGCTACATAAAACAACATCTTCTTAATTTACTGCACTAATGGCATCATTGTCAACTTCAAGTGCTGCAAATAGCATATGGATTCATATTTATTAGAGAGAAAAATAGCTTCATCCGGCTAAAAATACTTGAGAATAACACATTTTGTACATCTGCAGTATGTAGCAAAACTATAAATAATACAAAATGTTATGAATTAGGAAAATACTACTCATGCACACAAACAAAATTTTATAAGACACATAGAGTAAAGATCTCCATCTGGCATTTCTGATCCCCCTCCAACTGCTGCCTACCATAAGCCTGAGTCCAAACCAAATCAATCTGGCCACACAATTAGAGAGCACAGAATGCTGCATAATTAGAAACAGATCAGCTGAGATGCATAGCAAACAAACTTTGCAGACTGAAAACCTGTGTGCACTGAGAGCTCTCTGTCCTGTGTGGTGAGAGCAGGTTTTATTTTTCCCGGAGCAGGATGTGGTACAGAAACCTGCTCCAGATTCTGAAGTACAGTTTGACCCCTCTGTCTTGTCTGTCTGCAAGCAAGCAGCAGGTGACTGAAGTTGTTTATTATTGGTGCTGTTGCACTGAAAAAGCAGGTTATTATATGAAGCTGCACTGTCCTCAAATGTTTGTGGCTTTGTTTTTTGCCACAATTCTAGTTCTAATTGAATGGATTCAAAGCCAAAGTTGGCTATTGATTTTAATGTCTTCAGACGCAACATTAAAAGCCAACGTTTGTAATTTAATCAGAGACCTGTCGATTTGTGGATTTTGTGAGGTAATCTTATGTAATTGTACTATTTTTTGGTGTTTCATCAGGGAAAATAAAAACGTATCATGCCCGCAGTAATATCCAATATATTGACTTTCACCTCTCATAACTTATTGGCCAGGTGAGGTCGTCGTGTGTGTCTGTGTGTGTCCTTTTGTCCATCCATTCATCCCTCCATCAGGAGTCTTGACAAGGTCCATGTATCACTTACCCCTGGGCTGTCAGCCCTTTCCCATAAGCCACTGCCGCTCGGAAGATTAATGGCTGTCTTAATCTGACACTTAGAGACTGCTAATAGGTGGACCTGCAGACGAGCTGAACATGATCCTCATTTGTTTTGTATGTTTTGTAATCTGTTACACTTCCTTTGTAAAACACAGCCCATGGGAGGCTAAAACTGTGATACATTTATGATGAAACAGTTTCGAACCCTTTTCTAGCATGTAGGGCAGTCTATACAGAACTGCACTGTGTTCCATTTTAAGGGCATCCATTAGTGCATTTTACTATGTTTTCTCCAGGGGGAGGGCACCCTGTGAGCTTCTGCCAAGCTCTTCATTCGGTGCAGTTAAGGCTTCCACAGCAGTGTGCGTATGTGGTTACTTAACAAGGGAACCAATGAGTTGAATAAACACCCTCTCTTTTAAGAAAACTGACAGCTGTGGCTGTTTTGCACACTTTCACAACACTGTGACTAAGAGGTTCTGAGTCCTGTTCTTCAAAGTTCCCTGCTGTAGGAAGGTCGAAGAAAAGGTCGTCCTGCTTTCCTTCCGCTCACTTAGAAAACCCATCAGTGCATCTGTTAGACATCTGTTGCAAACATCTGCTCAACACTGACCTCAGATGAGGAAAAAAAAATCCTAATTAAGCAGTTTAATAAATTATGGGCCAAACTAGTGAACAGGTTGGCCGTGAGCTTGTGATTAGAGGGTCACTCGTTGAAATCCTTGAAAAAGATTTAAGTGGAAATGAGTGAATGAGTTCCATTTATCTTCTCCTCAACAGATGACAATGGATGGTGACAAGTAGCTGAGTCACACAGAAATATGATTTTATTTTCAAAAGCCTTTACACTCGTTATAACCTCATATCTATCTATCTATCTATCTATCTATCTATCTATCTATCTATCTATCTATCTATCTATCTATCTATCTATCTATCTATTATTACCACATATCATTTATTTATTTATCTATTATTTTTGCTATTCTGAAGTTACTGCTTTTTCTAATATTACTTTTAACATAAGGAGGAATCAGATTATGAAGACCTTTACAGTGCTGACTATGACACTGTTGGTGGAGGTAAACAGGTGAGTGACTGTGTACAACCGGCTCCCTTTTAAATATTCCCATGAATAACAATGTCTTCTCACTCATTTGACAGTAATGACATAGATGAATGCTTATTAGCGACAACCTAGTTTGTGAGTGTGCATGCAATGAGTTCATTAAATCTCCCATAAGGAATTTATGGAAGGAGAGCCGCCACTTAATGGTTGAATAAGGGCCTATTATGTGTGTTTAGAACGCTTTGTGGATTATTCTCGCTGTTATAAACCATAATCTGTCCCAAGTATATGAGCATCAATTACTGAGACGTTAATGAGGATCATTTTGTCATTTCAGGTTGCTCCTTCCTTCTCTCCCCGTGTCTCTGCCTGAGTGAGCTCAGACAATCAGTTGAGTGCAGACATGCAGTATTGTATGTGTCTTCCTCGTTTTACAGTGGGACAGCACCTCATTCTCCTCACTGTGTCAGACATTCACTCTAACAAGGCGGCATGTACATGATGTAACGCTGCTTGCCTGCCATTCA
Organism: Acanthurus leucopareius; assembly: GCA_029814765.1. Classification (NCBI taxonomy): domain Eukaryota; kingdom Metazoa; phylum Chordata; class Actinopteri; order Acanthuriformes; family Acanthuridae; genus Acanthurus; species Acanthurus leucopareius. The sequence goes on along the minus strand of JAQMCX010000011.1, from coordinate 15,122,752 downwards.
AATCGCACCTTGATGAGCTGCCTTTTACATTTCACATCGTTTTGATTCAGGCTTCGCAGTGCCGCTCAGTCATATTGGCTCAGCTGCCTAATCAAGTGTCTCAATAGCACTTTTCTTTTAAGACAAGATGACAGTAGCTCTTCTCTGCTTCCTTTAACAGACACTCAATTGTCTCTATTGTCAGATACACAGCGAGTGAGTGATTTGATTCATTTGCTGCATCCTGACTGGGTCAAAGGTCTATGAATGTATTTAGTGGGAAACAAAGAAGAAGTTCTTTGTTTTGCTTACATTTGTGTGTTTTCTTCCCATAAATACAATCCAAGGCAAATGCACTGCTGTTATGTATATTCTTCTCCTGATGTTCATAAATGCAAGCCAGGAAATGAAAAACCAAAACACATTCAGCTCTGGTCCCTCAGGTCCTTCAGAAGTGTAGGACTTTTTACACAGGTGAAATGTAAAAAATCTCACCTTAGTTTCTGTGTTATTTGATTTGGTTGTCAAGTTTCTTATGTTTTTATATTTACTGTCCATATTCCCTCAGGTGTCCTGTTTTATTTTTGTGATCCTTGTCTTGTCTTTTCTACCGTCTCCCTTTGTCCTGTCTAGTTTCTCCCCTTTTGTATTCACCTGCCCTGATGGGTTTCACCTGTGTCAATTGCCACACCTGTCTCATTATCCTAGTGTGTATATAGTCTCTGTGTTTCCCCTTTGTCTTTGTCAGTTTATCTGTTGTCTTTTTCAGTCCTGTCATTATTCCTTGGTTCTGTGTCTCTGTCCTATCTTTTCTCCCAGTTTGTTGTTCTTTTTTTTTTGTTTTGTTTTTCTAGTTTTGTAATCCTCCTTGTAGTTTTTGGCTTCTTTAGTTTTGTTCACCAACAGCTTTATTTTTAAAATTAGCTTTTTGTTTGCAACCTGCCTGTTCCTGTGTCACATTTGGGTCCTTATTTTTATGAAATGTGACGTTAGTAAATAAGTCTGTTTGTTTTTTTATTGTACAAACCAAAAGTGAAAAGAGGAAGGAGGGATTTCTTGTTATGTGTTTTAACACTTGTGATTTCTCTGTTTGTATTTCATTGATCTTTATTTAATGACACAAAGTGTTGCAGCATAAGCAAAGGATGAGAACAGCATTCCAGAAACTTAGGATCAGGAACCAAAATGTATGTAAATTTAATATACAAAATGTATTTAATATGTGCAATGTAGAAAAATGTTGCCTGTGACTCTAATATTATAGATTAAAACATTATATCATTGGGTGATTAGATAATTAATCAGGCTTTGATGTAAATGCTGAATTTCTGTTCTTGTTGGTCAAAGATACTTTTTTTACTCATTTTTACTCATGATTATTTTTATCATAAATAAATCTACCAATTATTTTTTAAATGGTTGGAAAAAATTGCAAAAATAGTGAGAAACCCAAAAGTGACACCTTCACAAAGTACTACACTTAAGTACAGTACTTGAGGAAATGCATGTAATGCGTAGGAGTAATTCAATAGTATGATAGTATCTAAAGATATCAGAGGTTAAACACTTGGTTAGTAACTGGATAAAATCTGATGTAGGAAAGAGTCAATGCTGGTGACCTGAGAGTAAACGTGTGGGTGTGTTAGTTTCATTGATGTATCTGAGAATATCTCCAAAGTTCAGATTGTGCTCGAGGCTCGTTGTCTCATGCTGCGTGTCATCAGTCTGACAGTTTCTCACTCACACACACGCTGTGTAAAGGACAGAGAGCCGGAGTGGCACAATGATATGTTTATTGAGAAGCTTTGGATAGAATAGAAAAGGTGGTGGCTGCTGCTGGAATGTCACAACCATCGACGAAAAAACATGGACATGAACTCCCTTATCTAGACACACACACATACGCACACACATTCAGGCACACACACACGCATACGGACACACACTCCCATCACTCCAAAATAGAGGAAAAATTTACAGCAATGCACAGGACAAGACGGTAATCACAGTTTCTACAAGCTCAATTCTACATGAAAAATTCACAGTTACACATATATGAGGGAGATTTTCTTCATAGGCACGGCAAAAGCAATAAGATGTGTATCTCAACAACAACCAAGTAATGATTGAAAATAAAACATTTTGCACATTTCATAAATCCTCAGGGGGCCCAGATGAACTGAATGTTTACACTGTATTTCAGGTGGGAACAACATCCACTCGCAGCCCTGCAGGGATGGAGGCTGCTCTTCTACCACTGGAGGTGTTTTGCATGTGTTTTCTCTTCACTGGACTAATACAAGAGTAAGGACTCAGTTCATCTGGATCCACCCTGTGTACATCTTTATATTATCTCTCTTCCTATACATATACACATTTAGAATTTGCAGAGCTTGGGACTGAAACATTTAATATAAATGTTATCCCAGATCAGACAGAAGAATGGCTATTAGAACATTGTCTGTCTACATACAGCTCCACCGGTCCACGCCCAGTGGTGACAACGCTTTTGAAATAATCATATACGAGTAAAATCACAGACAGACAATATCACAGACGGTTACTTTGAGCTGTTTTTGCTCTTTTTCTATATTTGCAATTCAAGTTCAGAGTTCACTGTGCTGTCCTGTCTGTGTGGAACGCTTCAGGAGGACGCTAAATATATAACAAGGTAATTCATTGATAATTTAGCAGCCCTCCTCTGCACACTGACACAACAAGAACACCAAGACACACCCTCACACCCCTGCTCGCCTCGACTTTGGAAAACCTTGTGCTCGGATAGGAAAGACGGTCGGTGACGTTCTTCTTCTCTTTCCCGCTCAGGTTTTAATACATCAGCTGTAGGAGCTGGATTGTGAAAAAACACAAGAGCTCTTTGACAGGACAGAGCCTTATACTTTCTAATTGAGCCCTGCTGAGTAGTAAGCTGGTTTTCTTTGTTCTTTCATTATTAAGTCAGTACCTTACAGTTTCCTCAGGGAACCGCACAGTCAAACACGGAAGCACTGAGGCAATAAACAGTTTGTTTCCAAGCAGTTTGACAACACAGAGTAGATGATCTCAACAGCCGAGGAATATTGCTGGCATTTAGAGTTAATTCCCACATAACTGCTACACCAGTAAAAAAAACCAAACAAACAAATATTTAAAGTGTTTGTATTGAGAAATAATTTCATTGAAATGAATGAAATTATCTTTTAACACACTAAAGTTCTGGGTTTTTATAATTATTTAATAATGGTAAGAGGTGAAAAGCTCTGTTAATTTGTTTAATTGAAATAAAGTCCTCAACACACCAAACTCTTGACGGACTTAAATCAGCTACTCTCATTCTATGAGGTAAACCTTTTAGTGTTTTTTTTCCAGTTCAAACACTGAAGATTGTTCCTGATTGGACAGGTTTAAGTAATTGTATAATTAGAGGCAATCAGGGTAAACTGTGATGTGTTTTCCTGGAGTTAAGCCTCATTAATGACATATCAGAGTGTTCGTTACTGTCAGGCTCCAGCTTGTAAAAATCATATTAACATCCAAATAAACCAGAAACTTTTAAGATAATTTTGACTTGATGTTAAATAATGCAGACAAACCAGAAAGCCAAACAAACATGGACGCCTCATGTCAGTCTAAGACAAAACTGAAGTGTCATATTGTCATTTACCAAACTGTGTAACACAATTAGGACCAACCAGGTTGTGTTATCAGACAATGCAAACATGTTTTCTCCAGTCTTCTCCACCTCAACCATCTATCCCATGTGACATGAGTGCAACATTGTTTTAAAGATGGATCCTCCAGAGTGACAAGGTTCACTCCATTTCAAAGGCTCCTCTGGAAAAGCTGTATTTTTTTCTAAAACTTTAGAGGACATAATCTGGCCCTCCAGATTCAGCTATCCATAATATGCTGAGCAACTGTTCAATGGAGCATTTTGGAAGTCTTTGTCAACTTATTAGGTCATGTGATCATGTAATATTTACCAGGTACATGTGTTAAGGTGATCTTTTATTAGTACACATATCAAATGGACTGAATTAACTGGTTTAGGCTCTAAATAATGGAAGCCAGGCAAGAACTCCACTATTTGCAGCATGGACATGTTAATCACAGGGCATCACAAATAAATGGAAGTCATGTGGATGTACTAACTATTAACCTGGTCCACCATTTGCCTGGTGCTTGCACTGCAAATTTTGTTGTCTGTTTGATGGTCCTGCCCTAATAAATGTGGACCTTACAAGTTGACAAAGAGCTCCTGAACACATCACTTTTTTTTTCTCTCTATAAATCTGAATTGTTGTTCTATTTAGGGGAGAGGAGCAGGTTGACCCTGACCTCCCCCGAGCTGGGACACATCTCCGAACTGCTAAAAAAAAAAGTGAATGTTTGGAAAATACAACTTTAACCATTTAAAACAATGCACACTGACAATGTCCTCTTTAGATGATTTATACAGGTGGACACTTTAATTTCCTGATACATGGTTAACTTGAAGCTGGTATCTTCTTTCATTTACACACCTCCTCTCCTTATTCTGAATGTCTGGCTGTGTGCTACGAGCTGAATTAGCTACCACAGTGATACTATTGCTTCACATACGGCAGATAATAACGAATGCTGGATGCTCAGTGGCAGTATTGAAAGCAACAATGCACACAAACAGCCACAGGGCAGCATGTGGGGAAGGATTTCTATCCAAAACTTTTTAAATTGAGATAAACTTTCATCTTCACAGCTAAAATGGTTTTATCACAGTGGAAATGGCGTTATGGTGCAGTGTGTTTGTGTGAGTGAGTGAGTGTTTTCCTGCATGAGTAACAGACGTGCTTGTTTGCTGTGTGCTTGTTTAGATAAGCCTGTGCCTGAATGTACTGCTTCCACTGTTTCTGACTGAGTGTGTGTGTGTGTGTGTGTTTGAGCTCAGCAGATGGAGTTTGGTTCCCACCACTGGGAAATCTCAATCCCACAATGCACTGGGAGCTGCGCCAAATGAGGAAGCAGCAGCAGCAGCAAAGAGGAACCAATCACAGCTTGAACACTTGACCAAAAAAAAGTGCATTCCCTCTCAATCTCTCTTCCCATTGCTGTTCCTTCATGACTGGTCATTGTTGTGCTATCCATCAACGAGAATTAGGTCTACAGCATGAGTTAATTCTTAACTCATAAAAACACACACACACAAGTATCACGTACACAGTAAAACCGATTAACACAGATCACAAAGGAAAACAGGGACAGAGTGAAGTGGCGGTTGGTTCCCCATCCCTTTCCGTTATGCTTCTGAGCTGACAAAGCAAACGGAAACGTCTGGAAATCTTTCAGAAAATGACAACGGCAAGAAAATTCCCCCAGAACAAAAGCAGAAGCCACATCACTCCCGGTTCTGTAGGGGGGAATTATTCCACATTTAGGCCTATTTTTACATGAGATCTCTGCCTTTTTTCAGTTTTTTTCTCAAACCCACCGATCAGTCCGAAGGAGTGTCTTTTGTTGGTTTGCTGAGCGTTGGAGAGTGAGAGGAAAGAGGAGTCGATTTCCAGCATCTTCATGAGAACAGCAGGAAAAACACAGCTTATCGTACACCTACAGCAGTTTACACGAGGGTTTAGTGATAACCAGTAAAAGCACGTGAACATACCAAAAAAGCTGCACTTCCAGTCAGACAAGCAGGATGGAAGACGATCTTAGAAATCGCTGTGATGACATCACTTCCCCCTGCCACAGCAAGGCCAGTTCGGGTTTGAAATATCAGATCATTGTCATGGTCCATAAATGTGTGTGTTTGTGTGTGTGTGCTAAGGCTTGTCCGACACAAGACTTTTGAAGCCAGTACAATATGCAAAAATTAATCTTTTGAATTAAGTATTTCTAATATCATTATGCATTTCAATGATTATCTGGATTTAAAATTTTAGGATGGAAAAGCCTCTGAAAGAAACAAATGTCTTCACCCAAAGCCAGACTGATGGCATTAAGGCAGAGTGAGGCAGGTGTCATTGCAGGTTTTTTGAGCGTGACACTGTGGAATGACTTCTGAGTTTATCTGCATTTGGGGATTAAACTTTGTCATATCAGGGATTGATCATTTGTGTATAACTACAAGCTGAAGTGAGCAGGATCTTTGACAGCAAAGTCGTATTTCATTAAATCCTTTATGTTTATAGCTGGAGTGTGTATATGTTTGCTTGCTCATAGTAGAGAGAAAAAAATACCATGTTGTAGCCCTTCTTTGGCGGGTCTGAAACAAAAACGCAGTCTCCCCCTCCCTTTCCAAACAACTGATCAAAGTCCAGCAGTGGATTATGAGATTGTCAACTTAAATTCGCTACGAAACCACTCGATGTGAGGTACGGAGGGAAAAAGAAATATACTTAGAAATACTGAGAACATGGGAGAAGCAGAAGGTGGCTGGTGGGCTCAAGTGTTTTGTCCAGTCAATCGTCCAGTGGTCCCATGCTACTGCAAGCCCAGAAGCTGGAGGCTGGTTTCCCAAAGGCTCAGTTGCAGCTGGGGGTCAAAGGTCGGTGGTGTTGTCATCTCCCTGCGCCCATTTGCCCAGTAGCCTCCTCCACATTCCCCCTCTAGAGCCGGCGATAGAGTGACGTACAGTACGGTGGCAGCGCCCTCTGCAGGAGTCTCATAAGGAGAGACACATAGGTGTAAAAATATTGTTCATTATATAAATATATACACACACATCCGAAAACAACCTTATACTAGAGATACATAGAAGGAACTAGAGGATAACAAGTTCAACAAGTTATCACTGCAACAAGCAAATAATGTGCCTGAGTCTGTGTGTGTGTGTGTGTGGGTGAGTGTGTGGGTGAGTGTGTGTGTGTGCGTGTGGATGCCAGGGGAGGGCTAATGTCATTGCATGTTAGCGTCAGTGAAAAGAAGGCTTAGGCTGTGTGCCTGTGTGTTTGTGAGTCTGCATGCATAAGTGTGTGTTAGTGTTGGTGTTGATGCATTTTAACAATGATCTCGGTGTCAGCTGTGAGACCAGGAGCAGGTTTCAGAGCAGAAGGGGGATCGCATCCTGCAAGCATCAACAGTGCGCCTGCATACTTTGTGTGTGAGCCAGTGTGCGCGTGTGTGTGTGTGTGTGTGTGTGTGTGTGTGTGTGTGTGTGTGTGTGTGTGTGTGTGTGTGTGCTGCTGCAGCACACCACAATATTTCCAAACAAGAATTTCAATTGTTCCTGTAAATGAGGTTTTATTTTGCTTGCAGGGCTAAACTTTCAGTACGACAAACAGTACAGGAAAACAAAACTTATACTTTATTATTTATTCTGCTGTCTGTAGTTTCAAGGTCTGTACACACATGGAAGGGTTTTAGTGCAAAACAACCTGTTACTATGACAACAGAACATTCATTTCATTGCTCATTAAGCTTGATTGCTTGTGACTTTCCAGTTGCAGTAGTACAGTGTCGAACCTTCGCCCTGGCAATTATCTAGTTGGCTGTTTTTCTTGATTAAAATCTATGTCTGGTAGCGCTAAAAGGGCTATTAATCTTATTTAAATTCTTGATAGCAGTGCTTACAGCTCTAGCCCTGTGGTGTTGATGACATTCCTTTTCATTTTTTTTTTTTTTTTTTGCCCATTAATTATAGTCTGTCTCTGTGTTTGGATTTTTTTCAAGCATTTCTCCTCCTTTCCCTTCTCCCCTGCTGAGAGGTATTGACCTGTATTAACCTGAGAAAAAATGTCACAAAATCAGCATTTTAAATTAATTCCAATGCTATTAAAATGTTATCATGGAGTGCAAATGGCATAGGATGAAATAAAATGATCTCACATTTAAAGACATGGCATGTGATGATGCAGTGCTTCAAGAGACCCACTTGAATAAGCCTGAATTGTAGAAGTTAAAGTAAACATTGGTGGGTCAAGCGTTTCCTGCCCCAGGTAATGAAGCTTCAAGAGATGTATGTGTCTTGTGTTAAAAAAAAACTAAAAAACATTGCTTTTAAATTAATAGACTTACTTGCAAATAAATGATTATAGCTTCTTGGTTTCTTATAAAACAAATATTCACCCATGCTCATCAAAAAATTTTAAATTCTGGATTAATAGCATTTTTGTCAACCCAACTTGGTGCTTGATTCTAATTTACTGGCTGATCCACCTTCTTAACTGTGCTTACTGGTTTTGAGATTTAGGATTGATAGATTATTCTTTGTCTTTTTTTGTTTCTCTTTTTCTTCAATCATCTATCATTTGGCTCTGCGTGCACCTAATGTAATGGCCTGAGATGAAAAGGTGTTGTCACTTGCGAGAATCATGTGAGCGATTGTGTGATTAATGTGTTTGTGTATGTGGGGCAGAACCACCCCAGAGGTTGTGCTCAGAGGCAAACGCCTGTGACAATTGCAGTTTTGAGGGCCAACACGCAAATACGTCTCCTTTCATTAAATCCCAGGGACATTAACAGCAGCCTGCGGCCATGGCTTTAAGCTATGCAAGAAATGCTTTAAAGTATAACACACTGTGAGCAGCCTGCCTCGCAGCACTTCCATTTTCAGTGATGTGAGAGATTGTGTGCATGCACATACACACGCAGGAATGTCTGTGTTTTATCTTGTGTGCTGATATCCTGAACACAATTTGCACCAGAGTTTGTTGTTTCTGGTCACTCTTTTGATTTAGAGGTTCAATATTTCAACTTGAAATTTAAATTATACATCCTATGGGATTCTTTTACATAATTCACAATAAATCAGTGCTTATTGTTTATTAAATTTAATTGTACAAACAAATTAGTGGTCAAAATGGTGAAAAATAACTTTAAAGCAGTGCTTCTCAAATAGTAGGGTGAGCTGCGTGTGACCCTGGGGAACATGCACGGCAAATTACCGTTTGCTTTTTCATTGCTGTACCAGAATAAAGTGTGATTGCACATCCGCTACAGTAGGTGGCAGTGGCGCTTTCACACTGCTGTGTCTTGGGTGATCACTGTTTTAAAATGTCATAAGGGGTTAAAATTTATTCATTCTAGCTTTTAATAATGAAAAATGATAAATGATGGAAAATGGATGAGCTCCAAAGACATGTCTAATCGATCGTAATTTGAATTAGTCGCGAAGCATGAAGCAAAGGCGAAAGGTGAAAACAAGAATTTTCTGCATACTTGTTAAATTTTTTTAGACAAATGATACTATTTATAGTTGTGGCGGAGGGTGGGGGGCGCAAAATGTTTTCCTCTTCCTAGTGAGGGCTTAACAGAAAACAATTGAGAAGCAGTTATTTAAAGTTTCTTTTTTTATGGACAATGTTAAGGTCAGATCAGTTATTCTGTTGTATCTGCTTTGCCGTCTTACTGGATGACATAAAAGAAACTCAGTGTCTGTGTGAATGAAGCAGATGAAAGTCAGGACAGTTTTTTACCTTGAAAAACAGGCGAGCAATTGCCCTCTGTGCAAGGCTGAGAGGCATCCAGAGGTGGCGATAGAGAGCAGTGTCTACCATGCCAGGATCCACAGCACATGAACTCAGTGGGAAACCTCCATGCTGCAGCTGCTGGTGAAGGTGGGAACTAAACAACAGCTGGGCAAGCTTACTGTGACAATAAGCAGCATGGGCTGAATAACACTGGCTGAGGAAAGAGAAAGCAAGAAACAATGTCAGACTTTTAAGTGAAGGAACCATTAAACATGTTTAAACACAACAAGGCTGGTAAACACCTGCTTTTCTTAATTTCATTCAGTTGATTCCTATCAACTGTTGCCTCAATAGGTAACATTTTTTTCCATAAAAGAAGAACTTGCCCTGCTGATCAAGGACAAGGTCTTCTTACAGCAGAAATTTAACAAGACCTCTCTAAATCCTCTGGGTCAACTGGCAAATTTAGCAAACAAGGACACACAGTGTCATTGATGTGACGCATCTGAAACCCGACTCAGACAACATTATTTAACTGCAGAGCCGCAGTGCCAGCAATGTAAAAAGACCTGCAGCTCTGGACTTGCAGTTCCAGTCCAACTTGTGCCATCTATCTGCAAGTACAGAAACAGCAACAAAAGTTCACATTTGCAGACTTACCTTTTTTTCTCTTCAATAACTACTCTTTGTTTGACTAGTAATGGTTTACAGCTCATATTTTCAACATGCAACCTGTAATTTTAATATTGCTCTCCTGTCCTAAAAGTTACACATATATAGTTATTATTGTTTAAAACAATGTTGTACAGATTCCCTACAATACTGTACTGATATCACATGTGTAAAGCTTGCCCCAATGAAACACAAACATCAGTGAGACGAGACTAAACTGTGAGAGCATTTCATATACATCTGAAGATAACTGTATTCCTTTTTTACATATTTTTGGCTTACAGATTGCACAAGCGTCACTTGGTTCCATCATACAGCAGCTGCAATGGGTCTTATCAACTGAAATGTTAGCTTTTGGTTGTGTTTTGCTCTCCCTTATATTGATACTACTACTTGAGGTAATGTAACAACACAATGAAGATGTTCAAGCCGCTAATGTTCCTGGACAGCAGTGCTGCTAGCTGCAGAGAGACTGAGCCAACACTTACTCACCTACAGCCAACAGAAAATCAGACACTTGTGTTGGTGATGCCAGCACAGAGGGGGTGCAGGTGAGGGTGACAAGTTGGGCACATGGCTGTGATTGCTGAGGTGTATGCAAGTGTGTGTGCAAGTGTATGTGTGGCAGCCTACCAGCTATTTAGGTCATTTAGTCTGATCTTGCCGATGCGATGGGCAGAGGAGGAGATGTTGACCACTCGGGAGGAGTGACCACATTTCCCAGATTCCTTGAGAGTGTCCAGGAGGAGCCAGGTCAACAGGAAGTGGCCTAGGTAGTTGATGCCAAAGTGCTGCTCGAATCCATTCTCAGTTAGGCCCTCAGGAACCAGCATGACGCCCGCTTGACAAACACACACACACATAAACTAGCATTTGAAGCACACAGAAGTACTTTTCAGTGCTTGCAGATATAAAATATCCCCAAAATGGTGTGTAATTACTTTGAAAACACTAATATCCAAATTCTTTATTGAGTTAAATGAAAGTGATGCATCAAACACACAAGACAAAAGTACACTTAATCTAAAAAGAGGACAAAGTTAAAGTTCAAACAGTCATTAATTGGTTAATAATATTTCTAATAACCTGTACTATAAGTGCCTTTAATGAGTCTTCGGTTTTACCACAATATTCATTGTGTGTGTTTTTTACAGCATATTCAAAGAAGAATTTCACAGGCATGCTGTTTCTTTTTCAGTGTAGTCAAGCTGAATATATAAATATGAAGAGTGGCCGAAAAATGTGCCTAAGATGGTAGAAAGAATCTTGATTAGTATTAACAATTACTGTAAAGCAATACTTTTTCCCTTTAGGTGGTTTTAGTGAGAGTTTTATTTATCTACATGTTTACTGATGTTATGGCAGTGACAGCATAAATCCTTTTTCGTATGCCACAACTGCTATTCTTCGCAAATATACTAGTGAATTGTCTTTGGTGACTGGCAAAACATTGACAACACCAGATCTTTGTGTTTGTGCGGTTCAAGTATTCCAACAATTTCCATTTTTATATCACTAATAGAGTTAAAGAACATCCCTTGTACAATCAGTGCAATTGAATACATTCGGGAGATGACAGATGGTGTTAATAAAGGGGCTTATCTGAAGAGGCTGTGGAGGTGTGTTAGACATAAAAGCTGGGAAACATTGCTCTAATTGATGAGCCTGTTGAAGCACATGCAAAACATAATAATCCTGACACATACTGTATTTAAAAGATTTTTCAGTGAGCTCATATTATCGCTTTAAATCCTTTTAAATTTAGTCTGACCGCTTTGAAATTACACTGATGTGCAGAGAATTTCCACTTTACTCACTGAACACCGGATGGACATGTATATATACATCATGCAGTCCACATGTGGCAAGAGTCTGACATCTCCATCACTCACCATTATTGATCAGGAAGTTTAGTGGCAGGTCTCGCTTCTTGAAGCTTTGGACAAATTGACGGACAGACTGCAAAGAGGCTAGGTCCAGTTTTGCGAACTCCACTGGAATGGACACACACACACACACACACACACACAGGCACACACATCAGAGCCATTGTAAATGGATTATTTCTGCAAGCGGTAAGACATCAAAGAGTGAATTAATCATCTCTTACAGCAGACTCGGTAGGTTCTTACAGTACAATACTGGCAGCGCTACGCTTCTGTTGCTCCAGCACATTATATCTAACCTAATACTTCTTCCTGAGTGCCATCAAAGCTTAACACACTGTTATATCAGGTCTAATGTATGATAAGACACAGGTAAGAAAGCAATGCCCAGGAGCTGGGATCATCAGAGCGTGAAAGCGAATCTGTGTGCTTTAGTGTGAGGGTGTGTTTGCATAGAACTTTTACTTTAGAGTTCATTCATTCTTATAAGTGGGACAAAAACTTATTTTGGGGGGTTTGATTTTACTCTCCAATCATGCTGAAAAAATACATTTAAAAGATCAAAGACTTGGCTATTAAACCTTGTAATAGGTCAACCTCACAGTGATTAAAAATCTTCTTTGATAGCATTTTTTTTTCAGCTTGGAAATCGTCAGGCACAAAAAAAGACAGCGTCATTGTTTAAAACATAAGGGAAATTTTATTAATTCTTGTCTTGCATACTCTTTCCTATATGTTCTAACTTTTTATACGAGTAATAGATATCAAAATGAAAAGTTATTATGTATAAATGTTTAAAAGGTCCTTTACATATGTTGTTGACATTCTGTCAGAGGTCATAACTTAACTTTATAGTAGTTTTTGAGGCAATTTTTTTTGGTGGTATCACATTTTATTGCAGTGAAAAGTGCAGGGGGCGAAAAACGTTTGAGAAGCCTTTAGAAACTGCTGGGGTTTTATCAGAGATAAGCAAATTCAATTTTGGTGAGATATTTCTTTTCTGGGCACCTCTAAAGCTTTTTGTTTAGACTTTGTTTTTAGTCATTCCCCGGCTTCCCTCTCTCTGGTCTTTTATTTACTGTTGTACTAAATAAAAGCAAATGTTCATCTCTCTTTTCCCAACCGGCTCTCTGTTGGTGAAATGACCTTCCAAATCCACAGGGCTGTCAGTAGCAATCTTAAGCAGTAAATTGAAATCTCATCTTTTCAAGAAAGGCTTTAAATTGGCTACCCCGCCTCATCCTCTGCATGCAGGTTGCAGGCTTTGGTTCCATGCCTTAGCACGTCTCTAAGACATATTCTAATAATGTAAAACTGCATGCCGTCCTTATTGTGGTGTTGTTTTTATTGCATGTCAGTTTTCAAAACCTATACAATCTTATCAATCCCCAATGACAGACATAAAAGTAATATAAATGCAGTGTAATAAACATCAACAGTTTGAAACATATTTACTGAGTGATGTTCTCCCAAGTTCCTCTTATTTCATTTTGTATGTTTGTTTGCAACTGCAACAGGGTTGAGTTGTTTACTTTTATTCCTTGTTTCCTTGGGCTGGCTAGGTACACCATTTACACAGCTGTTATATTGTTTTGTGCAGGTGAAAGGGCTACAGTTCTATACCACAGTATGATCAGGAAAAGTCAGATGTGAGAATGTAGCTGAAGAGGAACTGAAAGGTCATCCACACCGACAAGTATGCTGTAATTTGTCTAATTTGCTTTAGATGCTTCTTTTTTAAGGGTACTGTTATGTTAAAGGCCTTAATTCAACAAACACACCTCAACATGCACAAAAAAATTGAGTTAAATCTAATATGACAACAATATGTAAATATCCTTGGTTCTTGTCAGGCTCTGAATGTCATTTTTATCATATTACATCTTTTTGAGATGAACAACTGCTGCCTGAGTGCACTGCCATCATACACAAAGGAGACAAACATTCAGAAAATAATACTTTGCTCCTTTCTATAACTTTAGTAAGCATGTGAGGGTCAAACATAATAAACAAAGACAGGAGGAGGACGGACAGAGAGACAGGCGGAAGGAGAGTTGATGGAGCTGAAATAGAAAAAGACTGCTGTGACAGACGAGAGTGCAGCTGTCCCCGATGAAGGTCTGATAGCAGCCTTATCTCTAAGCCATGCCACTCACCTCCTGCTAAGTGTGTGTGTGTGAGTGAGGGTGGGCATGTGTGTGTGTGTGTGTGTGTGTGTGTGTGTGAGAGAGAGAGAGGAAAGGAAAATACAAGAAAGACAAGCAGAGAAAGCAAGTTGTTCTTTTGAATGAAAGTAATAACAAGTATATCAGTGTGTGCACTTAAATCATATACCAGCAAGTAAAGAACACCTGCTTATGTGTCTGTTTATGTGTGTGTATGGGTGTGTACTGCCTGTCAGTCTTCTCCTGTCCTCTTGAGCCTGCTCCCCTGAGGTCAGGTCCTTTCAAAGAGACCAGTCATATCAAGAAAGCCCGAGGGGGTTGAAATGCTATCGATCGCGCGCGGTTCGGCTGCTGCCAGCCCTCAATTAAGACCCCAGGATCTCCTGTAAAGCTCCGCTTCTTTGACTTAACAGCGAAACAAACACCGGCTGTGTGTTTGTTACACGGAAATGATTTGAAACAGACAACAGGGATGGCCTGTGAGGACACACACATGCTGTTTAAGACCCACTGGACCCACTGAGTCCCATTTCTAATTTATAATTATTGTCAATTGAGCTGCATGTTAAATCAAACTGTGAGCTGCAAACCAATTTTGAGTTAATGTGATAGCAAAGTGAGTTTGTGTCTTTTCTTTATTAAGTGTTAAATTGCCTTAATAAAACAGGCAAAGATAGAAAATTTATATGACATGCCAGCTGATGATTTTTTTCACCTTGGATTGAGAATAAAAAGGCCTTGTTAACAGTAATAATATCACATATTTTACTGGTTTTTGTAGTATTCTTTAAGTGGCTAATCATTCTATGCATATAATTAGCATTTTTGTTCCTGTTTTCACAGTTTGCATAACTTAGCTGTCTTATCAGTAATTTGTAATTTGTCATTTGAAAGTCTGACACAAATTAATCAAAGTTTATCATATGTCAGTTTCTAATTATAATTTGTCACATTCCTCCATTTCAAATATTCTAAAACCTATTCAACTGTTGCTCGTGTGATCTGTACGATAACACCAAGCTCTACAATTATTCCATTTTCAGTTTAATGACATGGACAGTTATCTAACTTGACAAACAGTGTGCACGTGCACTGAGATTTGCAACTGACAGTTTGTTATTTCCTCCCGTCTGCTGTTTGTGTTACTATAGATGGACATTCTGACATGTCACATGGGGAAAGTACAGGTGCAAATAATTAACTTAATTAAGGCTGAGTTTAATTTAGCTGTTTAAGATTTAATGTTTCTGGTTTTGTTCATGCTGGCTCACTGTCACACTGCTGTTCCTTTCTGGTTCATTTAAAACAGTTATCATTAATGTTATTAGTAACACTTGTGTGTTTCCCTCCATGACAACTTAAAATGCCTGTGGTGAAAAAAGATTATGTTTTAAGTGAAAGGTCAGGGTGTAAGTTTTGTCGTCATTTCCTAAGTATACTTCCCCCATTGCCTCAAAAACAACAGATTTTTGCCACAGTGTGCTTTTGGGTATTACTTCCGAATAAAGACACTTGAATGCACCATGTCACATATATGACTCAAGAAGTCTTGAAGGGGGCAAAAGTCAAATGACTGTTACATGGAAGTCTAGCGATTTCTAACTGTGCTTTAGAGCTTGTAAGCCACAACTTTCCCTCTCTTTCCATTTTCTCTGCAAAACAAAAAGCTCCATGTTTGCATCTGTGTGGATGGAAAAGCACATGTGTGTTGGTGTTATGCAATCACGCCTGTAACTCAGATTGTAAAATGTGATTATAAATGGTTTCTGCCTCATCAGTGCACAATCAAAGCCACTGTAGAACCACAAAAGCAGCTGAAAAAAACATTCAATTGTTTCTACTGGTTGTTCAGACTGAATAGTCAATATATCTCTTTTATTACAGAGGAGGGAGGAAATGAGGAGGTAAATAGGGTCAAACAAATAATACAAATGAAGGGTTTATGTGCAAAAACAAAACATATAACCATGAATTAGTATAGTATTAGTATGACAACCTGTATTAAACACTGACTGTAACAGAGCACATCCAATTGTGCAGCTAGTTGAATTTATTATTAGATGGCTATTCTGTCAACAAACGTGAAGATTCTGAAATGTTCTACTCAGAGTAGTGAGCACTGAGTTGGGTCTGAGGTGATTTTTGGGCCTGACTGTGTATGGTTGGTTAGAAAATGCCTGAGAGCAAGGATGTTGACAGATTTCTGTGATCTTCTATGAGACAGGTGAACAGGTTGTGTTTGACTGGACTGTCAGGTTACCGAACCGTGCTGAGATACCATCATAGCTGGTTTTGCAAATTAACTCTTCAAACAAATTCAATGCGTTTGCTAGTATGTAAGCTTTATTAGTATTATTTTTTTAAATAAAAATGCACCTCAGATATGTGAGTAAAAGTACACATCCATAAAATTCCACTTTTACATTCTCTGCCGCTCTGCTTCACTATTAACAACGACTGCCTGTAATATGTTCACAAACACAAGCGTAGTCAACATCCTGAACAGCAGGTAATTAAAATGTAACTCAGCCGATGTCTGTGTCTAATGCTCACAACTCACAGGAGTCAAGTTTGCCTTCATGCTCCAGAAACTTTTTCTATTCTATTTTGCATTTCCTTACAAAATCAATAACTCAAAAGAAGCAAAACAATAAAAAAATGATCATAGATGACTGCTTGCTTCTCTTATCATGAATCCCCTCTCCTCCTGGCTTTAAAATGCATCTTGTGTCATGATTGTGTCTACAGAAGATATGATTAAGCTGGATTACACCTAAATCTGATATTAAAACATGTCGCTGGTGAGCACATTACATTTCTCTCCTCCTTGCCAAAATACTTGCATTAATAACATGCTTAAAAACTAACACTTAACACCTTTTTTTTGGCAAATTCTTACTTGGCCAAAGGCCTAACAGAAATGTTTGGAGTATAAGTGCAGGGTCTTATTGTAGTTAAAGGTAACAGATCATCCTCAGATCTGATCGTTTTCTGTTCTAAATAATACATAGTAAAAGATGCTCAGAGTCATATATTTTCCTTGCAACACTTTCTCAGCTTCTCCTCTCTCCCTCTCAACAATGTTTCCTAAATAAAGAGAGAAAACATAAAAGGATGAATGGACTTTCCCCTCTGTTTCCTGACTGTTATGAGGTGACAAGGAATAAATAGTTTCACTTTGTGCTGACTGATAAAAACACAGTAATAACCTAGAATGTTAGGTCTGGGCATCGTGCCGGTGTTAGCTCCTCCGCAGACATTTTTATTCCCCTGATGCTCCCCAGTCCACTCCAGCTTGTAGTGTCAGAGGGATGATACTCTCTCAGGTCAAAACAGCCGTAAATATACAGTGTATCTGTGGCAAATCTACACACAAATAACACAGCACTGAAACAAATAAGCACTCATACCTTTTCCATGTTCTCATATCTATTTCATGTGCACGTATTCACTAAAATTTCTGCAGTACTTCTTTTCATAAATGCACAAAATTTCATGCTCATATTTTGACAGTGTCTTTGTTGAAGTACAAACATACTAACAAGGTCAGTCTTCTGTAAACTTTGGACTTAAGAGTGATTGGTTAAATTACTTTTATGACTGAGCTGCACAAAAACAAAGGCGAGTAAACTTGTTTCTTAACTGAAATGAAAGAGCTTAGGTAAAATAACAGCAGTTTTTACAGGAAGGGAGCAGCTGGGTTACCTGGGTGAGAACATTTTACGTGTGTTAAGCAGATAAACACGCACTCACACACTCACACACGCGCGCGCGCATGTTCCCCTGCTTCACACTATTAATCTGGGCCTATGGTTTGAGGCAGAAAGTGTTACTTTCAAGTGCACCGTGACTAAAGTTAGTGGACAGACAGCGCTGCCTGTGGCAGAAAGACAGAAATACCCTGTGTATGAGTAAACGTGTGGGTGTGTGAGCGTGTGTGTGTGTGTGTGTGTGTTAAGAATTTAAAGCAAAAGGCTTTAAGCCTCATTGACTAAAGCCCACTTGCAGTCTAAAGTCATTAGCATATTTCCACAGGATTTTATTCAACGTTTTCTAGGGACTGCTTGTTACACCAGGCAATAAACCATCACACCAAACTCTACACATTCACTTACTATAATTGAGTATGTCCATCCATGTGTCCAGAGTTTACCACAACAAAAAGACATTAAAAAACACAATCTCATAAGAGCTAGACAACGAGACTTTATGGTGGTATGTGTGAAGCCAGATATTGTATTGGGAAAACTGAAAAAAGCTATGGTGTTTCTGGTCGTGAGAGTGTCGTCTAACAGACCAGCTCATCAAATATATCCGAGCTGGAGGCTGACCTGTTAAGGTAAGTTAAAAGTTAAGTTAAAATTAAAATTGATTTCATGGGGCCCTATAGATTCTTCTGCAGCCTACTACAAGAGCTAATTCAGGTGGTTATAGCAATGTTTACTTTTGGTCAGACAGATATTTTCAATGATTTATGTCGAATAAATTTCATGTGGAGAGGTTTAGGAGGTCCATGTTATTTGCCCAAATATATGTTATTGTGTGGTAATCGTATTTCCAGAACCTTTACAACAAAGATGGTAAATTAAAAATTAGAAATTAGAATAACTGTTCTGATTGACCAGAGTGACCATAATTATGAGAATAATATCCAGTGTTCCCAAGTGGTTCATCTTTTATATTCTATAAAACATATTACAATACCCTCTATGGTTCTTCCTGAAATTAGATTCTCTCTTACGGAGACACACTGAAACCCCCTAAAGGACCTCTACTGTCCAAAGATCCCCACTTGGAGAATCCACCTCTGCAGCCCACATGTTTTTATGAGCTGTCTGCCTTTTCCCACAACTGACAAATGTGCAAACACCAGGAAGGATGCCAAAGGACGTTTGGAGAGAGATGTTTAAAGCCCCTGCCTCACATACTAATGAGAATCTATTACTGTCTCATTCAAACACACACAAACACGCTCTCAAGCACACACGCACATCTACACATTCTCATTCAGTGCACAAGCATCTGGCAACAGACATCCCCCTTGTCCCCTATGCCTCAGTGCCTGCCAATTACAAAAGAAGTAATCAATTCCACCACGGCCCCGTCCAGGGAAATCGACTTCAATGACACCAGCTACATGGCCGCTGTCTCTGTACCTGACAGCCACTTACACACAGGCAGGGACCCAGCCAGCCGGCTCTCTGCTGCTCTCCACTGCAAGGCCAAGTAAGACTAACCGCAGCTTGCAGCATCCCAATGAGCAGCACTTCTCTCAGCACCATACATAACCTGCTGCCGGCTCAACCAATAACAATTTATCAAGTTTTACAGTTAAAGCAGGTCTGCTGAGCTGTGTTTCACACATCTGAGGTTGATTGAGCTTCCATGTATTATTGAAAGCATTAAATTCATTAAAGGTAATGTGCTCATCTGCACCTTTTTAAAGAGCTTGTAATAATAAATAGCATCAAAATGATTTTTTGGCACAACATTCACCCATTGGAATCAAATTTGCTGTAATTCCCAAGTAGAAGTTAATCAACAAGTAGAAGTTCAGGTTTTACTTTTTTTACTGTTTCACTCAACAAAGCAAAACTTAAAGGTTGAGTTAAATGAGGCGTCCTTTCCCCCGACAGTTGACTCATTTTGAATTACAAGAGAGAATAATTATGCATTTAAGAGCGGAAAAACTCACCAGCATCAGGTTATGGTAAAAATAAACAGAAAGAGCTGGTTACTATGCAAGCAACAGGCACAAGATCTTTCTTAAAATGCTAGATACGAAAAAGGAATGTAACATTTGTTTGAAAACTAACTGACACAACAGTGAAGGGTATTTTTTTGAATTCTACACTGTTTGTCTCTTCAATATCTTTCAAACTTAAAATCAGGTTACAAACACAGCAACATCTAGTATCCATGAAATATTGACAGTTTTTTTTCATTTTTGTATTGATTTGAGACCTGTTTCTGTAATTTTTCACCCATGACAGCCAAAAAAGAGCTGTCTAAAAATGAAGCCAAGGTACCCCTAAAACAGGCACTGCAGTCCTACATTGGTTACATCCTTTGAAGCCAGAGTCCGTGCAGTAGTGATTAGTGGGTCGACGCCAACTTTTATTTTAATGCGGAACGCAACAATGGACCTGTTTTTGTTTAACAACAGTGCCTGAGGAAAGAGTCCGTGCCTCTGTTTATAGGTGCAACAAAACAAGTGTGATAGGAAATTGACTTTTTTTTTTCGATCTGCATAAAGTTGAGCTTTTATCAACTATTTCATGGCACTGGGGGCCTTTTACATTAGTGATGTTTGATAGATGACTGCAAGTGGTGAAGCCTGGTCCCATTCACATTTACATTCCTATTTCCATCCCTATTGCTCTCCCAACTTTTAAGTCTGTATGTGTGAAGGCATGTCATGGAACTACTGAGGCTCTTATATGCTGTTTCAACAGACATGTCTGACCATGGTTATATACTTTTTATTTAAAAAAAAAAGGCTAAACATGAGGTGTCAGTAATCTAAAGTAGTCTTATATATACTTATATACAAATTGAAGAGAATTAATTTTTTCAATTTGCCTTAAAATCACAGATAATTGAATAAGGGCTGATTTTTGCATTAGAGCAGATTTTTGAACACCCTCTAAGATTAACAACTACTCACAAGCGTCAAGGCTGTTGGGAAACAAACTTATGAGGCTTTTTAGTAATGAGACTATGGTGGAATTTATGGTGCTGTGAAGGTCAGCTGAATCAATTTCTCAACATGGGAGTTACAGAAACCTCTGTAAGCTTTAGTCAGTGGAGTAATAAATCTTTTCACTGCTATCATCTGTTTCCTCTCATCTCATCACCTCCTTTCTACCTCCATTTTCCCTCCAACTCATCTTTCTTTTTTTCTTTTTTCTTCTCCTATATTTGCCCATTCGTCATGTTCTGCTCAAGCTCTCACTTCTTCCTCTCTTACAGTTTGCTCAACTTATCTCCTCTCATCTTCTGCTTATTGCTTTCTCCCTCATATCCTCATCTTCCTCACGGTTCATCAACAGCACACCTGACATTGTAAAGCCAGCATGGAAGCTGTGTGTGTGTGTGTGTGTGTGTGTGTGTGTGTGTGTGTGTGTGTACCTGCAAGTGTGCAATTATGTGTGTGTGCCTAGTAAACACTGTGAAAACAAGCCTGAGGGACATGCTGCTGCTGCTGCTCTGCCCTTTATCTTCTAACACTGGCATATGAAAACAACTACACACATGTGTGCGTGCGTGCATGTTTGTGCGTGTGTTATAAGACGTGTTCACCCGTTACCTTTGGCCTCCTTGTACTCTTCACGGATCCTTCTGACTGCTGCCAGACCCTCCTGCTCATCCCTCCCACCTGAAAGACAAGTCACACATACACAAACGCATATTAATACAATGTCGGACGAGTCCTCAGAGGACTTTAATAAAGTAATACTGATTCTCCTTTTTTTTCTCATGTGCTCTTTTATCTTGTAAAAAAAGTATTCCCAAGAAAGGCTCTTCAAATGAAAAGAGTACTTGATGCAACCATTTAGCCCTTGAGGAAAAGCTGCAACCCTGGTTTCAAAGACTGCACAGTGCTTTAAAAATACATTTAATTATACCATTAAATTTGCATGAGATACAAAACTAGAAACTATCTTGCATTGGGAATACAGCAGGTGGAACATCTGTCAACATGTTGATGTTCTGACCCATGAGTGCTAAGTAGTTAGCACTGCATTTTAACATGAGTATTCAGCACTGTGTATCAGAACCTAGCAGTAACTTAAAAATGAAGTTAAAATTGTGCATTCCAAAAACTGCAGTTCCTCGTATGGCCACTTGAGCTGTATAATAAAATGACAAACTTTGCAGCAGAAATAAATACGATTACAGACTTTGAAATGGTAGTTCATAAACCAGTGGGCAACACTACAGTGGCTCCGTTCCCCATTTAATTTATTGTCAGTGGTCACATCACACCCATTTCTAAACTCGGCCTTTATATCTCCTCAACTGCATACCTGTAAATTTACGTAACTGCATCTTGCATGGATATGCATCTTGCATCTTAATAATACTGTATTAACAAATTCTAGCTGCAAACATAATAAACACCTGGTAAAGTACTCAAAACTCTCTCTGTGGTAGTTCCTGCTACCACAGGTGTCTCTAGGAGCACATTTTGCCATTATGACAATCACTCACACACTCACACACTCACACACTCACACACACACACACACACACACACACACACACACACACACACACACACACACACACACAC
>JAQMCX010000011.1:15052362-15100268 GCA_029814765.1 Acanthurus leucopareius | reverse complement strand
CACACACACACACACACACACACACACACACACACACACACACACACACACACACACACACACACACACACAAGAATGCCTACTGACTAAATGACATGATAATTGAAGAAATGTTGAAAAGAAATAAAAAATCTACTACACTGAATATAAATGAAAGCAGGATTGAGGATTATTGCACTAACTGTACTTCACCATATAAATACAATTGTGACAATATCTAATCTATTTATGAATTAACAGGCATGTAAAACAATAGAGTAATGCTTGTGAAACAACAAAACAGTGTGTTACTTTAACATAAAGTTCATTTGACCTTTAGAAATGTATTTAACACGCTCAGATGTCTGATGAAAGATGCAGTTATGTGACTCCAGGACAGACTTTCTGTTTACAAAGGATGTCTGCATACAAATGAACTCCACTGCTGTAAAGAGAGGATAAAATGTGCAGAAACAAAAGGTGAAAATATGAGACAGATGGAGGAGAAACACATATGATTTCCTGAAGCACCATTCAGAGGGCACGGATAACACAGATTAAATTATACTCTCACTGCCTACACATCAGTTATGACAATTAATCGATTAAGTGATAACTCAGAGGATACGACATTTATTGACAAATCATTAAAACACTAACTGGTTCACATTTCTCAAGTGTGCTGATTTGCTACATACCGATTCACAGACCATACACACACACATGCAAACTCTTTATAGCCAAACTCACCCACACAAATAGCCTAAATGCACACTCTCATTTCCTCTCTGCACACAAGCAGACACACTAATCTTGGATTATCACGCAGGCCTTTTTCAAGGGCACAGCATCATTTACCCTGATGCAATGCAGTTCAGGCATGGCTGAAGGATGCTGCTCCCTTCTCGGGGGACGTGTTACAGGGTCACACAAACATGCACAAGCATGACAAGCACACAGTGATTTCAAATAATCACAAAATAAAAAAGGTCTTTAAGAAAAAAAAACATCCTCTTGGACAAAACATCGCTCTTAAACAGCCATCTCTTCTTGTGAACCAAAAAACAGTGAGAAGGCTGTTTCATTAAAATAGCAACTGATTAAAATTTTACCCTGAGGTTTTAATTTGCCTACTAAATATTTTGGGCTGGGGGTTAAAAATGTAACCTAATTAATTCACTTAAATAATCTTGCTGCAGATGAACAAATGGATAAACTGAGCGTGACACAATAGGAAAGTCCTAAAATTACATCTCACAAAAAGGAATTAGTTGAATATTAATCTCACGCCTGTGTGTTAACTAAAGAGTTGGAGACAAAACAAAAATCATCTTCTTCATTTAATTAAATGTTTTGTTAAGCCACCAACTGCGCCAAATTTTGATTTTAAAGCACAATAAGAGACTTCTGCCACTAGATGTCCCTCAATCGGGACAATAAAAACAAAGATGTAGTTTAGTGATGTTTATTTGTGTATTTCACTGTTAAACAGCCACCATTGCAGATAAAAATCTATCTGACTGAATCATAAATGTGCACTGACAAGGTAATGCGTTGAAGTGTTCTCTCTGAGTTTAAACATGTTGGAATTTGGGATAATGTAAGTACACAACTCTTTACATCAAAGTAAGAGTCATCTTTAATTTGGAAATGTCTTGTTTTCTTTGTTTAGACCGAGTTACATGTTGGACATATTTCAGACAAACAACAAGTATTTGTAGTCAAAGTCTGGGTTGCCAGATATGGTCAGGAAGAAAAGGTTTTGGTTTTTTTTGAGCCTGATGTACCAAACCAGGCAAAGTCACTATGCCAACAGGATTTTGAGTCGCTGCAAACAGTCACAGCTCTTGGAAGAGAAATAGCTCCAGCACAAAATTCTCACCATGAGAACAAGCATTGCAGGCTTTTTTAAAAAAATTTTTAATATATTTTTACGTTTTTTGATAACAGACAAGATATTGGTATTAATTATTCTAGTTTAACTTATATGAGGATTTATATGTTTTTCCAAAATGTTGAACTAATTCTTTATAATATGACTTTAGAGTAAATGAAAAGGGAAATATAAAAAGTCTCTAATTTTAAAGTCAAACTTCTTTTGAAAGAAGCCTAATGCTACATTGTCGGAGTACTTATATTGTCTCAGTAAATTTGTAATTACGTTTATCCTCCTGATTTTTAATGTGCTGCCATGTAAATATGTTGGAAAAACAATGAAAACCACTGTGGCTAGGAACAGATGCTTTTCACAGCAGCAGTATAAAGATGTGTGCACAGACAGGAGGTAAAAAAACAAGACATTAATGCATAATTGAGTGCTTGTGGTGAGAGAAAATGACACGCACTGATGAAGAAAGCTGCAGAAATCACGAAGGTGATAAACAGACATCAAAGTTTATGTGTCCAAAGTTGGAGCACATAAAAAAACAACTTAACAGCCTGAATAACATCAGCTCAAAGGTCCTAGAATCTTGGTTTATGATATTTCAATCTGATCTGTTTGAGAAAAGGATTTGAAAAACGCTGTGGTTATTTTCCTTCCCAGAGGGAGATTAATGAGCAAACAGCTGATTCAAGGTAAGACAGATTGCTGTTGTTACTTCACATATAAGCCTGCTGTCGTAGGCAGAGCAATTGTTTGTCAGGCTCTGGGATCAGTGCTCTGATAATCAATACTATAATTGTATGCTGTCGTCAAGCAGATCATCAGTGTGCAACTTGAAGCTTTCAGCTTCTCACAATTCAGATTTGAAAGCGCAAATTGGTGGTTTTAAATGTTATTTGTGTTCTTGTATGTTCTTGAGATTCTTTAGAGAAAAAAAAAGAGATGGCAGGGAGTTATTCTCCAGTGGTTCAACATCGACATGTAAATTTATTTAATAAAATCCATTCAGGACATTCAGGTGCTTTTTAGCCTGTACAATAAGAGTTATAGAAAACCATCACTTTTTACTTTTTTTTTTTTTAACTTTTTTTCTTTTCTTTGAATTTTATTCAGTACAACTATCTTTTCTAAAGATTAATTTGTTTTGTTTTTTTTCTCTGTTGTTAAGAAGTCTGGGAAGACAATACACTCTTCCTATTCTGTAAGTGTGTATTATTAGACATACTGTTTATTACAAATTCATGCTAAATGTTACACTTTCATTTTTTGTCTTGCATCTAGCATCTGCAAGTGTGTTTTTTGTTGCTAAACAGCCAAGATTTTGTATCAGTCACCATTACTGTGTGTGCCCTGCTGCCCATTCATGGGTGGAAGAACATAAGAAGAAATTTCTCAACACAAGATCTGGCTCATTGGTGAGTCAATGTGCACCACTCCAGAGGAACATCTGGTCCATAAACTCATTAAATGTAGGGTTTCTTCAAGATATCTGAATTACAAACTGACTTGTGGAATGAATTTGTTTCCTTGTTCTAGAAGTTTGGTAGTTAAGTCCACAGTAACTGCTATTCCCATGTTTGTATATTCATACATATAGAAGAAATACATTCATGCTGCTCTTTTTACTATTTTTGTAGGTTTTTTTCCTCTCTGTGGGTTTTACTGGTGTCTCTTTGTACAGCATGTAGATTGTGCATGTTATTCATTAGTGTTCTATTCACACTAATGCATTGTTATATTCAACAAAACCTTATCTGTCCTACTTTATTTTAATTTTCTGTTTAAAAAAATATATATTTTAAACACATATTAATTTAAGTTCCAATATTCCATCTTTTCAAAATTCTAAAAGGCATAATTTTAATTTAAAATCGACTCAAAAATACTTAAAACACAATTGCATGCTAGTTAATAGTTAACTCTAGTATATGACAGCGCAGAGGCTCAAACCATGAAGTCTCCCTACTCAAGTGCTATGCTGCCACTCCACCTGAAATATGCATCCACTCCATTAGTAGAGAAGGATCCCCTTTACCATAAATATTCTCACTTCATGAATTATCTCAACAGGTCAGGACATTTGAAATTGAGACCCATTGAGAGTCCTGAGGGATCATCTTCAATACACATAGGATTGGCTAGAACTAGAAGAAACACTTAACCAAGATCTTCAAGTATTGACTCTGTGTGTGTTTTCATACGTAAGGCTCAAGTCTCATCTGTGCTCTGCTCAAAAAGTCTCCAAGGATACTCTGACATTGACTTTGCCGTATACACACTGAATGAATAAAGTAGAATTTTCTTCAAAGTTCTGCAGCTCGTGAACTGAATAGAGAATGTAGTCTAACCATGGAAACCAGGAGAAAATACTGCTGTTCTGTGCACAGCATCTTAAAAGGTGTACATGAAGAAAGCTTTTATGAAAAGCAAACAAACCAAAAATACCAGTACTTTCACAGTTTCACCCTGTCAGTATTCATTGTTTTCACCTCAAATTATCAAAATAGTCCATTACATATAACTGCTGATTCTTTTTCAAGCACCAGAAATTAGGCCTCTGCTGGGCCTCCCTATTTTAGTTGCATTAAGTTGCATTAAAGGGACTGCACAAATTTGATTGTATTTTTGTAATTTATTCTTCAGTGAATGAATAAATCTGTTGTGCAACCGATAATATGCTGTGGTTTTGTTTGCAGAAAAAGCATATAGAAAAAAGAAGAGAAGTACTGGTAAAGGGCTTTTTTTTCTGAAAAAAGTTGGTAAAGGTAGAACATAACTTTGTTAGACTGATTAGGAGTTGGTATCATTGCAATTACAGATGCTGTTTGATTGGACATCTTAACCTACAACCTCACTCAGTTCACAGTTTAATGTTTAATTAGTGTGGGGCATGAAAAACAACTATGTGGTACAATGAAAAATAACTCAAGTGAATTTGCATTCGTAATCCCTGGGCAGGAACTATGCTTCAGTGTCTCTGTGTTTAGTAAATTAGGTAACATTGCTCAAGTGGGGATTTATAGAGGATGTAAAATGTAAAACCCCTGATTAGGTGTTTCAAGTGAAACACTCTTAACAACATCAAGTCAGGCCTGTGGTTTATTGCCAAGAGCTGATAACTGATTTTAGTTGTAACCAAGCTGAGTAAGTGCAGACTACAAACAGAGAATAAAGTTTAAACTGTGATCCTGATATTTTAATGGAAGCAGCAGAGATTCCATAAAGCCCCATGGGAGTGTATGTTTGCTGAGATGCTAATGGCAATTAGCTCAGCTGCCTATTGTGGGGTGTTGCTGGGAAAAATCTTAGATGGTGAAGGAATGTACTTTTTTCAAACCATAAACCAACAGTAAATGTTCTCTCCAGACAAAAGAACAAAGCACAACACTACAAATGATTAAACAAAATGTCATCTTACCACTGTATCTCTCTTCCACAGAGAAAACTACAGATGTAATCAATCAGGCTGTAAACGGCTTCAGATAATGTCAGGCAGATTAGGATAGGAGCTGTCACAGTTCAACAGAACAGCTGTTTTGTTGTTCTACAAAGCCTAGCTTCACAAATAATTTATTTTTCAAAGAATTGTATTGTTATAATGTTTTTGGGGGCCTAAAAATAAAAAAAATTTGGGCTTCAAAGTCCAAATCTGAGTTTACCCTTGTTTCCTCAGTCAGGTCCCTAATGGAGTCATAAATGTACACAAAAAGGAAGCACACTTAACATTCAGAGCTGTTTGATTTTTGGCTTTAAAATGTGCCGAAGCACACCTGGAAAAGCAGACTTGGTTGCTGAATGATTATCACAGGGAGGTGTAGGCCCATCACATGACCTGCTCATGTATGTGAGGTTCCTGAACAGCTCCTGTGTGGGCACCTAAGCACCCATTTAAGTTAAAAACCATGTGAAATATAAGTTTCAACAAGTGTAGCAACAAAATGCTTAAGTGTGTAAAGGAGCAGAAGCACTAATCACAAATGGAGCCTTGCAGAACATGAAGGAAGTAAGTGACTGATAGATGCAGCAAATCACCTCCATCACTTCAAAGAACGAAGACATAAGAGAGAGAGAAATATCAATAGATAAATATATAGGTAAGAGAGAATGAATTCATTCAGGTCACTACTTATATCCAGCACACAAAAATACACATATATACTCCTGTGAATATTTTATTTCTCACAATCATGATCTGTTTTCATATTAAATGTTAATGATATAAAAACTAGACTTTTTTATCTGAATATGAAATAAATGCTTGCACATTTTGCAAGTTTTACACAGATGCAAAACATCCTCTCATAATCCTAAATTTGCATTTAACACTGTGTTTGATAAAAACCTTTAAATCCCAGCAAAGCTCAAAAAGTCTTTAAACCATCTCACAGTGGAGCAGCGCACATATCTTCTAATGATGAAAGCAAAACTGTTTTGATGCTACTCCAAACCTTAAGACGGATCAGTGGGGTGTCAAGAGGCATCTCTGCGTGCTGCTGACCACCTGACATTAAGTAAAGATCCCTGACAGTGACGGGCTTTTAAGAAGGCTCACACAGAGGATGGG
This sequence comes from Acanthurus leucopareius, assembly GCA_029814765.1. Lineage (NCBI taxonomy): Eukaryota > Metazoa > Chordata > Actinopteri > Acanthuriformes > Acanthuridae > Acanthurus > Acanthurus leucopareius. The sequence goes on along the minus strand of JAQMCX010000011.1, from coordinate 15,093,840 downwards.
TTTAATGTGACTGGCACTGCAGAGCTTGCATTTTGTTCACTTTAGTATAATCATTTCTTTATTATAGGAAGATCTCTGGCCTAGTATCTCAGAAAGATCTTGGATCCCACTCTATTCAGCTATAATTAAAAAGATGTATTGTGGTTTCCTACCAAAACCTTTTGGAATTTTGCCACACAGATTTTTTTTTTTAAATTTCAACTGTGCAGAATTTGAGATATCCATCCAAAACTCTGCCAGACTTCACTGGCAGCAGCAGTATTTTACTGCAGAAATAGTTAAAAGCCTCCAACAGACAGGTATAAAGAGCATCCTGTGTATACAGAATGACTGCTTAGAAGTTATTTTGAAAAATTAATTTCTCTCCTACAGTTGTAATTATGTTACATGGCTTGTCACTCAACAAGGAAAGAAACCCCTACACTCATTACCTTACTTCGTTATTACTTTCTAAAACACATAATAAAAAAGTAAGCTGTCCTCTATGCAGTCAGACAAGTCCCATCAGTTCTCCCTGTACTACTGCTGGGAGAAACTAATCTCCGCCTGTTTAACAGTGATAAAGGCTTTCCCTCCATCATCTGTGTTGAGACAACACAGCAAACAATAAGACACTGAAAAATCATCCGATAAAAAAACATCCTGTAATGGCTAAAAAATGGCTCCGAAATAGAAGCTGTTCCAACCTTGCCTGCAACAGTGGATGTGCACAGTGTGAATTCAGCAGCTCTACCCATCACTGAAAGTGAAAATAAAATGTCAAGAAAGTCTAATAATAATAAATCCAGTGTTGTATCACACAGAACATGAACACCAGTCTTCTGTGTGATAATCCTGTGGTTCACCTATTCGACCACCACGACACTTTTTTTTGCTATTTTTATCCTGCTCACCTTTCTACATCACTTCAAGTCAAACTTCTCCTCAGGAATATATTTGACATTTAGATCAACGCACCAGTACTAGTCCACGTACATGAAGTTGACATCATGTGGAAGTCTGATTTACAACCAGATAACTTATCATTAAAACTAAATTTACAAAAACAAAGACACCTGCAGTTGTTTTTTTGGTTTTTTTTTTCATAGCAACAAAATCATTAATTTCTACTGGTTCAGAGTTTGAATGCACCATTATTAGATGTGGAAACAATGTAACCATATGGTCTTTTGCCTCATTGCTACTGGCAATCAGTGGACATAATGTTTGCTACAGAAACAACATTCAGTCTGACCAGTGTTGTTGCTATGGACAGTCAGCACACAATTCAAACTAATTGGTTATAATTCTGTTTTTTAAGGTTTATAAGTTCAAACTATTGATTTTGATTATGAAGGCCCACGACCTAATGTGTAAAATGGCACTTTGTATTCTTTCTACATCACTGACATAAACTTCATTCACTGATAATCTCCTCATTATTTAGGTAAGCCTGAGGTCTGAGGCTTTACACTTCTCTCTTGAGGTTAACTAGTATTGTCTTTTACAATTTTTTTTAACTAACTAGACATATCACAATAATTCATTTATCTCAAGGGCTTAATCCATCTCTCTTTAGTTCGTTTACCACATTATTTTAATTTAGTTTATTGATTTATTGGTAAAATTTTTTATTAAAGTTGTAAAGCTTTTTAACTTTCAAAGGCACCACAAACATTAAAAAAGTTATAATAATTCAGGTTCAAGTTTAGGTTGGTTGGTAATTATTTCAGTGTAAACCAACCTCTCTGTATCTACATGCACGTTAACCCTCTTAAAAGGTTGCATCTCCAGCCCTCAGTCTTGTTTATGTCAGTGGTGTCGTGCTTGATACTATACCTATGATAACATGCGTCCCCAGCCTGGCCATGTGGCGGACTACTTCATAACCGATTCCCCTGCCTCCTCCTGTCACTATGGCAACCTTGCCATCTTGTCTGGGCATCACTAGCAGAGGCAGAAGAGCACACGCTGATATCAGGGAAAATGTTATTTAATAATGCAATGGCTTCAAGACAGACTGTTGTTTCATGACATGAGAACTCACTGTAGTTACAACTTTGGAGGGTCTGTGAAAATCATGGGCTAAATATAGTTTTTTTTTTTCAATTCCTGTGGCATAGTGTGACAAAATTTCTTTGAATTTGATCAAGATTTTTGTAAATTATTGTTTCTGAGTTTAAAGTGTCCTTGAAATGGATTACAGGAATGGGCAGACCAGTTTACCATAAGGGTAGACATCTTTCCCAAAAATGACTCTAACAAATCATTACACAGCTATTGGTGATTATAAAGTGAAGATAAAACATTTAGATTGATGATCAATGTGATCAGCATCAGCTAATACTGCCTCCAGCTATCAATGATCAGCCCCAAATTTCCTGATCTGAGCACCTTTGAAACTAATAGTATCTTTTTTTCTTTTTTAGCTAAATAGCTAAGTTAATTTTCATTATTAATAACAATTAAAACCAATGAAACGCCATCACCTCACGTTAATTTTATCCTCTCCTTTTACAATACAACTAAATTCTAAATTATGAATTGACATCTTCCTTGAAATAAAAATCTTGGTTTGGATATCTATTAACAAAATAACTAAATCTTTGAACTGCGCTTCTTGGTCAGCTGTCCTCAGTTTTATTAGCTGTGCCGGTTGTGCTGTCAACTCATCGTCTTGACCGACCTGTTGCTGAGCTACGCTCTGTTTCTTGTGGAGAGCCACATTAGTCCAAACTGCGTAACAAAAAGTGGACATTTGAATCCACATCGCTTGGCGACAAACATAGAAATTTTAAAGAATAAAATATAAGGACAGGGGGAACAATTATGCTCTCCTGTTGAATTCGGCTACCATAAAACAAAAAAACAGGACTTTATTTACCACGTTTCTACTGTTACACTTCTAACTTAACGTTAGATTAGCTAACGTTAACATAGCTCGTATTGCACTGTCAGCATTAACGTTAAATACCGCATCACAGTGACAGTTTTCACACCGAAATTGGAAACTCTTCTTGCTGAATGTATGTACTGACTGTATAAACTGTCATATATTTAGTTTCTGTCGCTACGAACGTTAACTGTACAACAATGAGCTGTATCCATGGCTGTAAAACCACGCTGTTACGGAACTCTAAGTTAAACTCACCTGGCAACCTGAAAGGTCTGCTGAAGAGCTGGACCAGCAGGACCTTCAGACCAACCAGGTAAAGTTTGACAACAGGTAGAAGGTAAGAGTGAACGGCGGACAACATCTCTGCCTGGTGCTGTAACGGACTGACCGGGAAGAGGAGGAGCAGCTGCGGGGGGGAAAGTACAGTTCCGCTTATGGGATACGTTCCAATATGAAGTCGTCCATCCTCGTTTCCTTCCTTGTCCCACCTTTTAATAAATATATTTTCTACAAAAAGACAGTGGAGAATGTTATCCTAAAAAACATCTCTCACCGAAATCTTTTTGTGTTTTTTAAATGGCTTTTCTTGATACTGCCTACTTGACTAATTGCTCTGACAGCTCACTGACTACTTGACCTTGAAAAAATATTATCTATCTACAACCATCCATCAGTGGTGGGATCAGTGTATGATGGAGGGCACTCTTAACTGCTGCTTGGCTGCCTTATGTGCTGTATGATCCTCCTCCTCAGAACCAGCTTATTGCTCTCTTCAGCTCACTGCCTATCTTATTAACTGCTTCCAGATAGGTCACACATGACAGATGCAACAGGGGCATGATACGCTGGTTTGATCCATAATTTCCCTGGATACAGGCTTTAAAAACATGTTTTCCGGAGTGGTGCAGCTCCTTTATGCAGCTCACCAGCTGCACTTTGGCCCACTGCTGGTGGTTTTCCACTCCTTGGTTCACTTGAGTCCACCAGTCTACTCTTATTAGAGGCCAGTCATGCTGCTGTGATAATTAGTCAAATAGGAACCTCAGCTGTGAAAATCATGACCTTTTCTGCCATCCCTGATTGCTCTGATTTAATCAGCACAAAGTTTTCCCCAAACACATACTGAATTTATGAAAAAAAGAGAAATTTCAAAAAAAATATATATAAAACATTAACTCGATGAAGGCCTAACTTATTTTTTTAAATCTTGTGCAACAAACTTAAGTAAATCCATGTTTTTTTCCCCATATATACTGTTTTAGATTTAATAAATAACAAAAAAAAAATAATGTATAGCACCTATCAAAACAGTGTTGATTACCGCTTTTGTAACAGACATAGGCTGACACTGACACTTGATCCCACACATCATGACTTCCAATCAGAACTTACACAATCAGTGTACAGCTGATAGCCGAACCTAATTTCTATCTTTAGTTTTTCATTTCAACATCAACACCTTGACTCTTTTAACAAGTTTGATTCTCAGTTTTTTCACTGCTTGAGTGATATTTAAGCCAAATACTTAAAGACTTGTCACAAACACTAAGTGATTATCTGTATGTATATATATATATATATATATTAATTTGAAAAGCATTTATATCAAATGCAAGGAGCAGCCAAATAAAGCTAGACTTAAATGACAAGAGCACCCTTGTAAATATATGCTCATTTGTCAGTTTTTTGTAAACTTAATTAAATTCATTCAACAACATATTTCTGAGAAAAGGCATACCCTTCTACAAAGTCCCAGCTGAAAGCGGTTACAAGCTAAAAGTAGCTAAATGAATGCCCCAGTGCGTGTAATTGATGATTGTGAAACTATCAGGCAGTGATTAAAAGAGAAGAGTTGTCATTCAAGTTACCTTTTCATCTTAGATGAGAGTTTGTTTCAGCATTCTGGAAATCGCAAAAAAGGGCACCTGCTGCTCTGCGTCACCTTCCTATAGCAAAATGTCAAACTGCTAATGGCCATCACTAAATCAATCCAACCTGTGTGTGAGAGTGGAAACTGATTGAAGGTAATTACTGCATCTGGTTGCTGGTATATATAGACTGCCATGTGAGTAGCTTTGCATTTTTTCAAGGCAGACATTTAGTTTGAATTGTACAATATTCATGATGTTGAACAGAAAAGATCTTTGATACAGACTCTCTTTTATTTATAGCATCAGTACATTTACTAAATAATTTACTTAAGTAAGATTTTAAGGCACTTATATTGTATTTCTGCCACTTCTTCTTCACTGTATATCTATAGATAGGCCTACTGGTTATTTCACAGCTTAACATTTTTCATTGAAAACATCTGATGCTCTTATAAAATATAATGCATCCTTAAAAACTAAACCAGCAGCTTCAAGTGTTTTAGGATTACACAAATTAGTGTCTAGTTGGGGCGCTTTTGTCTTTCATGAAATCACTGTAAACAGACTTTAAATGGGTATATCTGCTATAAAGATGAACACTTTAATATAAGACTATGAGGATTGATTGGCTTTTGAAGCCAACCTCAAGTGGCCATTTGAGGAACTGCACTTTTGCCAATTACTGTTTGGTTATTCAGCCCCATAGTTGGCTGCTTGACCTTAACCAGCTAAAGCACATTGTTGCATCTGTAATAATATTTAACATTTAATACTCAGTGTTCACATATTTACACACCAGCATATTATATCTCACATAAAAACCTGCCAGATCATTTGATTGATAGGTGACTGACACACACCAGACAACTTAACGCTTGGCCAGAACAAATAAGACAACATCTGAACACCATTATCTCTGCCAAAGAAGATTTTATGCTAAATATTGGACCTATGTTCTTGTCTATACAACACAAATCTGAGCAGACAGCCCACTGCTGTGATGGATTGCATTTGGCTAACAAGGCAGAGCCAAGCTGAATTATCACTGGCACTCGAAGTAGGCCACCCTCATTTGAACTAAATTACAATCATCTGTGTTAAAGACAGGTCTTGGGTATTCACAATCACTTCCTTTTCCTTCTCTGACAGGGAAATCGTTAGCATTAGTGTGTGTCATGCCCGCTATCCAATAGTTAAGGTCAGACAGTGACAGCAGCACTGACAAGAAGTTGGCCTCAGTTATTAGAGTCTACTTAGAAGGCGCTTAAATGAGCAGCAACATAAAGAGACTGTGTCATCACCATTGCTCTGATGGAGGCTGAGCTGTGGAGGCTGTGCGTGTGTATTTTTGTGTTGCCAATAATGCGAGCTGAGAGGATGTGTGTTCGTGCGCACATGTGAGTGTGTGTCCTGTTGCAGCCTGATAGGTTGGGGGTCAGCGAGGCGAGCCAGCCTGCTATTGTTTAAAGGAAATCGCATCTCACGCATGACTATGAAATGATAATTTGGGATGATGGGACATCAGGGGGACAGTCCTTAACACACGTAAACACACACACACAAACACGTGCGGATGAAGATGTATGTGCACACACATGAAACATGCTGGGAACGGGACATGACAGGAGGGTGTGTGATTTAAATAACATGTGAACAGCATCAAAATAGCTCCAAACAACAGTCACCTAGTCTTACATGACAACCACTGGCTGGCTGCAAAGCCCATCTTGTCTTATTTTGTAAATGTAGGCTGACAACAGCTCTACGGGATCTCTGCGTATGTGTGTGTGCGATGGTGTGTATGTGTGTCCTGCCAGTTCAAATGTAGTTCAAATGTCATGTTTCACATAGATTTATTCCTGGTGAGAAATGAAGGTAAATGATATTGGATATTTTAGCAGAAGATGCCACCAACAGTTTTCAAATAGGACAGCTTCTGACATGCTGTTCCTTAATACTTTGCCCCACATTTGCTTTTGTTTCTGATCAACTGCCACCCAGGGGAGATGGCAGGTGAAGTGTCATATTGTGAAGAAGGGGGATTTTCCGGGTGTGTCACAGGCAATTTGGGCTAAAAAATGCAACAGCTTGTGTGAATTGATGTTGTCTTTTTCTCTCAGTTTGAGCTGCCTTTTCCAGAGTTTTTTTTTTTTCACAGAAGCTGTCACCATCTGAGGGGCAGACGATCAAGGATGGAAAGCTCAGGGAGGCCGCCAGAGCTGCAGGCTATGCAGCGCCCATCCCCTAATGAGACAGCACATGTGCATGTATATGAAGGAAAGACAAACCCACCGGGAATGCTGTAATTTTCAACCTGATGAATGAAGATCTATGTGTACTGAGTGAAAATGAGTATACCGGATATATGTGTAGATTGCAGCAGGTGTATAAGTACTAAAAAGTATGAGGGAGATAAAGAAATGTGTAATAGAAGTAGTTCAAATGAGCCATTACCTCTGCATATTACTGTTGATGCACAGTACGTGTGTTATGTACGTTTCTGGCAAAGTGGAAAAGAAGAGAGTGAACCAGAGGTGAAGCACTAAAGAAACAGTTTAAGTAATCCACTCCCTATATAAGCACATTTGATGTTCTTCCAATTTTTTTATGAATGAATAAAAAATGGAAACTAATTTTGTTTAAAGACCAATTGAACAAGGAAATTTTGACTTGTCAAAGTAGGGCAAGTTTTATTATTTTATTAATTAGAGATGGCTGCATTCAATTTAGATGAACTAATTGCAGGGGTCTAATCACTCACTGACATGGCTTACTGGCTCTTCACTGAAGTTGAGCCATAACGTAGTCAACGTCATTTTTTACTCTTTTTTTTTTTTTTTCGTGCTTTGACAAGTCCAAACATCTGCCATGAACAGTTTCTAGTAGGAGTTTTTCCCCTGTTTCCTGCCTTTATGCTAAGCTAAGCTTATCATGCACTGGACCTGGCTACATATTTACCATAGAGACATTGCTAATCTTCTTATCTAACATAGATGAAGAGATCATGAGTACTTTTTAATTTGAATAGCTAAAGAGAAAAATTAGTACACACTCACAGATCTTAGGGAGAAAGTTGACTAATCTCATATTCACCTTCACCTATGTTCACATTTTAAAGAAATGTGCTAATGTTTCAGCCTAGTTGCCTTCCTCAGAGCATTTAGGAAATTTTAACTCTGTCATTTATATATAGAAGTTGACAGGTGATTGGCTTAATGGCCAAAATGACAAATAACTTCCTCGGGTCTCATACAAATCTACGTCTTGACAATATGGCAATGACTAAAAATAAGTCACATAAAACACTCCATGATAATGACACTTCTTTCTCAGGAAGAAAAGATTCTTTTTAAAAGTCAGTATGGCATACAGTAGCACATGGTGTCTCAAAGGGCTCTCCAGCCCAGCTACAGTTCTCCATGAAGAGAGGAGGAAACTGGTCAAAAAAACAAACAGTGACACTTCGATTGTAAGTGAGAGAAAACACAAAAGAAACCCTCAGGAGAGACAATTCAGAGAGAGATACCTCCTCCCTACAGATGGCCGGATGTGCACTAGGAGCAGTGGGTGGGAAGAGGCAGTGGAGTGTACGTGGACAGATTTGGTAATTGTTGTGTCGCCTCAGCTGTAGCCGCCACAGGCTTTTCATGGGGAAAGAAGCCAAAGGCCAGCTTGTAAACATGAAAGTGAGACCTGAGGTTTTTGCGTGCGTTTGCAGTGGGTGACTGCACGTTCCATACAAGAACAACGTTCTGAATTCATATCCAAAAATAAAGCTTTTGTCACTGTTTTTGGAAAATTTCCCAAAATTTTGCTGAAAAATAATTAATTTGATTTTTTTTTAAATTGTTATATTTGTCACACTTTTTAAAAAACCTGCTGAAGTGTCACTCTTAGCATTGCACAGCTTTATACAACTCATCATAATAACTTCCTCCTGCATGGCCAGTTGAACACTCCATTCTTTGAACTATAATTGGCCTAAATTTCAATTTGGAGATCAGAAAACCTCACAGTAGCTCTGAAAATGTTAAATATCTCTAAACCATGAATTACATTTGAGGCGAGGGACAAACCATGCAGGTGCAGAATTATTCTTTGTTTTATTTTCTCAAGTGTAGCGCCTAGTTTAAAAGCAGAACAAAGGTACTGTGCCACAGCTTTGACTACAGCTAGCTCCAACAAAAAACTGAAAAATCTCAGCAAAACAGGGGCTTGAAGTCTTGAGTGAGGTGGATACATGTGTGAGTGAGTCTATAGCTGCATGTAATAACTGCTGAAAAACCATGTTTTTCTGCACTCTTGGATATTTTAGTGTGTCTGTAGACGCATTATTTTGCAAAATTTCCATTATTATGCATGTATGTATAATGCATGTATATGCTCGTAAAGTACGTTTCCCCTCTCTGTCTTCAGGGAGTGAATTCCTTTCCATTATTAGATGTAGAATGAGGAGCAGTGGGAGGGATATTTGCTTGCACCAATTAAGTCTGTCATTAACTATGTGCAACACACTCTCGCACACACTCACACACACACACACATACACACAGTATTTAGCACATTTAATTTAATAGTGTGTGAGTCAGTGTGTGTTCCTCTGTTTCTGTCTGAAACCTGTTGTCACTGAGACGCGACTGTGAGGAGACTCTCGCATCTCTTGCTCTCTCACTTTCTGCCTCCTTCTGCTTTCCTCCCTCTCTGTCTCTCACTCCAGACTGTGTGCACACAGAGAAACCCTAAGGTGGCATGTGTGTGTGTGTGTTTGTGTGTGCGTGCGTGTGTGCTTTCCTGCATTTTGCTTCCTTGGCTTCAAGCCCTTGACATACCCCTCTGTTTAACCTGAAATCACTGATGTCTCAGCTCAGTCATAAAGTCACATTCACACACTCACACATTTTGTTTTGAGTGATGCTGCAAAAGATAATTACACCAAGTATCACCCATCTAAATGGGATGCCACCTCTGATTATTTGTGGTATGATGGAAAGATCATTGCAGCATTTAGTAGGTAGTTTTGGGTCTCAGCTTACATTACTTTCATCCAACACACACACAAAAAATGTGGGCTGGACAAGTGTGGGTTAGTCGGTAGCAAAAAAAAAAATTCTTTTGTCCTAATTTAGACAGTTAAAAGTGCCCATTTTCAAACTGAATTATTTAAAAAAGCTCTGTTTCTCTGTTAATTTAATCTTAGTGAAGATGGAAAAGCCTCTGAAGCAACATTAAGAACACCACAGGACAATAAAGGTCTCTGTTCATATGCAGGTTAATATTATAATTAGTGCAGATTAATTTTTTCCCAGAGGAAACTTGTGCAGATGATTTAATCAAACACCCTGCATCACAGCTGTTTCATGGGAAGCGGTTGATACAGAGGGGACCAGATCTGATGACAACAGTGAGCTGTACTGTATCACTCCATATTCAAGTCCTGGTTTGCTCATGTTTACCAGTATTGACTGAACTGTCCACCTGGCCAGAGGGGCTGCGGATGTGATTCATGTGTAACGTGGTGTTTCCCTCCCAGTCTGCACTGAAATGCTAATAATGTACGCTGTTTGGGCTGGAGGGAGTCCATTACGCTGATGGTATCACATTCTGTCCGTCGGGGGACACACACTTGGGAATGTAGGCTTAGAAGTAGAAGAAGAAGAAGAAAAAGGAAGGAAGAGTGAGACCAAGAGAAGCTTGCACGCACATATTGGGAAATGTGTGTGTGTGTGTGTTTGTGTGAATGTGGGTGAGCGTGTATTGAAGCTCGGACACAGCAGACACGTGTCACCTCAGCTTCAGTGCCGTCAAGCTAAACTGACATAAACAGCCCCGGGCGGCCCTATCAGAGATGGACTTTACATAACGGCTGAGTCACTCACAATCTATTTTTATGGCTTTGAGGTGTGTGTGTGAGTGCTCCAGCGCTTCTGTCTCACTAAGAGCCAATTTGAGTTTCAGACCTTGAGAATGAGGACATATTTATGACGTCAGGTCATCCTGACCAGGCTTCACTCCCGTCAGGCACTGCTTGAGGTCCCCACATTGGCTTTGAGGTTAAGGTTAGATAAAGGGAAGCTAAGGATGTTGCACTTTTCAAAGTTTTTTGGGGGAATTGTTGGCTTTCACGCAAACGCAGGGAAGAGCGGATAGGAAAGGAGAGGTGAGAGACGAGGGGGGTGAGGCGTGATAGGGGGCCCCAGGTATGTGGTGCTGAATATAGTGAATGAGTAAATCCAAAAACACAACAAGTGGGAATACCAGAGAGAGAAAAACTGGGTGTTCAACCTAAACAACATCAGTTTTAAAGTAGAAAAAGGTGGCAGACAATCAAGACAGTCTGTCCAAAATACCAGTTATCCTTGATCTCTTTTTGACTATTGTTACAACTTTTTGAGATTGATACTAATAACAATATTATAGAATCAAAAACACTGATAATGAGTCGTGACTTAGACGTAGTTAACTGAGTAGGACATTTAACAGTTGAAAAATGAACTTGTCAATGCTTCCTCATGGAGCAGCGTTTTTTTTTCAGCTAATAAGATAGCAGTGTTCATTTAAAAAGAAATTAATAGAAAAATATGATAATGGCTCATTTTAATGGTTCTAAAATCATAAATTACTCATTATGTTACCAAAATTACACAAGGGAGAGGTTAAGTAAATACCAACTTGAAATTTTTTAAAAGTGTGAGAGTATCTGATCTTGATTAATATGAGTGTTACCTGGTGAAAGGCAAATTATCCCTCAAAAAAATGCAACCAAATGGGAGTCCAGTGAAAATTCCACACTATTTATTTGTAGTTTTACAGTGTGTAAATGCCTGTAAAATGTTATAGACAGTATGAAGATTATTTAGTTAGAGTCTTTGTACTTTTGAGTACCTAGTCCTGCTGAAGTGGCCATAAGGGAGACACAGACTCTCTTCTAGTGGTGTTATTTTACAGTTGACCCTGACCTCTGAACCCCAAGCAAAACATAGCTTACATAAATTCAGAAACAATATTGTTGATCTAATAGTATCATTTTATTTAAATCAACTAAGGAAGACATTTTCTAATAAGGAATGTATATGATATTTTACCGGTAATTAATCTGGTCACTATAAGTTGTAGGTTTGTTCTTGTAATGTGATGACAGAGGTCTAAAACATTTGTAGCTTGGATTATCAACAAAAGGCCAAAGAGTATTTGCAGTTGTTTAAAGGACAAATTTTAAAAGTGGAAATTTTCAAAAGTATGAATCATTCAAAGTTCACCGCCAGAAAAAAAAAAAAAAAAACATCATTAAAAGTGTTTCTTCTACCATCAGTTGTTGATGCAGCTTCTGCTCTGTGACCTTAAACACCACATCTCAGCAACCCAGATAGAAAATCCTGACCTTTACATTCTCATTCATGGTTTGATGATGGGGAAACTTCTCTGATTATCTCTATATTCATGAGGGCAGTTTTGTAGGACTGCAGAATTTTTTTAGCATGGGAAGGTGGGGGGGGGCTTCTCTATCCACTATAACTTATACACGCACATAAACACACACTTTGTCTTATACAGTTTATGAAGATTCTCAGGCCAGAAAAAGGTTAATAAATCTCTCCACTGCCTCGAGCTTTAATAATTTACTTTTATCCCTAAATATTTTATGATTTCAATCTCAATTGAAGGTGGATCTATCAAGGTGTATTAACATTCAAGTGTTCTGTAAGAGGCCCTTCTGTCAGCGCCTGCCTGCCTCCCACACCACATCACAACTAATATAACACATTGTGTTTGTGGGATAAATGTCTTGTCTTATACATATGAGCTGTAATGGAAAAAAAAACACACTGCAACTTTTACATTTCTGCATTTCTACTCTGAAATTTGACAGTTTACACTTTTATGTAATGAAGGAAAACATTTTCAATAAACTTGAGTGAATTTCATGCAAAAGCGCACACACACACACACACACACACACACACACACCTGTCTCCCATGCTGAGTCCCACTGAGCCTTCCCTGCTCCACTTTTTTTTTCATCTGTCATTCTGGAGCATGTCAGCGTTCAACCCCCTCCCACGCTAGCACACACACGCGCATGCACCACACACACACACACACACACACACACACACACACACACAACCTCTCTTCTTTAACAAACTGCACAAATGTACACAGTCACTCAAACACAGCTTTTTGCTTCTTTACACCTTAACAAACACATTTGCACACAGACACTTGCACATAGACACTTGCACACACACACACTATCACACACACGCAGACAATCCAGGGCACCGGTTTAAACAGACAGACACCATCATTTCAAGCAGTTGTCATATACCTTTTTGTGGCTCGCTCTCTGTCTCATCATTACTGGGACTGATAGAGTCTGAACTGTCACTTACCATCTGCGTATGAGTGTGTGTGTGCGTTTGTGTGCACGCGTGTGTGAGTGTGTGTGTTGAGGGGGTGACACAGGCTAGGTGCATAACTACTTATGGCTGACAGAAATCATTTTGTAGTCCGGTCAAACAGGGCATCTGCCGTCCCACCAGACTCTTTCCTTTCCCCTGCAGGAAAGCACACACAGCCGTTTAGGAGGCTGCGGGGTTCTTCCTCATGGCTGCATCCACCATTCAGGCTGCTTTTGGATTTTTAAATAGAAGAGTGTGGCGCTCATAGCTCAAAATAAGAAGGTTTAAAATTTTTAAGCCTAAACACGCACTCTCTTGGTGAGTTTGCGGAGATTGCGTTCCTGTTTAAATCCTCTGGGGTGCTTATAGGTGTAGTGATGTGGAGTTCCATTAAAAAGGATGCTTAACCATAGTGTGAGCTGGAGTCAGTAATCATCATTCAGCTATCACCAATCTGTTATATTTTATCAAGGAATGAGTCATGCTTTTCTTTCTGCAAAAGGGTTGTCTATGTGTTCAATCAAGTTGTGTAACATAAATTTATATCACATCATAAAGTGTCATAAGAGCCTCAAAAGATGAGTCAAGTCAAACAATGGCGAAGATAAACTGGGTTTTTTATGCATCTCCCTCATTATTTTCCTGCCTAAACGTCCCAAAAACCCTTAGAAGGCAATTTGTCCTTGACATGTCCTTCACATTATCCTCTTTAAAATGTTCAGTTTGTTAATTTTCATTGGCTCGGGGAGGATAAAGATGACAACAAAACGCTTTAGACCGAGATGAAAAACGGCAATCATACCTCACATGCTTAATAGCTTTATGGGCCATGTGACAACATGTAGACATTGGGGGCCAACGTGCCTGCAATATTGAGAAGTCCTTCATTAAGCATGGTCAATAGATCGCGCTCTCTCTCCCTCTCTCTTTCTCTCTTTTTCTTTGTGTGTGTGTGTGTGTGTGTGTGTGTGTGTGTGTGTGTGTAAAGTAAATATAAAAGCATCTTTCTTCCCTTAGATTGGACATAGCATGTTGAACAAGCTCACTGATGTCAAGGGGAATATAAATGCGCTATGCGTAAAAGCATTAAAAGCATTAGCGGGGTATTTGTGATAAGGAGTCCAAAACATGGCACAAGGCAGATTAGGAATAAGACGCACAGGAGCCAATAGAGATAATCCTGTTATCACGTTGGATGTAAAATGCCAATGTGGAAGCATCCTCAGAGACCAAGATGAACTGAGCATGAACTAATGCTGCAGATGTATGGAAAGAGGAAGATGGTGAGGGATGTTGGGGGGGGGATGCCAAAACAATATTGGCAACCTGATGTAAACACTGTTGTTCTTGACCTTAAGGGATACCCACGCCGTTCACTGCAATGTCACCGGCGGTCTTCATGCTACTCATTTAGAGCTCACACACGCGCGCCCGCACCGTCCCCCGTTTGACACCAGTTCGATATCCCCCTGATGACATTGTTTCACCTTTGAGAATTCATTGCCAGTAATGACACTGGGTCTGTAATACCGAAGCCAGCACGGATGGGTGATTCGCTGTTGAAGTTGAACAGAATTGAATTTGGGGCTCTGCTCATTTAGGGTTTGGGATCCCGGGTGCCGGTGGAGACGCACTTCAGCATCACATTCCCATCAGAGCGCATTTAAAATTACGCACGACAAAGATGCAAGCGTGTTCACATACACACATAAGGACACATGCGCGCGCACACACAGACACACACACAAACACACACACAGGAACCGACAAATAACCTAGAAACACGCAAATACAACAGCAAAAGCCAAGACATCAGGAAGACAGCAGACTTACGGGGTGACCCTGGGCTCTGCGGGTTCCTCTGTGTGCCCCATTGTGAAATTCCTGTTATTCCCGTTTTAACGGAATCCTCATATGCCGTGGTCGCAGTCCACGTCTCTGCAAATGTACCAAAGGATCACATAGAGGATGAGGAGTATGGCGAAAATAAAGAGCGCTACTAGGATGGCCTTGGTCACCGGAGAGATGAGCGACTGCATGTCCGGAGCAGAGCCGGGCAGAGCGGCGTGGGGCTCCGCGTCCGTCCGTCCTCAGTCTGCTGTCTCTCTCGCTCTCCACCTCTCCTCTCCGCCGCTCTGGTAGCAACTGTTGAGGACGGAGCCCGGGGCTTTGTCGTGCGCGAACTCACACATTAAGAGACTGGCGCACATGCACACGCACTCCGCGAGGCGAATTTATGCCGGCGATCCAGGCGCGCAACGCGTGGGGGGCTTCCCTAGAAGCGACGGAGTGGGCTGTCTGTCCCCAGATCCACTCTCTCTGGCAGCCTGTCGCACATCAGAAGAGACAGAGACGAGGGAGACAGCAGTGACAAAGACCGCTGCACATTCAAAGAATGTTGCACTACATAAACGCGATGAAATTCACCAGGTGGAGGTTCAGATTGAATCCAAAAGAGACGTTTCTAGACAGAGAATGGAGAAGTCCTAAGTTGCGCGCCGAGCTGCTGCACTTGTAGGCAAACAGGTTGATTAGTATTCCTCACGGCGGAGTGTGTGGATATAAGTGTGCGTGCATGCGTGCGTATGTGTGTGTGTGTGTGTGTCTTGGCTCAGCATGACAGGCTATCATCTTATGACGACCCTCAGCATCTCTTTTTGTGGCAAAAGAAACCATCAGGCGAAGGATTAATAGATAGATGTAGATTGTGTTGAATCAAACGCGGTTTCAGTTGATCCGCCTTTTATTGCTGTTTCACATTGTTTTTATATGGTTGATATCTTTGCCTCACGCAGCTTTCAGAAGAATTAGAAGGGGCATGATCTTAAAATGTCATCAAAAACTGATGTCAAGTCACAGTAGTTACTAAAAAAGCTGCAGATCATAAACAGTAGTAATTATGACATGCCATTGTGGAAATGATCTCTGAAACAGCTTTTTGCATTCTAGCGAACACAAATGCCCTGCAGTGGCACTTTGAATACTTACACGATCATCATTAGGCTAGTAACCAAATGAGGAAATCGATGTTGTTTTTCGTAGGCTAGTTTCACTTGTGCAAAAAATCTACAGCCTAGGTTACTTCATCCGGAAATACAAACGCCTTGCATATAAAGACGTGAGTGCATGAAACTGGCCTCTAACTCTCAACTAGTCTCGTGAACAATTTTCGCATGGATTTTATCAGATGGACACAGATCATGTTTGGCTACTATGTAGACTATCAATAGAATGCATTATCCGTGCTTAACCGTAAGTTTATATGCATATTTTTGAGCGACTAGTTTCAAAAAGACTAATAAATGATGACAACGAAGATAAAAAAAATACTGGTAACAACTATTTTGACATCATTATGATAAAATATTATTTATACCCTGTAACTGGGTCGCCAAACTGAAGAATGAGGAAATATTGTCAGCAGCAGTGATCAGGAGCGCACTGTTGTTCACTAACCATTGTTATCCACTAGATGGCGACAAATAGAGATGTTCATGCCTTCATGAAACGTGATGGTGTATTTGATTATTCCGCACACCATCATTACACTGTAGTCTTGCATAACAATCATGACAGCTATACAGGTTTAAGACGCATAGCAGGTAAGAAGAAACTCTACAGCTTTAATGATTGAGATCACTTGTGTGCTACTGAGACGTGTGTTACTATTTGTCTTAGTAGCTTGCTAGCTGGATTGCGAATGTTAGCTCTAGCAGGCAATATCATTGTGGCCTATAGAGCCGAGTGGCTGAGGAAGCTTGAGGCGCTAGCGCCGAAGAGAAGTAGTCCTGCTGATAAGTTTGGTGAAATGTGCAAACGAAAGTAATGTTTTGTGACATGTAAGTTGTTTGATAGGCGCTAAAATTTATTGTTGAATACCGCTAGTAAGAAAACACGTCTAATGTCATTAGGATGCCTTATCAAGTGAATATTACAGCAACAGAGACTAACCATTTTTTGCAGCAACTTGCTAGCAGCTAGCTAACTAGCTGCACAGGCCAAAGACGTTTGTCAAGTAGGTGCAAGTACTATTTGATTTCCGGTCGCAGTAGTCAGAGCAAGCTATATTAAGCCATAGGAGCAATGCTACAGGGGTCTATATAGCATTTAATGCGAAATTGGTGGGGCTGCGCTGGAAGAATCATAAATTATAGTAATTATTGTGGTTTTTAAAATATCCCTCTGCATTGGTTTCACTTAACGTAATACTGCTAATAAGAATGGGTAACGTCAGTAAGAATACGTAGTGCTTTGATGTGGGCGAAATGTTATGTGGCAGTTTAAGTGGCACTTTGTGGTGTACTGAAATGTACTGTAAAAAATACAGAACAGTTGTGTTGGCTCTGAAGTTAATCTTTCTAGACAGTACGGTCGTGTTTCAGGGGTCTGACTGTGCTTTTATTTTGAAGGCGTGTTCTCTTCTTTTCCTATATTTCTTCCAGAGTTGCTGTAGTTGGTAAATATGATGTGACAAGCGCGGCTAGCTAGCTAGCTGGCTAGCTGGAGACTTAACCCACTTAACCTAAGTGACACAGTGAGTGTGTTTACAAATCTGACTAAGTGGTCATTGGTGTGTGTTTAAACCGTGACAGCTACTTATCCTCCTTGCAGCCTCCTGGGTCAGTCTGTATTAGCTTGCTACAGTGTGGAATCCTGTTACCAAACGGGGCACTTTTGCTAAGTTAGCTAGCGTAACTGTTTTAAGATCAAGAGATTGTTGTTTAACTAATCAGGTGTTGTTGAAGTGTAACGGCAAGTAAGAACAGCAATTGTGAAATATTGCAGAAAACTGTAGAGCTGGTTTGCTAATTACACTTTCAGCTCTTGTAATATCATTTGTCGCCGAAGAGTGACATGTAGCCGTTTTAATGTACTAGCTTTTATAAATAAAACAATCTGCCTAGCTCACGAGTCAAGTAACTCAAGTTAACGTTACAGTAGCTAACTCAGCTAACGTTATAGAAAATGGCTTCAAACGGTGTAAGAATTAGGCTTTTAAAAGAAGCGCGTAATTACAATAAATTCTTAACTTTCCGAGTTGATCACATTGTTTGCTATCACTTTACACCGTTCAGTGCGTTTTGTAAGAGAAATTCACATAAATAACAGCTAATACACAGAAGTATGCTCTCTGTAGAAAAAGGGCATTGTCTGGGAAACGTGAACTTAGTGGGATCATAAGCTGTAACTTTTTTTGTAAGATAGCAATCCAGTGAGTGCAATTGGGATAGAGCTCGTGTTATTGAGTTGTTTTTGCCATGTTTCAGCACCAACAGGGACCCTGTTCCCTCAGGTTGTTTGGTGCCCAGAATTGTAAAAATTTACATGTGCAGTACACATTAAAGCAATAAGTAATCATCTCAATATACAGAGCTCACAGGAAACCAGAGAGGAGAAACTTACCATCCTGGTTGCATCTTAGTCTCTTGGACTCCAGCATCTGTGCTATTCTAACATTAAAAAATCGCACCGGAATATGTTTGGGAGTGTTCACATTTCTTGATTTTTCTGTAATAATGTCAAGTAAATTATATCTAGCATGTATGACATTAAGCTTTCAACCCTGTCAAGCAGTCTCTCTGTTTCTTTGTCTTTATAGACTGAAGAATTACTCTATGTAAGATGAACACTGAGGACAAGCTGGAAGGTATGCTGCTGAAGTGCAGCAGTGGAGGAATGGATGGAGGAGGGAGAGTTGGTCTGGTCAGCGGAGGACTTGTGGTGATGACCCTGGGGGAACGATCACTGGCAAACCACCCTCTGTTGGCTGAGGATGACGACGATGAGGATGAAGACGAGGACTTGACTAGGAGCTCGCTGGTTACACATGACCTGGTCCCTCCAGAGCAGCTGATGATGCAGGAGGAGATGACAAAGAATGGTGGAGGAGGAGAAGAGGAGGGAGGAGGCGAGGTGGGAGTGCATTTCCCCCTAAAACTCACCAATAAGTTGCCCTGCTTGCTTCATATGCCAGTGAGTTCATGCTGGTTTAGAAGTAGTCCATGCACTGATGAGATTATTTGTGTGGATACTGTATGTACAGTTGCCGCATCATCTAGTGAGTTTCCTTTTACATCATCCCATGAGATGTCTGGTATGGGAAATCAGTTTCCTTAAGCACTGAAAATTCACTGAGGTATTGACACATTTATGAAAATGAAAATGGACACATTTATGAAAATGTGTCAATACCTGGCCCACATAACTGCTGTTGACAGTCAGGAGCTGACTTTGTTCCAGTTTGTAAAACAATGCCAAAGCAGTTTTAAGCAACAGTGATGACACTTAAAAGCAGTTTAAAATTGTAGTGTCCATCTTTTGCTTTATAGAAAAAATAAAGACACAGCTGTTTGAACTTGTAAGCATAATCACAACCAAACCACATGATCAGACTTAACTGCACGATGAAATTATTTTTTTCTTAAAAGTTTGAAAGTTGTTGAAAACATTTGGAACGATGTAAGAACACAATGCAAGAAAATATATAACTATGATCTAGTTGTTTTTTAAGACACTTTGCAGAGAAAGGCTCACGATTCTTGTCAATTAGAACTTTAACATAGAACAGCCAGTGCTTTTATCAGTAAGAAAAAAATGTATTTTCTAAATTATTTGCTTAATTCTTGAAGCGTGGTAATATCATGTAAAATATGTCAGATAGGAGACCTCTGGATGCTTCCTCCAGCTAGAGGGTATGATTTCTCAACATGTATTAGGCTTTAGGATCCAAGGTTTCTCTGTGGTGTATTTTGTCTCCAACAGGGGGTTATCCTAAGAGGATGCCTGAATCACATCAGCTTGCTGCTTAAAATGTGGTGGAGCAGCTGCTCCATGCTGAGGTTCCCTCACAGTGGAAGATTATCCTTTGTTTGCCCTATTGCACCTGTCTGACCTGGATAGGCTGCTGGATGGGTGGGTGGACTTTAAAGTAGGTCATATGCTGTGTTAAATGTCTTGCCTATCTATGGTCCTACTTTTACAGCTGAGCATCAAGCAGGAACTGAAGCTATCGGAGCCAGGAGCCCAGATTAAGAAGGACAAAAAAGGAGTGAAGGACCTGATGGTGTGCTCCAAAAAGAAAAAAAGGAAGCAGCGTTCACCAGCAAAGGTGCAAGTCAGTTTTATTTTACAGATCACAGAATTCCAACAGTCTGACCTGCATGTGTGTGAAAATTTTTGAAATTGACAACTGAAAGAGTGAAATAAACCACCAATATTTTTGTTCCATTTGCTGTTGTAGATTCTCAGCGTCAATGATGATGGATCATTAGGAGTACAGAACCCCAAGTGTCACGTCTGTGCTCACTGTAATGCCGCATTCAGAACCAACTACCATCTACAGAGGCATGTCTTCATTCACACTGGTATGAATCACTAGTTATGTTTTATAATGCAATTATATACATTTTGTGCTTTGGTCATGGTAATAATGGATGATGATTTTTATTTATCTACTAAGGTTTCTTTATATTCAAACTCTAGGTGAGAAGCCATTTCAGTGCAGCCAGTGTGATATGCGCTTCATTCAGAAATATCTTCTCCAGAGACATGAGAAAATCCACACTGGTAAGTAAAGAATGATTGCAATTAGCATGCATTAAGATTTTGCTTGGTGTTTTAGTCTCAAGTGAGTCATCTGGAGTTTTTCTCTTTTTTTCCTTTCCTCGTCTTTTTGTTTAGGTGAAAAGCCTTTTCGCTGTGATGAATGTGGGATGAGGTTTATCCAGAAATACCACATGGAGAGACATAAGAGGACTCATAGTGGAGAGAAGCCCTATCAATGTGACTACTGTCACCAGGTGAGCTCTATTTTTGTTTACTAGTAAATTGGTGTGTTTGGAAGTAACCTTGTATAGTGAAGTTTTCAGTAGCATCTGAGGTACAAGCAAAATTAAGCAAGCAATGTTGAGTTTTATAAAAGAAGTCACCTGGAGGTGCTTTAATAGAATTGTCTGTATTATCTTAAAGGTAATCACCACATTGGGTCTTTGCTGGCACATTAGAATAAATATCTCATCTCGTCTCCACAGTACTTCTCCAGAACGGACCGAGTTTTAAAGCACAGACGAATGTGTCATGAGAACAGAGAGAGAAAGACCAACAAGGCAGCTGGTAAAGTTGGGCCTTCGCATGAAGCAGATTCTTTAGGCCTCCCCTTTCTCACCAAAGAGTGTTCACTGCCCAAGAAAAAGCGCCAGAAGTGTGCAGACAAGAGTTCAGGCGCCTCCACTGCTGCCCAGACAGATGGACACAATGTCGCTGTCGTAGAAACGGAGGAGAAGGAGGAGCAGAGACAGAATAAAATTGAAGGTCTACCTCTCTATGCTGTGTCCTCCAAAGTCAAACATGAGTATGTGATTGCAGACTACTCTGTGGAACTTCCTGAAGAAACAGCTAGCCAACACCAAGAGGGAGATGTGTCATCAGAAGATACAACTCCTCCGAAATTAGTCCTAAAGAAAATACCCAAAAGGAGTCTTAAACAGTCCAGTGAGCAAACTTCCCCCTGCCTATCCACTTTGTCTTCCTTTGAGGAAAACACTAAGGTCGCACAGTACACCTTTGAAATTGTGGACAAGCAGGGCCTTTTAGACGTAGAGAGCAACACAGAACTCGAGTCAGTTGAAACTCTTCAAGGAGGACCAGCAAAGCCAGCAGCCAGCAGCACAAACTACGATGATGCCATGCAGTTCCTCAAGAAGAAACGTTACCTTCAGGCTGCAGTTGCCAACAACAATCGCGATTACAGCCTGAACACAAGCAGCATTTCTTCTCAGCCGTCTGTTACGCAAACTGTGGTGTCAACAGTCATTGATGAGACTGTCCCCGCCACCATTCTGGAGCCCCAGCCCATCACTGCGGAGATTAAAGCAACACATGACAAGAATGTGTTGCCTGATGAGGTTCTTCAGACACTGTTGGACCATTACTCCAACAAAGCCAATGGACAATCAGACATTTCCTTCAGTGTGGCTGACACAGAGGTGACGTCAAGCATATCCATCAATTCCTCAGATGTTTCAGACAGCAGCCCCGTTGAAAGCCTCGGAACATCTAGTGCCCAGGCTCAGCCAGCTACTGAGAAGGTCAGCCTCTTGCAAGAGTACTCCAAGTTTCTCCAGCAAGCACTGGAGAGGACCAGTCAGAACGACAGCTACCTGACCAGCCAGAGCCTCAGCTTAGTCTCCGAAAACCCGACCTTAGCTGGACAACCTCTTTTCTCCACCGAGAAACAGTTTCCTTCCCCCAGCAGGTTCAAATCAGGGATGAGCTCTCCGCTAAGGTCCACTTTAGAGAAACCTCACTTTGGATTATTGGTCGGGGACTCCCAGCACTCATTTTCATTTTCAGGTGACGAAACCACCCCTCCCTCTGCAGTGTCCCCAGCTGAGGAGGACTTTCTGGAGCAGGTTTCACCCTCCAAAAAGACGGACTCTTCACAAGGCATACTGCAGACTTTCCAAATAAGCTCTTTCGATCAGAACTTCAAATCTCATTTCCAGGCGTCGCGATCTGGATCTTCCTCACAGTTTACTGTTGCCAATGGACAGCTGAGTCTTCGAGGACACAGCACAGACTTCTCAGAGTTCCCCTTAGTCAGAGGCACTGAGACCAGGTCTCAACTGAACTCCTCTCCTGATGTTTCATCCAGTGAAACCTTTGGCTGAAGGGAGAGGGGGGAGAATCCATTTCTGTTAATAATTTCAGCACTTTATCTCATGTCTCCTGTTTTGCCTAATCAAGTCCCGTTGCAACTTTGTGCTCTTTCTCAAAGCATTTTGTTCTAAAACATATTAATGTTTTTGTTTTTTTTGTTTCGTTTTGTTTTTGGACAAGTGCAACCTCATAAGATGGAAACATTGAATCAAAAATTAATGATTAGCATTTCCCCTTTAAAAAGAACTAATTGTAATTGTGCATGGGTATATTCTTGCCTCAGAATGCACATTGACATTGAGAGATTAAGTGACCAAAGTAATGCAAGAGAGTGTATAATGTATTCTCTTATACCATTGTGGTAAGAGTTTAATTTAATTTGATTTTTTTTGTCAATCAGTTTGCCTTGCACAAAAAATGATCTCAACTGAACTTTAGCTGCTTAATGCAACATTTCCACTTATTAAAATGTAGGCCCCTATTTATATAAATATATACATATATGCCATTTTGTTCTTACTGAATCTACCTCCCCTTTAATGTTTATCTGGGTTAAATTTAAGTTCACTCCCAGAACCTTTTTATTCCAACTGTGTAACTCCTGGTAAATTGTCTATTGAAGTGACACCATGATTAGATTATTACTGATTTTTCCCTTTAAGTTAAAGTCACTTTATTGTCACCTAAAGTAGAAAGTAGGTGTTTCCACACGGTATGTATAGTGAAAGCTACAGGAAAGGTTTAACTGATTGTATGTCTCTAACATGGAATCTAGTTTATTTTCCATGGATAGACCAGGCCCAGTTTGGTTGGTCTGATGGCAAAAATAAGAGATTATAGCTTTCATTCACTGATTGTTTAACATCGTATGGATTTATAGCTGTCCCCTAAAAGTCGATTACTAGAGTCGCTAGTCTAAAAGACCCCAAGTCGTATCTGGCATTTTGTCAGTCAAATCAATGCACTTATATGTTTTAGCCGCATACTTGTACATAGTACTATAGAAGCAAATGCATGGCCAGCTGTGAATGTCACAAACTGAGTCTCAAATTGAACACAAACTACAAAACAAACTGCGATAGGAGTGGAGAAGAGCGATAGAAGTGGAGGGCAGCATGAGGCAGGGCAAAGAGACTCAAGTCCATTGGCTGCTCTGACAACCTCTGCTGCAGTGATGACTGTGAGAAGTTGACTGAACCAGTTTTGAGTCACTTTGTGGTACAACCTCCCCTACTGTTGGCCACTGTGATCGACTCTCTGACTGACAGCCCAGCAGGAGGAACACTCCATAGTGTGCTGGGATTTTACAACCAAACCTTGATTAGAATTGTGTGTAATGTGATGTTTTCTCATCACAGCTGACAAAGTTAGACATGTGATTCTTACAGGTTGATATAAAATGACACATAGTCTATATTTAAAAAAAAAAAAAGGACAGAATAATTACATCTTCCGAGCCAAATCTGATTTGACTGAAAAAATTCCGAGTTCAGCGCAGCCCTATTTAATTAATGTATTCCCTTTGAATTTCTTGGCACTGATTTTTAAAAATGTGACTCAAGTGCAGGATACGCTGTGTAATAAAAAAGATTGGGCTGTTATAGTTTTTTGGGTATCAGTTAGCTGCAAACGTAAAGGTTGCAAGGTAATTTTTCTTTCCTTCAGAAGTATAATTGAGTTGTAGTGAAACAACTTAAGAAGATTGTGCTCTGCTTTTGCACAATTTGCACATTTTTCACTACAGGGAATGTAGTATGTGCTTTCACAGTGGAGAAACTGCATAATACCTTTAAAAGGCAACTTTTTGTTTAATGAGATTTCTGAGACTGACCTGCCAGTGAAAACCTCTCGTCAGATTTGGGTTATTTGAATCAGCAGATGATTCTCTTTGCTTTGTCACTTATAATGTAACGTGTGCAGCTGCAGATATACAGTACTTTGATTGTTATTATTCTTGAAAGATGCACAGGTTTGGGGGCAGAAACAATATAATTGAACCCTTGCATTGGTTAAAAGTCAAAGTTTTATCAGGACTGTACATTGAAAGCGCGTACATGTGGAAATGAGGTGCTCAGATTTCCCGTTTTATTAGTTTTTCGTGTCTGTGCCTTTCTTTTTTTTAATTTCAGCCTTTCTTTTACTCATTCCTGTATATTCTTTTTTTTTTTTTTTAAAAATCAGCACTCTAAGGCTACTAATTCCACTTGCACAATAACAACAAACACATAAGCTATCAATCTGTTCAGTCTGTAATACATTGAGATCTGGGAGCTTTGTTTAACTTAGCCAATTGTGTTGAAGATTTAGCAAGAAATAGCACCGAGTTCAATTTTTAAACTATTATCTGGAGTTGGGAAGGAAATGCCATGTCACTGACTGTGCTGCAGTATATGTATATGAGTAAAGAATCCTGTTTCAGTAGCTTCAAAAATGATTACCTATTTGCTAGAATTCAGTCATAAGCCACATCTGTCAAGGCCTCGTTGCAGA
The DNA here is from genome assembly GCA_029814765.1 of Acanthurus leucopareius. Classification (NCBI taxonomy): domain Eukaryota; kingdom Metazoa; phylum Chordata; class Actinopteri; order Acanthuriformes; family Acanthuridae; genus Acanthurus; species Acanthurus leucopareius. Next base: position 15,068,548 of record JAQMCX010000011.1, on the reverse strand, counting down.
AATTCGATCGAATGAAGTCTCTTCTGTGCTTCATCACACTTGTCGTTTTCCATGTGTACATGTATGTGTGATGTCTTGGGTGCTATTGTGTAAAACACTGTGTAATATCCGACATCAAACTAAGTTTGAAAAGTGATGTTAAGCTCCCTCTTGTTACAATTCCACTGACAATCAGGGAGAGACGGCACCAACATTAATCATCAAACATTTTATTTTTCCTCGCTGATCATTCCCACTAGAGTTTATAGAGAAATTTCTGCTGTAAATACATTGTACATTTTATGTTCTGAGAAGTGCTGTTTGATCTTTGTGTCAATAGAGTGACAAGTCTTATGCAAGAGACACTTTTTTGTCAGTGGAAGGCACATTAATTAGTTTTCCTGCATTTATTACATTTAACAATGAATCCATTTCACATGCTGACAAGATGTGGCTTTCTGAGGTGTGTGTGTATATACTGTATATCTCACCACTGTTTAAAAAAAAAGACACTTTTTTGCAATTTTAATGATGATTGATTAAAGTGATTTTTTCGTAAGTTAATGCATTTGATTGTGCATTATGATGGAATTTACTGTATGCAACTGTTGGTAATTAAATGCCCCCACCAAAAAAAAAAATGTTTGGTTTTAAATTATGCTCCACCTGAAATCATTTTTTTTAATATCAAGTATTTAACCTCTGCCCAGCTGTGGTCAGCTTCAATTCATGTCAGTTAATATAGATTTTGGGTGGAGTATAACTCCACAAGCTACCCATTTCTTTGTGAGCAGTTCATTAAAAGCACAGTACAGATGAGCATTTCTGCTTTGGTAATTTGTATCCCATGAATTATACAAGCAGTATATGGTATAGTTTCATTTTAATTAACTATTATCAGTAACCTGGCCATAAGTGTCCTTGTATAAGCTAGAAAAAAAATATTTGTTTTGTGTAAAAAGATCTGAATTATGAATTTTTTGATAAAAACTATTTTTGAAACATGTCATTTATGGCACTGATATGTACAGTATATCATATGTAGTCACTGTTGCTACCTTCATTTATCTCTGTACAAGTGGTTTGTGTCAAGATCTTTCATATGCAGATGGGAATGTCCTTCTCAAGTCAGAACTTTTGACTTTTCGTACTTTTAAAGAACTTGACAATGAAGCCCTGCCGCTTCACTGTAAGGCTGATCTCAAATTAGACATTGAGGTTTATTTGCATGGTCTCTGACTTGTTTGGTCGAGTGAACTTGTTTTATGAATAATGTGCAGCTTTAATTGTAGCTGATTAATTTCAGTCAAGTAACCCATATGATTAGATTTTTGCAATATATTATGATTTGTAAACAATCTGATTAAATTGTTGTTTTGATTGTTGTGTGTCATGTCCTTATAAATAAAATAATTCACAGTATTTGAATGTGAATTGTTTTTGGTAGGCAAAGGCCCTTTTTGATAACAATGTTTTGCTATTCCTTTTTAGGTTTATTATTTAGTTTATGAAATGTCTAAAATGTAAGGATATTTGAAAAATGTTCATCATATTTTCCCAATTATAATAAATAGAAAAGCAGCAAATAATCATACACGAGGAGGTGGAATTTAGTGGTTTTCTGTGAACTGCAAACCTCCCTGTTTCAACAAAAAAAAAAAATCCAATCATTTCCTGTTTTTAGTCATACATTCTGACTTATAAAATCAACAAGTACACTCTTTGTGTAACTTTCTGCATTTCATTAATAATATGACTGGAGATTAAATAAAAAGTCAGAACATTCCAATGTAGGCCTACGTATCAGCTATAACATAACCTTCTGGCCAGAAACCAGGAGTCTGCACATGTTTGAGGAAAGAAATGTACAAAAAATAAGATAAGGCTATTGAGTGGTGCTGTATGTGAACTTCTCAGCTTTAATCATTAGTCAGCCTTTTCTGCTGCAGGGCTTGCCAAAACTAACACAGGATCCTGGTTCAAAGCTGCAACACACCCTGATAGGTAACCAGTGACAAAACGTCAACCTGTTTGCTGTTTGTTGACGTTTCCATTAAACAGAATTGTAACAGCAGGAGCAGCGGGGAGTCCTGTTTACACTGACTGAAGGTATCACCAAGGCTCTAAGGAGTAATGAACTCATCTTGTCATCTTGATGGCCAGTTATTCTATACGCACCATGAAATGATACGGACCTCTGTGAAAGGTAGGTTTAGCCACTTGTTGAGTTAGCTGTACGAATAGAGAAACACGCCAGACACTACTTGAGAAAAAAACGTTATTTTGAATGTTTGCCTTAAAATTTCAAATAAACACCCTTAAACGCCAGCGTCAGGCCACAAAAAGCACCTGTTTGAATCAACATCCGCTACTGCAAACTTTGCTTTTTGGGCAAATAATTTTGAAAACACATTAATTTCACTACATATGTATTTAACAAAGCTGCCGTGTTTGTTTTTGTTTAATTTAGGCAGTGCTAGGAAGCTTTCTTGAGCTTTTTAGGACGGCTTCTTTTAGGAAACATTAAATTAACAAATTTGTAAATTAGGTTTGGTCGTGAAAGTTTCCTTATAGCGCGAGTTGCGAGATCATCGAGGTGCCGTCAAGAGTTTAGTCAAGTGGGATGTTTGTCATGCCAATATAGTTACAAATATTTATTTCTTTTATATAGTGCTCTACTGAAAAGGTTGATTCATGTCTAAAAACAAAAGGTTAAGTTGTTTTAGCATCTGTTTACAGCTGTTTGATGCTAACAAGCGCCGTTATTAGCCTTTATCACTTTGAACGGCGGCCTGTCTCGATTGGTTTATTCAGCTACTTGTTGGTCATATGGTGCCTTTCTCTTGGCTCGTTATTGCCGGTGACGTGAGGAGCACACCCTGTTGTATCCGGGTGCCCCCGTGCTGCACCTGTTGGTAATCCCGGATAGTCCGTTTCGAGCCAAACTCAGCAAACATCATTTGTAGAACAATCGAAAGTTTTTGATGAATTGACATTTGTAATGTGTGTTTTATATTCAACCCATGAGCAACTTGCAACCTTCAGAAGCTTAATGCAGTTGTTTGCGCTTGTAGGTTGCAATGGAAACTCTGCCAGTGGGCTGGACTGTGCGCACCTGTGAGCAGGAGGAAGATGGGGCAGAGCTGTTGGAGGCCAGAGCCCCCGACATAAACACAAACACACATGTCCACGATTTGTTTCATGAAGATGCACAGGTGGGGTGTTTGCTGTGAAATGCACTTTTATACACTGTTAAATCCAGTGATTATATGCTCCTAAAAGGGTTTGAAGCTCTGCCTTCAGAGGTACTTCAGAGATCAACATGTCAAATAACATCCCATCAACCTTTTCTGTGCATCCAGCACTTTAACTATCAACTACTTTCTTTTTTTTTTTAATCTAAAAGGAATCAAAGCCAGCAAACATGTATTTTAAAGTCGTAAACACCACAGTTTGCAGTGCAGAGGCCAAGTTTTGTTTTTAATCTTTGTGGTGTTATTAGTTTACCGCAACCTCTCCCATGTCTAAAGATAAGGATTTCTGACATCTTGAATCCAGCCACAATGCTTTTACTCTTGTGTTTCTCTGGTCAGGGCTTCCAACAGTCCAGTCAGCCATGGTGGAGGATCAAATTGTTCGTATGGGAGCCCGTGCTCTTTGGTACTTGGGATGGAGTTTTCACCACCTGCATGATCAACATCTTCGGTGTGGTGCTGTTCCTACGTACAGGCTACCTGGTGGTGAGTATGGACAAACTGTGCTGCTATCTCTCCCCCCTCACAAACAAAAAAGTTCAAAACAAATTAGAGCATCCTATTTTCACTTATACTCTGATGCTCAAAGATGCTGCAACCTATATAAATGACAGAAAGTTGCTCCAAAGTTGGTTCATAGTTTGCTAAGACCACCATCTTTTGACACACGAGTAGTTTAGTGAGTAGTTTATGTTTATGTCTTTGTTTAAACCATTTAGTAAACCCTTACTTGATTGTCCTCCTAAATTGATTGCCCCAAACTAATGGTGTTTTTCTTTTATTTGTATATTTATTTTTGAATTTGAAAGTGCATGTAAACCAAAAAAGAATGTTGCTGTGTAAGTTGACAAGCGAAAACATAGTTTGTCTTGTGAAAGATGGCATTTCCTCTGTGAGACCCTTTCCAGTTACTCATTGTGTAAAAATAATGAGTATATGGGGTTTTTTCTCTGGTTTAATGGACCTGATGTCACCAGAAGGCTTTCCAAACAGATGGGAAACGGTGGTGTGAGCAAGTAAAAAAATAGAGCCCCTGTTTTCTACTTTTTCCTAAGAAGACATTTTTAACCCTTGAACACATTAATCGACAGTTCGTCAACAAAATGTTGGCTGTTTCTTTGAGATATGAATTAAAGTGTTGATGTAGAAATAAAGAAAAGAGGAATGTACAAAAAATAAAAACAAAAAAGTTATTGGAGAAAAGCTATAAACATACAGGATGAACAAAGTTAGCAGTGAATTACATCAAAAGCATTAAGCAAATTCATAAGGTGCAGTACAGAGCACCTACTGTATAGATTTGTAAATTACAAACCATACATTATAAAGTTATTTATTCAGTTTTCAGCAGCAGATGAGCTTGGTGATGAAGATGTAGTGTGTGTTTTGTGTCCTGACATCATCCAGGGGAACACAGGCGTGCTGCTCGGGATACTGCTGGTCTCACTGGTTGTGCTGGTCGCTATAGTGACAGTGATGTCGGGGATCGGAGTGTGTGAGCACTGTGGTGTTGGAGGCGGAGGAATCTACTCCATGATTTCCACCGTCCTGGGCGGCAGGGTGGGGGGCACTGTTGGCCTCCTTTATGTGTTTGGACAGGTGAGTAGCAAATCTGGACTTAAAACTAGCCCTGCCCTGACTCTTTTGGATGATATTGTTGAATGAAACTCTTTTGTAACACAAACTTTACACTTTCGTATGCTGTCCCATGCTGCCTCCCACCTTGCAGTGTGTAGCTGGAGCCCTGTACATCACAGGTTTCTCTGAGTCGGTTGCTGAGGTGCTGGGTCTACAGAGCCAGTGGGCGGTGCGCGGCATGTCTGTAGCTGTTCTGCTGCTGCTGCTTGGCATCAACCTGGCAGGTGTGAAGTGGATTGTCCGACTCCAGCTGCTGCTGCTGGCTGTGCTGGCTGTCTCCACACTGGACTTTGTCATTGGGACGTTCACACATCTTGACCCAGGTACGACAGGGGGTGAGGGATGTAGACATGGGAGAGTTATGTGAGAAAGGTTAAATGAGTTTGTGCAGCTCGTTTTCTGTATGGCTATTTTAAAGCCAAAATAATCCGATAAGTATTAAGTGTTTGCCCGAGAAAAATGTGAATTTTTTTTTACAGATCTCTTCATAACTAGACTAAACTTGACTGGGACACACCCCTTGTAAATGTCATAAGTGTCATTTTTTCTGTAATAACAAGTCAAAATGCCTGCTGTTAAAAAAGAAAATGAACTCAATTGATAAAAATACAGCTAAGTTATGTTTAGGATGGGTGTGTTAAGCTTAGTTTGACTTCCAAACAGGACAGAAAAGGTTTGGGAACCTCTGAATTAGACTGTTGACTAGAATGGTCAAGTGTCTCTCTAGGCCAGTAGGTGTAGCTGCTGCATCACTTATTGTTGTCAGTATTAGTCTTCTATTGTACTGAGCCTGCAGTTCACGTCTCCTCTGGTTTCTATGGACCAACTTTTCTGATACACAGCCTGTTTTGCCCATTTGTTACCTGTTTTTTTCAAGTGAGAATTTCATTGTCCTCAGTTAGTTGTTGGTTTAATTAGACACTTCTGTAAAGTTCTGTTTCCCTTCTCTTGTGGCTTAAAAAAAAGTCTGGGACTGGCAGTGTGTTAATTGAGATTTTTCCCTTTGTTTTTCTATTGTGGTGAGGAAATGTTGCCTTTTCTGAGTAGATTGTGTTCTTCTGTTGCCCTTCAGGAAGTCCTTCCCACGTTTCCTGTTCTCACTGATTATCAACGTCCTGTCCAGTGGGAAGACAAAAGTGTTCCAGAAATCAAACCAGTCTTTTATGTGAAACAAACATAAAAGTCATAAAATAGACATGTTACCTTAAAAGAAAACACAAATGGAAAAAAACACGAAGTGCAAAACGTTCATCGCAAAGTTACTATTTTTAGATTTTTCCCAGCAGATCACAAGGAGCTCAGTGTAACCACCCAGCTGTGGACAGTGGCTAATTTTTACAAGACTATTCCTTGTATAGATTTGTTTTAAAAAAAAAAGGAAAAAAAGTCCTGAAGAGTTGTGGAGAACCAGCCATAATGGCTCCACCAGGTTTTTCCAATTAAGAGCTGCTGTGTGTGTGTGTGTTGTGATGACCTCATGGTTGGCAGAGGACCAGCAGGTCCACTAGCTAGTTGAAATAGCCCAGATTAGCATGGGCTCAACGCTCAGGCACATCCTGAAGGAAAAGGATACTGCCAATATCATGTGGTCGCAGTTTGATAACACATCCCCTGTGTACACTTGGCAAAACTGTCATCATTGTACATCACTCGCTGCCTTAGCTACGACTTGTCAGCCAAGTGATGTACAGTTTGGAAATTGTGATGATATCTTCACTTGGCAAATATTGGCATTCAGTACAACACATGATCCGAAATTTGTGTTTGGGTTGGTCAAAAAAAAAGAATACGATGTTTAAGGATCTCACCTTGGACTTGTACTTCTTTAAAGACTGAACAATAATCAATGACAATTGTTATTTTTACTCACGGTCTAATTGATCATGTAATTATTGCAAAGCTGAATAGGCCAGAATTTGATTGTATTTTTTATATGTATTTGCGTTATCATCTCGGGCTTCAGTGATCACTGATTCTTGATTTTCATCCAGTTTCAGCAGCTTTTAGAACTCAAGAACAAGTATCTTGAAAGGGTAAGGGAATGCATTACTGGGTATTATTGGGTTTTTGTACAAGTCAAGCAGTGAAGGTTATTTTGAGAGTATTAGCAGTTAAAACTAAATAGTTTTTGAGTTTTGCACTGACCTTTGATGTCCCATGTTAATCCAGTCATGCACTTTATGCTGTCAAAATGCACTCTCAGCCACTTTCTTTATGTCTACAGTGAGATGCTTAAGACTCTGTGTTAGTATTATGAGAAAGCCAGCTTAGGAGTATTACTCTATGTACGCGAACTCTCACCTGCAGAATGACCTGGTTTTCTCATTTTCCCAGCCACAAGAATCTGTTATGAGACTGATTCTGACAAGTCCTTCCTGCAGTACTGTGTCAAGAAAAACTGCATGGTTGCAACATGTAAAACAGCTCAGGGTAGCGCTTATTCATCCCAAATGAGAGTACAATTTATTTCCCAATTGGAGTCTCTGAATGTAGTAAATGATTTACTTAGGTCAGTAACACTGCCATCATATTGTCTCTGCAGCCAAACAACAAAAATGCAAAACCTCCTAAGTGTGGTGCACAGATGAAATACAATCTAACACGCCTCACCCAGTCCCATTCCCTCTAGTTGAAGCCTATTCCCCACAGAACAGGAAGCCGTAATGTGCTCCTTGGGTCTTGGACTTAGGGTGTTAACCAGACTCACCCACATTTTTGGAAAATGACAAAGAGAGAAGGCCGGAAACTGAGATCTGAGGCCTGCTGCTGCTCCAGAGAGCGCTACATCATCTCTCCCTGTGATCCACACAATAATATATAGTTTTTGATCGTCCCAATGGGACCTGCCTCACCTCTGTAACATTACAGCCTGCCCTGTTCCCCCATGTGCAGCAGTGCATGCTGGTTTTTGTGGGAGAGCGAGAGGTCAGTCTGTCAGTGGGAGAGGCCTCAGACACTCATGTAATCTGACTACACATTCCAGTCGGTATCAGAGGAATGCTGAGCCCCACTCTGCCAATACACTTGCTCCTCAGACGGTAAAAAAAAAAAAAAGAAATATCAATGCTCTCTCCACACCTTTGTCTAAAAACCTGTCCGCTCTGTAACCCTTAAAGCAACTTCACAATTGATTACCCCAATTAAAGATTTGGTATACAAAATAAAGAAGAAATTTTTAACTTTAGTTATTAAGAAATTGCAATCATGCAATTTAGTAGCTGGATGATAGTTTTCACTTCACATAGAGTTTAGCATCTCATTGAGAGGTGCTTTGAGCTACATTGCTACTATATGCCTGCTACTATGTGCAAATGTACTGGTTCTGGCACCTATGTATTATTATATTCTGCTTACATGGTGCATATTCATAAATAAAGTTGTATTTCATCAAATGAACGCAGAGTAACTAACTAACTAACTAAGAATGGTTTCTGGGCAGCTATTACAGTGATGCTGCCATCTATAGTCTGCTGTTTGCACGGTATTTGCAATATGAGGCCAACAGCAAATTTTAGCACCAAGGCTCCTAGTTAAGGTGATCTGACAATGGCTTTATATAGGTACATTATCTGAGGGAGGTGATTATATTTTTTAGTTCCATCAGATAACGGGAAACTTGCACAAAAGTTTTACTTGAGCGTTTAGTTTGTGTTCACATCAATTGTTTTGTCTCATAAATAATCTCTTAATTGAACCCTCATATAGTCAGGCCTGGTTGGATGTTGGAGTATGATGTTGTAATATGGGTGGGGAGCCCACAGTGCAGACATGAACACCGACTGCCCGGGATTTGTTAGATTCTGATTGTTTGGACAGAGGGCGGTCTCACGGGGTCACAGAGTGAACAAGAGTTTGGGCTCCGAGTCTCATTTGATGTCAGTTTTCACAGCCTCGTTAAATTCCTATTCTGGAGGACACTTAAAATAACTGGCATATCCAGTCGTTATGGTTTTCACTTTTGTTCAAAACAAAAGAAGAAATGAGCATTATCCCTCTCTCCCTTCCTTCTCTCTTTGTCTCCCTCTCTCGCTCACTCTCATTCTTTCTCTAAAACTTGGAAGCTGCTGAGCTTCTGAAAAGGGTGGTGACTTCCTTTTGGATAAACATGTCATTAATCTGAGAGAACGCATTCTTTCCCATCGCAAGATAACCAACGGGGAAATGTCCGGTGTCGTAACACAGGCGGGCCCTTCAGATTGTGCCGTTTTAAATGGCCCCCACCGATGCAGAACAATTTCTTCTCCTGTACATTCAACAAACTGAGACTAAACTGACCTGTCCTGACATCAGGCTGCATACTTTTAGAGTGTCTCGCTGCTTATTGTTGTCTTTTATCTTAATTCAAAAAAGACATGCAACACTCTCTGAATGCAGGCATGAGATCCCAGTTAAGGTGGTGCTGCAGTAAATCAGTTACAACTTTTTTAAGGAGCATCATGCATTTCTCAAGTTTCCTCTGTTTTGCTGCCAATTGTTGATGCATGCTAGACCTTTTATTTTGAGTTGGAGGATTAAAAAAAACTGAAAAAAACATCATTTTGTCATAAAATTTTGCTTCATTCTGTTTCAAATTAGACAGATTTAACTGTGACTGATATAATGCAATATATTTTAGACCTGTGTCTGATAGTGTAGGTCTTTCCAAGGAAAGTCCCCCGGTGCAGACATGTCGTGCGTAGATGTGCAGTTAGTCTCAACTTTTCCATGAAGTGTGTTGAAAATACTCGCCAGTGATCATTTTGGGCAAAAGAAACCCCCCCCCAAAAAAACACTTAAAGCCAAAAAAACAATAATAACTTCACAACAATGTCAGTGATACAATCAAATCATACTGCAGCTGCAAGAGGCAAGTCCAGCACTTTGACCATTGCTGAAAAGAAGATGATTTGAAAGTTTAGGAACATTAAAAATATAGAAGGAGATAATTTATCACAATGTCTGTATCAAGGAAGCTGAAAACAAAACACACTTGAGTGTTGAAATAGATCAGGTCTTCAATCACATTTCCCTTTACCTATATTTTAATTCACAACATTTTATTGATAAGTCAATAAATATTGCACAAGATATGATGCAAAAATTTCATGTTAACATCTACACACAGATGTTTCTGTTTTGCAAGCTTAAGCCCAAGCATACTGCAACTTTGAGTTACACAGAGAATGAGTTGTCATTGATTTACTAAGAGAACTTAGCAAACTCTCATCTACAATAGATATCTTATGATACAATCAAAAGCTCCTGAAATGCTACTAAATGGACCTTTTGGTGAGATTTTTCTCTACAAGCCTGAGAATGTTCTAAAATCAGCTTGTTCTGCTAAATCAAACCCCATGATAATCAAGACCTTCAACACAACATAATGTCTAACATGGTGTGCATTTTATACGAATTTTCTTAGTCAGGCGTGACAGCAGTTCACAGGTTTATACTGTTGATACTTTTCACTGTTTCCTCAGTGAAGACATGCTGGTAATCCGGCATGAAGGTCAGAGCTGATGTGCTTTGTGTGTTGTTGTCTCCTGATGCAGAGCATGGTTTCATTGGTTATTCAGCTGGGCTGCTCAGCAGTAACACGATGCCAGATTACAGCTCAGGAGAAAACTTCTTCACCGTCTTTGGGGTCTTCTTCCCTGCTGCTACAGGTGAGGTGAAAATGTCAACACTGCAGCCCTTCACCTGCATTTCTTTCTGCTTCATATGCCGTGTTAAAATACATATTGTATTGTACAGTCTGTTGTGTACATTTTTGTGGTTTGTGTGTGTGTGTGTATGTGTGTATAGGGGTTATGGCAGGCTTCAACATGAGCTCAGACCTTCAGCGGCCTGAACACAACATCCCCGTGGGAACGCTGGCAGCTGTATTCACCTCGTATGACGACCCCTCAACACACACACAGCAATATTGAGAAATGAGAAAACAGCACATGAAGACACGACATAATAAGTGCACAAGATTACAACAGCTAGAGTAAAAGTGTGCAGATCCGTAGTAAAATGAGTTATACTGTAAGAAACAAAGAGAAAATGCTTTGGGATCACACAGAGTGTGCTACAAAAAAACCTGAACCTTAAAATGTTAAGTTGTAATAGCAGCATGTCAAAAAATAAAAATGACTATCTTGTAAATTTCTTAATCTAAATTACTAAATCTTATGTTACATGGACAGTTTTCAAAAATACCACTCTGAAGTCCTCTCCTTAAGGTATAAATCATCTAAAAGGGTACTTCCCAAATGTTTTGATTTTACTTTTATGCTCTCAGACTGTCGTGGGATCTCTTTTAAAGGGCAAAAATTTCCACCTTCATTGGAGAGAACAAACCCACATTCCCATCATAGTTCCATAAGAGAGTGAAGCTGTCATTACACCATTTTTCCTATTAATAGTGAGAAAGCAGCACTTGTTAATAGCTCTATGTGGTGGACTGTTGGTGACCCACAGGTGGTTCCTGTATCTGGTCTTTGTCTTCCTCCTGGGGGCCATCTGCACCAGAGAAGCTCTGCGTTATGACTTCTTGATAGCAGAAAAGGTAAACTACTCTCTTTCTGTTTCCATTCTGCCTTGTTTAGAGGGAAGAGGTGAAGTGAGGGGATTCCCCATGATGGCTCACTTTGTAGATGCGGTGCGGTTAGTACAGGCTTTGTTTGCATGCATGTTCTCAACCCCGACATGTAGGGCCCTTTGAAGTGGAAACACATATACTTTACACCATACCTGAGTTCAAGGATATGAAAAAGACTGGGTCTGTCCTAATGCCCACACATGTGGTTTTGAGCACTTTGACATTAGCTTAGTAGTAGACAAGTCTGTCCCACGTTGGAGAAACGCATAGTCTATTTAAACTACACTTGATGCATAATTTTCCTTATGACCAAAGTGAATAATCACAAGTAACAGCTCTACACTAGCTCTACACCTGTCCAGCTGTTGGTTTTAAAACCAGTAAAATGGATTTTAATAAACTAACATGAGGAGGATTGAGTTTATGATGAGCGAGATTCAGGATGAATGTTATCATTCAGACTACAAGGTTATGGCAGGACCTCCACAGATGATTATCACGTAAGATGAACTCCTCTCTTCTTGATGGGGCTGATGAGAATAGCACATATCTAACACTGTCAGGAAGCATGCTTAATATATATAAAACTCTATTTATCAATGAATTTATTAAGGATGTTGAAACCTTCAAAAATGTTATCAGACAAAGCATTAAACGTCATATTAAGTCATATTATATTAAGTCCTTTCATGGCCTCTGTATAGCTTTTTTTAATTGGTTAATTTATTGTATTATTCCTCTCTGCTTCTAAAGGTGCATTTTTGTTTTCATTTGATTTTAACTGTATTATCATATGTTATCCTACTTGTTTGTGCCAACAAATCATCTGAGATAAGTTGCACCATGAGCTCTCATATACTGCAAAATACATCACACAAGCACCTGAAAACTTACAGTGCTGGTACACAGATCTTTTTTAGGCAAAACATATTGTGTGTAAACTGGAATTGCAGCACTCCAAAAACACAAAACCGTAATCATCTGTCCTCAGCTGATCATTTAATATAACAAAATATAACTTCAGTAGTAAAGTCTAGACTTGTAACAAAGTATATTAAGCAAATCATAAATTGCTTATTGAAGACAAGCTGTGCAAGAAAATTGAATTCATTGCTTTGAAGGTGGTCTGTTGCGCATTTGACTCTATAACAGACTCTGCTGCAACAGTCTCACACATTGTGTACATTACATGTCTGTGAAATGGAGGTTTGACACTTGAACTCTGAATTCTCATCAACAGTGAGCCTGTGTTTGGCTCCATATGGACAGCTGATGTTAGATGGACGGGGTATGATGTGTTTAACTTGTGCAGAGTAGAGCTAAGGTTGGATTCATGCACGTACAAAAACACACACTGACTGTTCACACTGTTCAAAAAAGCAACAACAGAACAGCACAGACACATAAAAGCATATTTATTTTCTGTTTATTTGGCCTAGAGGCTGTGAGAGAATGCATATAATTTTAGTCAGGACCCAGATTTTTCTAAATTGCATCCACATTTTGGTAATTTTCATGATATTCCCTGTTTATAGTTTATTTTTTTATTATAATTTTAAATTCTGTGGTTTCGTCTTTGTTTTCTTCATCACTTAAATCACAGAGTTGTGAGTGGATGGTGCTTCTAAAGACAACAACAAGAAACTCCTTTGCTGTCCCTCTGACATCTTATGTGTGCAATCAGTGTATCATCAAAGCAGGGCTGTGATTGATTTACTATCAGTGTCAAATTAAAATTAGATTTTTCTTTGACCAATCACTGACTCAACGTCCTTGAATTCTCCATCAGTGGTCAGTTCTCATTGTTTTCATAAAAGCCTGGCTGCAGCGGAACTGAACTGGGTGTAGCTGTTGTGAGCTCTCAACCCCACCCCATCCTCTTCCACCCTCTGTTTGTTTTCCCTCTTCCTCCAGGTCTCCTTGGTGGGTTTCCTCTTTCTGCTGGGCCTCTACATCTCCTCCCTGGCTTCCTGCATGGGCGGCCTGTACGGAGCACCCAGGATCCTCCAGTGCATCGCCCAAGAGAGGGTCATCCCAGCTCTGGCTTTCCTGGGAAGAGGGGTGGGTGGATGAATTGGATGGAGCCATTAAGGGAAGAATGTCTTGGCTTTGACTGCATACTGAAAAATATTAGCTGGAGTCACAATTACGTAAATGCAGATTACTAAGTGAGAGTATGTGTTTATGAATCAATGAGTTCACATTCACGCAGAGGAATTACTTGCTTCAACTTAAACAGGACACTATGTTATACTGTGACTAGTTGAATTGTCACTTTAACATTATTATAGAACTTGGGTGACATCATTTATTTGGACCTTTTACTAACATAGTGATACATTTTTTATGTTGCGCCTTTTTGCATCACCAATTGTTGCACTACTTATTACATATGCCTTTTTTTGTCTTCAACTACAGTTAACTTTGCTAGTGCGAGAAAAATGCTCAAGTCCACAGGTAAAGAAACTCGATGTTTAACAAGATTGATGGCAGCTTGCCACTCAAGCACCATTATTGATCTTGGAAAAAGTAGTTTGATGAACAATCTCAGCTGGTGGTTCCCTAACTTGTACATTTAGTAACATATGTTTTTATCTGTTTTGTCATTATACTCAGGTGCATTGGAAATTTGCATGACTTCTTTTTCTGCATTTAAAATAATATAAAAATAAAAAGTAAAATAAAGTCAGTCATATTCATATCACAAGTAAAACTTCACTATTGGACCCAGAGATGAAAAGTGCATGAATTTGTCTGTTTATAGCAAACAAAAAAAACTCCACAGTAACTAAGCTTCATCCTTGAACTTAAAAGTTGCATAACCACTGAACTATTCACTAAATCATATTAACATGAGTCATGCAAAGTTTGTAACAGTAATATAGTCCCTGATTACCTGCAGTAATCTGCGAATTGTAACCTAGTAAGTGTGTGCAGCTTGAATGTACAGGGGGGTGTGGTGGGTGGACTCGACAGGAAACAGTGACAGGACTGCCTAACTATAGACTGCAGACTCCACTTCATAGAAGTGACTGAACTGACAGCATTACAGCAATGAGTTACGACTCACTGCTGCCACACAACCACGCACGCACACATACACAACCACACACGCAATCTCACACGGACACAGACACAGTCACAGTCACGTTGACGTCCTGACCCCATCCACCTCCACTTTTCCTCAGATTTCCCTGGATGGCAGCAGCGTCTGACCTCTCTCAGCGGGTTGGAATGAGGCTCTAGACATCTTGGCCCAAATCAAAGCTTCAGAACAAACGCAGGAAGGGGGCGACGGGCAGGGCCCTGCTCCCTGTACTGTGTGCTCTGGAGGCCCGCCAGGCACACAGCAGTACTCCTTAAACTGTGTGATAGGACCTGGGAAGTGAAAGCAAGCTGGCTAACAAACCACATGTTAGAACAATGTATCCATTTTGAGAAAGGGCTTATTGTTGGTACGCCAGATTGTCTCACTGTTACAGATGGTGTTTCACCTACATTTTAATGATTTTTAGATGATCAGGTCTAAATCTGGAATGAACAGAAGTTAAACCATTTTTAAGTCAAGTTACTCACTCTCTTACTACCTACTGGGGAGCACAATAGGCTAAAATGGAGGCTGTAATGGAGTATTGACACTTCTAACTAAGAAAATATCAACGCTATAAGTGGGAGTTCAAATGAAATCATGGAAAGATGGAGTAGTTTATGTAGCAGTACTGTAAAAAGATACAACCAGATTTATATATACATGTTGGTTATTTTTACACTGCTGTTTTTTGGCAAATTCAAATGTTGACAAAAGCAGTATTTTAAAATTAAAGATACAGTAGAAGCAAAATGTATATCTGTGAAAAATACCCTGGACAGAGAGCTAACTTTTTGCTGATTTGCTAATGTGCTAGCAGTCCCCCACCACTCTAAAACGTGCTTTTCTTTTGTTAATGTCACCCAAAATGTCAGACCTTGACTATACTGAGTTAGATCTGTGCGAAGTTTTGTAACTAGAGAAGTAATTTCGCTTCTGGAGAGGGAGGTTTCTGTTCTCCACTAGGCCACATTTGAATAGGGTTGGGTACCGAAATTCGGTTCCAAGTATGAACCGAATCAAAAACAGCAGGTACCGGGTACCCACAAAAAATATTGTTTTCGAATTTATTTATTTATTTATTTGCTGGAGAAAAAAACATTTATAACTATGATGTAGATTGTGCTTTAGAGGCAAGAAGTTATTGAAATGACAGATAGGAAATGACTTTTAGACAATATTACATATATAAATTTTACACTGGTTTTAGCATAATTTACTGAGAATTCTCTGCTTTGGTTATTTCCTGATTCATTCCGGGTACCCACAAAAAATATTTACATTCGGTTCTGCGGTTTTTGGACGCACTTGTAACCTTTTTTACAATGGCTGCGTGTCTGCCAGGACCTGTCTGCCAGGAGTCAGGACCTGTCTTATGTGACTAGGTCACGCATTCACGCTGACTTCAACACGCCGGAGGAAAAAAAAAAAAAAAAAACACCGGAGAAACAAGACGAAAAAGCAGTGGCTAACTGGGTTAACTATGCATGATGGACCATGGAAATCTACGGAAGCCCTAAGCGGACATGGTTTATTTATTTTTTTTTTTTACAAGCCTTCTTCTCGAGATAACGAGATAATATCTCGCTCTAAAGTGTGGCTTCATTTTGAAAGACAAAGAGATGAAAAAGGAAAGTGCAACATATGTCATAAGCTAATTAG
>JAQMCX010000011.1:15010965-15052262 GCA_029814765.1 Acanthurus leucopareius | reverse complement strand
TCATAAGCTAATTAGCTGCAAGACAGGTGCAACCATTTTCTTAAAAGGTAAAGGAATAAAGTTACTTTTGTTAAATAGACAATTGACCTTCTATTTTTTTTACTATTTTGGAATTGAAATATGGAATCATTAGGAACCGGAATCGATAAGCAGAACCAGAATAGGAATCGGATTCATAAAAATCTTAACGATACCCATCCCTACATTTGAATTTGAAATTTTACTGTAATTTTACAGACATGTAAAATTTCAAATTCAAATGTGTCCCGAACAAGCTAAACATATACGTTATGAACTTGAGAGTCAATCATAGGCATAGAAACCTCTTGTGCAGAGAGGATGTGTCAGTGCAGAAAGTGACCGTTGCCGTTGGCTAAACCACCAACCCTGTGTCAGCCTGTTCCAAGCTAACAAGCTAATAAATACAAATGAAAACAAATTTCCGACATCAAATCTTCAATTCATAGATCCAGAATTTTTCAATGTGTAAGAGAGAGAAGATGTGCTGTCAAACACTTTTTCATAGAGTTTCTTTGCTTTTTATGTAGAAAAACTATGTCAAACAAAATATCAATTATAACAGAGTATTTTAAAAATGTGTAAGGGGGAGTTAAACTTCTATTATAGTTGTCACTTTTCATATCTCTTCCTCTCTAACAGAAAGGGCCAAACAGGACCCCAGTGACGGCTATCTGTCTGACCAGCCTGCTGACCATGGCCTTCATTTTTGTCGGTCAAGTCAACGTGCTGGCCCCCATCGTCAGCATCAACTTCATGCTCACCTACAGCTTCATTGACTACTCCTACTTCAGTGTGGCCATGACCTTCCAGCTGCAGACTAAAGACAAGAGGAACTCCCTTGTCCCAGCTAAAACAAACCACTGTAAGTCAAACAGGCCCAGCTCTAAGCCTCTAATTGAGACCACTACACCAAACTATGGGAGTAGTAGAGGTGAGCGCTCGCAAAGTAAAGGCACTCTGTTGGAATTCACCAAGGACATGGACCAGATCTTCCCCCCCATGACAAATAATGAAGTTGGGGCTGACAAGACATCCTCCATGCAAGAGCTGGGCAGCAGATGCAAGGGCAGAAGGGCTAATGTAACCACTAAGCAGAAGCTGATGGACAGCTTTGGCTTGGACCAGAACAGCAATAAGTTCTTAGAAGAGAAAGCAGAGGAGATGACTTCAACTGAGCCACATGAGGAGGCTGAGGTGCAGTGTGAACGTGGAGAGCCGAGGGCTGCAGAAGAGCTGCAAGTCAAAAGCTGTTCAAACATAGACAGTGCTGAGCAGGATTCATCAGCTGAGCTTCACGATCACAGCACAGGTGACCAGCTTCAATTATACAACACTAGAATTTATGAGACCAAACAGGAGAGGACATCACAGAGATTAAGTGTACCTGTTTTTAATAACCTGAGCCTTTGTTTAATTTTTCAGGTGCTGGGAGTAAAACAGAGCATCCCAGCTCTGATATCAAACCTATGCAAAATTCATTCTTTGCAAAGTTCTGCAACCACTGGGTTTCTCTTATTGGGGTAAGTTACATGTTTCATGTTGTAATTTCTTTTTGTTCTCATTTTCATTTTCATTTTTAGATAAAGTTTACAGAATTTAACAAATAACGAAAATAAATCATTTGTTTTCTTTCAGGCACTGAGCTCCATATTGATTATGTTTGTTATTCAGTGGATGTATGCCTTAGCAAACATAGTTGTTGCTTTGCTGCTCTTCCTCTACATCGGGAAAACAAGTCCTGGACTACCTACAGGTGACTTTCATCAGTTTATTTCCAGCCTAGAGACATTTAGCCTGGCTTCATAATGGGTCCCTGTCAGTCTGAATTTGGACTTAATGTGCATTTGGTCATAGGCACTCTGAAGTTGTAAACTGTGAAGCTTTTTGATAATGTACTACAGCCAGCATCAATACTAGCACCTGTAGCTAATGTTAGCCTGCTGTCATAACTGCATCCATATTTCCAATGGAAGACTGAGTGTGATTCCACTCCAGTAAAGCTCTGGTTGGATTTTAGCTAAACTTTAGTGATTATTCTCAACAGACCAGAATAAGTATTTTATATACTCGTGTTCCAGTTGTTCGAATTTATTTATTTATTTATTTGCTGGAGAAAAAACATTTATAACTATGATGTAGACTGTGCTTTATAGGCAAGAAGTTATTGAAATGACAGATAGGAAATGACTTTTAGACAATATTACATATATAAATTATACACTGGTTTTAGCATAATTCACTGAGAATTCTCTGCTTTGGTTATTTCCTGATTCATTCTGTTGTGTGCTGAAAGCTCTTTATGCCTGATGTGTTATTTTTGTAACATGTTTACAAGGCCATTCCATTTGCTTGTGTAACTGAAGGCCTTTTATAATTGTAGGAGTAGTCTGCTAGTTATGTGTCATATAACCTCAAGCCCGATCTCTGTGTGTTTTAGTTCTATAATATTAGATAATTCAAACTATCCCATTATGCTTGACAAGAGATCTCCTGGTTGTAGCTTATGTTTTTTAATTTAGTCACCTCATGCTCAGTCATTATGAAACCTGGTAATGTACTCAGGCACAGTGCTGTGAGTTTCACTTTTCGTCTTTTTGCCAGGAAGGCTGGCAGCTGTTGTGGCTTAGGATGTCTAGAATAGCTGGATGAGACACCGAGCATCTGTGTGTTAAACTCACCACATTACAGCGTGCCTCAACGGTCTGACTCACGACATTTCTGAGCACAGGCTCCGCAAGTGTTGCACACTTGTCCCACAGGTGGTCAACAATCTGCGGCTGCACCTTCTGTGCACGGACTTAAATATTGACACAATAAAAAAAGGGTCTCCATTGTAAATTTGAACTTAATATCATCACATGTTTTGTGCCTGTTTTCTGAAGTCGGTGTTGAAATTAACAAACCATTTTGAGCTTGTTTCTGAAAATAACACTTTGGATTTTGATTGATTTGCAGGTATTGCAGCTCGATTTAGCTTTTTCAAGTGGCTCAAATCATCATTGAACAGCATTTGCAGGTATTGTTTTGTTGTTATGGTACAAAATGGCCAATAAGGAATTAGTTTGTGGGACTGATTGAATGACAATGACATGTCACTAATCAAAAATGTTTTTATTTGAGTTGTCTTTCCGGCAGAGACTGAAACTAAACATAATTTTCAAACTTACATGTAAATGTAGATTACAGATATGTATTCCTAATCTATTTGTTCTTGTGTAATTAAATCAAGATGAAAAAAATTTTTTCTTTAAATATCAGTAGTTTTCAGTAATGTGTCACCTGAAACCCAACTTCCTGATCTGTTTCTCCATCTTTCAGGAGTAAAGGATCTCCTCGGGATGAGATTGTGCTCACACCCTCTCTGTCGGGCGTCGGGCTGACGACCAAGCAGCTGACCGAGGAAAATGCTGACTTTGCTTCTCGTCACCGCCATCACCAATCCTCCTTCATTAGGGCCGACAAGATGGTGCAACCACCACACCACTGACTGACTTGAACACTGCTCTGTGACTTGTCACAGCTGTCAGCCTGAGACCACATTTTTCTGCCTCAAACCGTTAGCGAGCCTCATGTTGCCCCGTGGGTCACTTCATGCAGATGTATTGAGGTTAAATGGATCAGATCTTTTTGCTGTGGCGGTTGGATGAAATCTGAGTTTTGTTCTAGAGTTGCACAAAGTGTGTTTGGCTGTGTGTGAGAACAAGAAAGATATTTATTGACTGGAAGTAGATGAGTCTTTTGCTGTAGTCGGTTTTTCTCAATATACTTTATGGCTTTAATTTTGACTTTAGTATTGCAATGTTGAAAACCATCCACTGTTAAAAGTTTTTGGTGACAGACAACTGGGCCACTTTCAAGAATTCAGGCCATGGTGCTGCTCGTGTGGCTTAACCATCCTGCGTACATGTGACATAAGGGTCTAATTAAAATATGGTATTTCACGACTGCATGTATACAATTTGTTTTTCATTTAAAATGTCTTCCAAGTTATTTTTAGTTTGCTCTCGTTGTTGTCAGTCACAATTTGGAGGTGATCTAAGTGACAAAACGAAATAATACATTTGTTACCAGTTTCTGATTCAAAACCAAAGTTTAGTGAAAGTAACTAAAAGGAAAAGTATCTGTCACTTAACTTCTTCAGCAAAATGTTTGACGGGAGAATTTAAAGCAAAGATCAGGAGGTAAAGTAAACTTTTATTACCAGTCGGTTGAAAGACAAATACCAAAGCTGAGCAATATTTTAATATAAATAAAGCAGAAATCAAGAGTTGCAAGATGCACCGACAGCTTAATCCCAAAACTCCTAGAGAGACTGGTATGTAGATTATAGAGTTGTTTTTTAAAAATAAAGAAGTAACATAACATTATGGCACATCCATCATAATATTTATACTTAAATGCTGGAAACAGTGCCACAGACACATTCTTCAGTTGTGTTCAGTGCTGTCAGGTGACAATTTTAAAAGAAAAAGATGTGATGTTAAACAATACAAGCTTCAAAGTGCATAAATTCAGACCAAAATGTGTTATTACATGTGCTTGAAAGGGTCAAACTTTGACATTTTGCACATGACTGTGAGCCACTCTGCTGTTAAAAAAATCTCAGTCAGCATCCTGTTGTCACAGAGATCAAATCATTGTACAAGGAAAAAGGTCAAACCAGCTCACAGAGGGAATAGGAAGTGATTTGAAAACAATTTGATTGGATTTCAATCACCTGCTGATTATCTGAATGTCTGTGTTGCGTAAGGCCATGTTATTTGAGTGAATTTGGCACTCACAGGCATAAAAAAAAGTCCCAGTTCTAGCAGCTCAACTGCAATGCTGTGAAAACCACTTCCTCTTAGAATTTTGTTTCCCAGTGCTGCAACCGGCACACGATGATCTGTGAAGACACTGGTACCATGTTCCTCTTCAACTTCTCTGTGCATTAGATGTTCTCTCAGCAGTGGAGCTGTTGGTCTGTTTCTGTTTATGACCATCCTCGCCAGCTATTAACAATACAAACCTTAGCTGCAGAATGGGACAGTGCACAGTGTAAAACTTTAATATCTGAATATTTCAAAGATGATGCCTTGAAGTGTAAATGGTGTTAATAAAATACACATTTAGATCAGACCTGAACAATGTAAACTCCTTGTTACACATTTATTGTGCTTTTGGCAGTGTTGAAAGAAGTACTCAGAGCTACCAATAAAACAGTGTAGGGATGCTCCATTGCACGTAAAAGTCAGGTATTCAAGTTTTTATTTAATATATAATTTATTTCAATATGTAATTTAATTTTTATGTGTAATTTCTGCTGCTCTCTCTCATTATAATGAAAAAAAAATTGTAGTTTGATGATGTTGTGAAGTTGCTTGGGATCATGGGATTTGTTTATTTCATCATTAAACAGCCACTATTGTAGTTTAAAGTCTATCTGACTCAGGCAGGTATGTTTACAGATGAGGTTATGTTTAAGTGTTTATTCACAGTACATTAATTATTATTCCCTTACTTCTTACTTCCCTCCTCTGACTGGTGTTACCTCAACTAAAACTGAAGCTAACTGAAACCTAGCATAGACTTGAATAAGATATCAAATTTTCTAGGTTTAAAGATCCAGTGTGTCAGATTGAGGTGTACCTATTTGTAGAATATGGAAAAAATTGTACAGAATAGACAGATGTTTGTGTATCATCACCTGAAAGTCGGAATAGCCACGTTTTCATTATCTTAGACTGAGCCTTTTTTATCTGGTCCTCATTCACAGGAGCTGGTCCTCATTCATAGAGTCCGCCATGTTGCACCGCCATGTTTCTACAGTAGTGCAGATTGAATGAACCAAGTACTGGCTCTAAAAAGGACCTTTCACGTTTTACACTGCAGGTTTTTCTAAAAGGGGAGGCTTATTTCACTGCATTTCAGTAATTTAATGCACTTGTTGGACTTTAAGTGGACATTTAAGTGTCTGCACTAAAAACTTCACTTCCAATTTTTCTCCCACATGTTTAATAGCTGAGGTGAGGGTGTTGTGTCTCTGTGGTCAAAAGTCTTTTATACAATTTATTAGTGAGACTGTTTTTAGCTGTGAACTTTCAACAGTTGCAAAATCAAATGTCAGCCATCACTGATCCTTCTTTTCTGTGAAGATTTGTTTTCTCTGATGAGTTTTTATTGTTAGCTTACATTGCAAATAACTAAGTCACCCGTTAAATTATGATTCTGTCATGTCAACAGTAGGTCTTGCCTTGGCCCCCAACACATTTTCCAGATTTATCCCGGTCAGAATACATCCTATAAACAGTCTGACCTCTGTAGATCAGTCTGGCTCTTGCTAAAAGATGAGACATGTGGGACTCTCTGCAGTGGAATTTGTTGAGGTGTATATCTCAAACTGATTTAATGTCTCTGCCCTGATCGATCACAGTTGTATAAAAAGTTATTAATTTACAGACTCCCTCCTGTCCAAATTTAAATATCTGCTCAATATCTGAAAATATTACTTATGAAGCTTTTTTGCACAAAATAATTGTTGTTGTAATATTTAAAAAATAAAAATGCTTCCATCACAAAGTAATAGCTCAGTATTGGCTTGTCAATGTAGTATTAAGACATGTCATTATAAACACTTTGTCAGTATTGTGACTTTGTATGTCTATACTGTGATACTGCTAGGTAGGTTGGAAATATACTTCATTCTAATGACTAAACCAGAGTCTGTGAGATTCTTGACTTCTCCTTGAAGTTGTCATACTGGACATAAATGGTTCGTAATTTAATTTTTAATCAGGAGTAAACAGTAAGGCATTTTTTAGATTGATTTCAAAACTTTTAAGTCTCAAAAATCTGTCATGGCTGAAAAAGATTTTTTTTTTTTTTAACTGCATGACTTCCGACAACACCTGAAGGCAGCAAAGACAGTCTTTCGGTTGAATAACAGGACCGAGTGAAAACTACCCCAGTGTGTGCGCGTGCGTGTGTGCGTGTGTGTGTGTGTGCAGCAGGAGGAGGAGGAGGAGCCCGGGCTCCTCCGCTGTGATAACAGGCTGCTGCCTCGGCTCTGTTATCTTCCGTTCCCCGCCGTCGCAGCAGCGGAGCCCCTCCGGACCTGAACTAGGATTTATTTAATTCTTCTGAAACTTCACCTACAGCCGGAGCGCTCCTCCCATGGTGTCCCCGGGAGACTCCTCGGCCTCTACTCGACTATACGGAAACTATCGGCGCCCGTTTTGGGGTCTTGAAAAATCATGGAAACGTGGTTTGTGAATCACGTCCTCGGTTTGTCGCTGTCGGTCCTCCTGCTGGGTCTGCCGGGGCCCCTCGGGGCAGGGACCCCCAGTAACAACAGCACGGATTCGCTAACGGCAGGATATTATTATTCAACCGCGTCGGATAAACTCAGCGACATGGAAAACAATGCAACTTCAACTTCTTACTCCAGCGAGAGTTTATCACCATCACAGAGAAACATCCTGCTCACACACACCGCTGAAACACACACTGCTTCTACCGGAGTCCTCGGTAAGATCACTGTCACTGAGGCCTGCAAAGGAAAGTGTAACTTTGTAGAAAAACTCTTAATGAGTTGGATAAGTTCTGGCTGACTCTCCTGCAAAGTAATGCTCCATTAATGTCTACTTTCATTTCCAACTCATTAAAATGAGCTAAAGTTGGTGGATTAGACAGAAATAAATCAGCCAAGCTCATTTACTGAATCAGTTAGAGCTATATGAACATTATGTGTTTGTTGGCAATAGTCTCTCAATTACAAGTCCATTTATTCAAAGTTAGGATTTCCTGTTGGATTGTAGCTGCTTGAATTATGACTGAAAAAGTTAAATGAAATAAAGTTTCTCATGCTACTCTTCCACAGGTTGCATAACACATTGAATTCAAGTGTTATGCATCCTAGAAACATAACAGTCATTAAACAAGTGCCCTGCTTTTTGTTTTGTTTGCTAATAGGCCTGTAAGTACTATTTTCATTACAAGATTTATCTATTTATTAATATCTTGATTGATTGATTCATCTGTTGCTCGGAGGTTTGTCAGAAATTGCAAAAAAAGTGTCCATAAAAAGTTCCCACAGTGTTTGACCAACAATTCAGAGTCAATTATTCATAGTTGAGTATCACATAGACATAAGCAGATATATTTGCATTTCTGCTGATTGAACCAGTTCATTTTTGTTTGAATTTACAGGCAAACAGTGAATTATTAATTTCAGTTGATCTTCAGTATAAAGAGTGTTGTTATGGCTCATACTTAGGTTGATGTGTTGCTGTTGCGGCAAAAGTCTTGACAATTGTTCCTCATCTCATACAGGTGTTAATAAGCTCTGTGGGCTCCTGCATTCATTGGCCAAACCTTTACTCTCTTAACAGTAAGCACGGGTTAGAGCATCCTAACACATGTGCAGCATGGTGGGCTGTAAAATTTAGAGGAGTCCATTAAAAAAACACAATCCATTAAAAAAAAAAAACATTCTGGTCTATTTTGTATAAGTATAGCAGGAATGAACAGGAATTGCACACGAAGAGAAGAAGGCACATCAGGGAGGGACTGTGATGCTTTTAATTCATCAATATGTTGCTCTCAGAAAAGGACCTGCAGCGCTGCCGTTTTTGTCCATTCAGTGCACGAAGCTGAGGGAAGTAACATCTGAACCAAGTACAGCTTTTCACTTCACAGCTCCAGAGCTTTGAATGGGAGAACAGGATTTCAGGGCCAGTTCCCTGAGCACAAGGCCCAGCAAAAATCAGTACACTGTAGGAAGTAAACCTTTGTCATTTGAGGTAGAAGCCACTGTCACACGTTCACAACTCTGCTATCATTTCAGATAAATTAAAGAAAAAACAGCAGAATAATCATGGGGCTTCAATTGATAGATATATCTTTTTCTGGGAGCTAAAGGGGATATTGTTAACACTTTTATCCCTTAAATAGAGAATTACATTACAGTGCTGCTGAGCTGGAAGCAAAAAAGTATTGAACCCAAACCCCAAAACCCAGCCAGAGGGAAGAAAGAGAAACTTGAGTCCTGAGGGTACAAATGAAGAATATTTTTGAAGAATTTTTTTATTTTATTATGCAGCTGTCGGCAAGCAGGATACCAAAAAGGTACCACACAATATCTGATAATGGAACAACAGAAAACTCTGGATCTTTACTGTAGGTCCTGCCTCTGTATAACTTAAAAAATACAGTAAATGCAATGCAACTACAGTCATATACTCTTCTTAGATATATATTATTAATATAGTATTAATAACATATTATTGCCATCATAAACACCATACTACTACAAATGCTAGCCTGTTATATGGTCACAACACATTATAAAAATAGCCTACTTATTAAATATACAACTCTGCACTACTTGTGAAACAAAGCATATTGCAGTCCTGGTAAATTACCGAATTGACAACAGTAAAATTAGAATGTCATTCATTTGATAGCAGTAAGTCAACCAGTTTTTACTGAAAACTTTTTCTCTTAATTTTACTTTTCAAGCTAAATGTCTCCGAGCTCCTCGAATAACAATTTAAGATTCTGCACTGCATGTGTCTCTCTCTGGTTTTATATTGATGTTGGTGATATCTTAACCTATCATTTCTAAATTGGGGCCCCATTGCAGGCCACCAGGGGGTGCCATCCGAGGGCTAAGCAAATCGGAGTGAGTGTATATTGTTATATAAAAAAAAAACATTATCATTTTATAAGATGTTGACTTGGTTATGGTTCATGACTGACATAAAGCTGCTCTGATACTGAAGTTTTCCCTGCTAATTTGCCTGTTAGCATCAAGGCAAATGTTGCTATATCACAGATTTCTGCTTCATATCAGTCACGTTTGACTCACTCAGAGCCGCCCATTACAACTGAAACACTGCAAGAGTCAGATGCTTTGTTCAAAGGCAAAGAGCAGCTATGATGAAGTGGAAATGATTCACTTTCCTCACCAGGGTTTATCTTTCCTGTCACAATCACCCTCTCAAGATCACACTCATGTGGTGTCAAACCCACACACTGAGCTGTGAACCTCAAACACAGCTTAGCATTTGGTCCCTGCCACAAATGATGAATTTCATCAACCTTTACATTCACAACACTGCTGGTCACAACCATCATCTGTGCTCAAATAACATGCCAAACATACTGCACTTGCCTAAGTTAATATGCAGGCCACAGAGTTTCTGAAGTACAGCAGATGTGAAAAAAGCAACACTGATAACTGTGGCAATAGCTGAGAGATAAACAGCAGAGACTCTGGAAGGGTCCGCCACTTGTTGCCAACACCACGTTCCAGTCTGTGTTTGGATCCAGAGAGAGAGAATGAAATGAGAGAGACACATGCAGAGGAAGTCAGAGAGAGGAACGGATTCGAGTGGCCCAGTTCTCCACACACAGACTCCCAGTGGACGGCCTGTTCTGCAGTTGAACTCTCCCCTCTATTGGGTTTTGTGTGGTGGCTGCTGTGTGTTAGCTGTCAGGATGCTGTCCAGCACCGGTGCTTGTCCTCAGTGGACTGTTGTTGTTCCAGTCCTGGGCTTCTGGAGTGCGGCCAGATAACAGGCTGTCAGACAGCACAGCATCCGTGATATGCAGAGAAAAAACATTAAGTCACTGAAAGACCTCACACAGACTTAGTGCCTCTCTAAATTTGGTTTATTTTCTTGTGTACGCTTGGTATTTTAATACTGATATTCAGCCTTTTGGATGCTCACTAGTTATGTCTTTTACAGCTACATGCATCAGTGTGTGTAAAAAATTGATCATTTAGTTTGTGACTTGAAGGAGGTCCCTCTAAGTGATGAACCCATAGAGGCTATCACCCAACTCCCTCAGCTCCATGTTGCATTTTAGAGTCTTCCTGCTTATGTTTTGATTTTACAGCCAACAACCAACAACTAAGTCTTACCATTCTCATTCTCATCTTCACCAGCTTTAGCGGGCAGATGTTTTTGGCAAAAAAGCTCCAAAAACACCTACCATACATTACAAACTGTGCAGAATTAGGTGATAGTAACACAAAGTTAGCAGCTAGCTAGTGAACATAATGGAGCATGTAGATAAAAGGGAAGAAAAAGGTAGATTTATATTAATCCAAATGAATCCTTATGAAACGTCTTGTCTGCTCCACATTTGCCACATTAACTTAAGAGCTGATAATATTGACATTAATTAAAAGCTCGTGAGCAATGGCAGGCACCAATGGTGTGTGTCTGCATGTGTACTTTTTAGTTAAGCCTCTGAATAAATTTAGCAGTCACTAAAACTCCAGTTCTTTCAGTCTTTTCCTTTTTACCTGTCCTCTGTGTTCATTCATGAAGAAAAGTATGTTTCACTTCGAGTTATCAGTCCACAAAGAGAGACTAATCAGAGTACAGGTCAGCAATCTCTGGTTTGCTGCTGTAAACACACTGAAGCGAAAATTAAAAAAAATAAATTGACTTGTTAATCCCAGTAGATTGAAGTATAAATTCTCCTCCTGCCAGTTAGTGGCTTCAGATCAGTGACTATGGTGTTTATTCCTCCAGAGGATTCTGTCTATCCCCGACTCTCTTGCAGGTACAATCATCATTAGCAGCTGTCTGCAGGCGTCTGTCCCTCTGCTCTGCCTGTCCTATTCACACAACACTCAAAACCCCATGATATGCCATTAGCTTACACATTTAAAGGTTGGTTAAGAATTTGAATGTCATCAATATAAATGAAACTTTGAGGCTTGGAACTATTAAGTACAGTAGTTATTGTGTATTAAGTTGATAAAAAATGACTTACTGTTTTTGTTCTTAAAATAAAGCTTTTATTACACTTGACATTGGTCATTACACAAGATTTTAAAACTGTTTTGAGGGTGCTTAAGAGGCCTTGTCTCATGTATCTGCAGTGTCTCTAGGTTGAACTGCCAAAAAAAAAACAGTAAAAGCAGAAAAACAACAATCCCTTTGCTGTAGCAACATTGGTTTTGACACTTCTAGTAATGTTTGGGTGGTTTTAATGACTTAACAACAATTTTGAGCCAGGCTAAAAAAAAAAACAAAAAAACCCTCCCTACAGACACTGAACATGAAAACACACCCAGATTCAGAGTGACAGTTTTCTGCCGGTGCCTTGTGCTCGCTCAGCTTTAGGAAGGAAATGGCTGATTCCCAGCAGAGACAGTCACCGCCATATTTAGGACCTCATGCCTTTGTTAGAGTAGACGTGTCTGACTGCCAATTGTTCTCCACCCAAATTCATTGCTCCACAGCAAGCAACAGAACTTCTGACAGCATCTTCCCTCTTTCTGCAGTGTGTGCAGAGGCTAGACTCAGTCTGATCAGCACCCTCTGGTGGTGACAGCTGGAAGGGGGCTTCAAAACATAGAGTTATTATTTTACAGTAAGCTGAGAGAACTGGAGACAAACATCCAGCATATGATGAATATTGTTTTGAAGGGGTATTATTAAACTATTAAAAGACGTCCAAGGGACCTGAAAACTAATGCGACTAAAAAGAATTGCCACAAAATATTATATTCATTTTTGAGCAGTCTGTTGGTTTTTTATTTTCAATTAATTGTTTTTTTATCTATCAGAAAACAATCAAAATGCCCAACACTAGTATCCTGTAGTTCTGGTATGTTAACAACTGTCAAAAATTATTAATTTTATAATGTATAAAACAGAAAACATCACATTAAAGAGGTCTTGGCATTCTGTCTTGCACTTTTGCTTGATAAATTGCTTATGTAACTTTTTACTTATTTACTATCTGTTAAGTAATTGATTCAGCATTAATGTTGTGAGATAGCTTCCTGTTGGAAAACCTCCGAACTGAAATTGCTAAAACCTGGTGGATAAACACCTTTCTGGGTTGATTTGGTGTCTTACATTATACATCTCTTATTTTATATAAAAAGGTCAAATGCTGTCAAACAAAAATAAAGAGTCCTAAAAATGAGTGCACAAATTTCGCTATCAGAAATACTTGACGCTATTATTTTTTCTTCTCCACAGACACTGAGCAGACACAGACCTTCACAGAAACAAGCAGCAGTTCACTAGAGGCCCTAGATTTGTCTACTGAACCACTCACCTCCACCCTTGTCGAAGTCACCACTGAGGCGAGCAGCAGCAGCAGCAGCAGCAGCAGCAGCAGCAGCGAGAAATGGAAGGTCTTTGTTAACACAGACCAGGTGCCAGACGCCTCCTCTGCTGTGTCCCAGGAGGATAGTTCCTGGATGTTGACCGAGGAGGCCAGAATGCCCCGAGACAGCCCAGACACCACCCTCCGACAGGGAGATGCTTCACCCTCGATGTCCCACACAGCCGTCCACACTGACAGCACCTACACTTCCACCACCATCAGTCGAGCTGGAGAGAGGACGCTGCTCTCTGTCACCTCATCTTCCAGCAACAGCACCTCCTCCGCATTTACAGAGGACTCCAACTCCCATCAACCCCCCTCTACTTGGGGTATGTCTGCAAGGGCTACAGAGACTGAGGACTACACCCACAGTGCCCCGTCCACCAGAACTGACAGCGAGGACACAACAGACCAGCACACGACCCACTCCTTCAATGGGGTAACCTCAGAGACTGGGGGCCCAGGGGGCACCGGAGGGACCCAAAGTCTGAGCAGACAGCCTAACACCACCCAGCATCAGCAAACCTCAACATCACAGGAGACCTCTGACTCCACGCCTCCTCTCAGAGTGACAGAGCCCGGCACCGACCAATCTGAAGTGTCTGTTTCCTCCACACCCCCCATCACCTCACCTGCAGAAGGTCCGGTGAACATCTCAGGAACAGACCAGGGGTCGGGCTCTAGTGTTGGAACCTCCACAGAGTCCTCCACTGGAGTTCACAGCTCCAGCACTCAGAACCAGGAGGGCACTGAGGGAGTTTCATCCCAGACCAGCGAGCAGAGCGTGGGCTTGGGTCTGACCACAGGACCCCCGACAGTCAGCAGCAGTACATCTGAACTGGACGACTCACTGACGGACACTCCGGTGCTGGTTACTGAGTCCCTCCTCACTACCACACCTGCCACTGTCACAGAGAGGTACTTTTTCATGCTTACTTAACATATGAGCTGAATTATTGATGAAATAAAGAATACAATAATGGTTCAAAGAATGATTTTTGTTCATTGTGCAAGCAAAGAAGTAGAGTAGGACTTATAATTGCTGTTATAAAATTAAAATGTATTCATTTGTAGATACTACATAGAGTC
Source organism: Acanthurus leucopareius (assembly GCA_029814765.1). Taxonomy (NCBI): domain Eukaryota; kingdom Metazoa; phylum Chordata; class Actinopteri; order Acanthuriformes; family Acanthuridae; genus Acanthurus; species Acanthurus leucopareius. The sequence goes on along the minus strand of JAQMCX010000011.1, from coordinate 15,038,033 downwards.
CAGTATTTGCATTTTTAGGCAGTGCTTTTATGAAGGTTCTCTGTTGCTATTTTTGGTGGTAAAATAATCTGCCTAAAAAGATTTAGTTAATACAACCTTTGCAAATAAGCCTGAAACCTTCAAGTTATTTTTTCTTGAATTAACAGCATCTGTTGTTAATGATCTTGGACACTGTTGGGCAGTTTAAATTTTTTAAAGGACAGCAGCATTTTTCAGAAGATTAACAAGCTTACATTAGCGGCTCTAGTGCCCCCTACTGTCACTTTAGCCTTCTTTATTTTGAATTACTATTAATACAGTAGCAAGTCAGTTCTGAGGTGCATTAGCCAGTGTTGTGAGGATGACAATAGTTTTCAGTTCTTGTCAGTTGTGAACGATCTATTTTCTCTTTAACAGGCCTCATGTAACTGAGGAAAAAACTTTCAAAGCCACCGCCTCCACCCCCAGAGTCGCTACGTCTCCCCTCCCTGCAACCCCATCCTCCAAGTTCAGTAGCACCACCAGCAGCTCTGCTCCAGAGTCACTCACAGAGACCAGCATTCTGCACACGATGCCTTCAACCACAGCCTCCACCCTTCCCCAGCAGACCAGTGTAGCACAACCAACTCATCGGGCGTCATCCAGCCAAACTGAGGGGCCTTCTACTGAGATGGCTAACCCCACCAACGTCACCCCCCTGCAGGCAGAAACCAGCGTAAAGGCTCTGGAAATCACCACAGCTCATAGACAGCACATCACCACCACCACTTACACCCACAGCACCCCAACCAAGAGCACAGAGGCTCTGCAGACCACCAGGAAACAAACTGACAGGGAAACTACAGAGCTGGTGGTGACAACAAAGCCCACTGACGTCAGTTCCACCAAGGCAGCACCACCACCAGCAAGTCAGTGGTTTACATTCCCCATTCATTTTAACTGACAGTCTTTGATATGTAGTTTTCACTGCAGATGTGACTTGTTACTGTCTTTCCTCTACAAATCAGTATTGCTTTCATGCTAGATAAACCCTTTTTTAATCTCTTAAAACAGTTATAAATGTAAAAAAAAATCTGCTCATATTTTAGTTTTACTTGGCTCCAGAATGCAAACATGCATGTTCATCCTCTCCCGTTTTTAGTTCCAGTTTATTCGAATTTTCAGTTCCTTAATTGAAAAGTAATTTTTCAGTGAATTGATTAAGATACTGCATAAGTACTTAAGCTTAATACCTTTGACATAATTATAAAAACATCAGTGTCTATTGTTTGCATAGCTGCTGGGTTTTACTCATTTCTAAGGCTTTTTAGATGTTAGAGAGAAGAGAGAATGCAGGTTAGTTTACTCAGATTACTCAGATTTGTTCTCTCTGCTCTGAAGAAGGTGACACTTGGTGGCTGATGAATTTCCAAGTGATGCACAAGTTCCTCTTATGTTCAGCATAAAAGAACTGACTATGATGCTGATTGTACTGAAGTGATTTCAGTACAATCAGTCGCACTGAGAACGACGAAAAAAACCAACACACCTATCACAAAAATAGTAAAATACATAAATTAGTTTAAGTGTGAAAATGTGCATTATAATTGATGAGACATAACGAAGGTCAGTGTAAAACCACTGCATGGGACTAATGACGGCTCTTTTTTTGCCCTCCTTTAGGAAACCCCTGTGTGTCGAATCCTTGTATGAATGGAGGGATGTGTGTGAGCGACACAGAGCATCAGTTCACCTGCCACTGTCAGCAGGCGTGGACAGGACTGACCTGCAACCAGGGTGAGCTTCTCTTCTTCCTGACACTTTGTATTTAAGTATATGAAATCACTGAAGGCCTTTTTAAACATGACATTGTCATACCTGGTCAGATGTGGATGAGTGTGAGCAAGACCCCTGCCCCGTTGGGTCCACGTGTGTGAACACACGAGGCTCCTTCAGCTGCGAGTGTCCACTTGGCTTTGACCTGGAAGACGGACGCACCTGCACCAGAGGTGAAACAATAATGGCTGCTATTTAACGTATACAAACCCAAAGTTTATAGTAATTCTCTAGTGAAATTGTTCTGCCAAAGTTTCTTATGAGTCACTAACAGAGTTTTTTTTCCTCCTTAGCAAAGACATTTCTGGGAACTTTTAGTGTTAACAGACTGCCGCATGACCCTGTTGTCTTTAAGAGCACCACCATGCATGAGATCCAGAGAGAGATCATTCAGCTGGTGAGAGACACGTCTCTTCATCGCCTCATTACTGAGAGAAGCTCCATTAGGCTTCTGTTTATTTAATCTGATGCTCACTCTCTTCCTGTCTTCACCCCAGCTCAATGCTTCGTTGTCAGTCCTCAGAGGTTACAGCCGCTCATTGCTGAGGAAGAAGTAAGTTTGTAATTAAACCTTTATATTGAATGAGTTAAAAAAACAGACAAATAATATCAAATTGTGAAATGTTTTCAATGGCTGTCTATACAAAAAAAAAAATAAATTAGGAAAAGGTGAATTTTTTTAAGACTTCATGATGTTTGAGATGAAATTGTGCAACATGGGCGTTTTGCCAGTGTAGCCCTATGCATTAACATCTGCTGTCTCTCTCCACAGAGAAGAGGACGGGCTTCATATCTCAGCTGTCAACATGTTTTCAATTTCCACCGATGTGACGAGTGCTGAGGTCTTCAACAGCATCCAGATGTCTCTCAGTAACTGCAGCTCCTCCATGGCCCACTGCCGCATGGTCCTGCACCACCAGCTCACCTATCATGGTAAATATAATGTATAATAATGACAATGAAATCATCATGTTTATTTCTGTTCTTTTTAACCAGATTTAATTCAGTTTTTTTACTACTTTAAATGTGGTTAAAGGCAGACTCCTTAAAGCAGCTGTGATTATGTTTACAGCCACCAGAGGGCGTAGTTTAGACAGAAATGGTTCTCTCTAAAAAGGCGCCATGATTCTTTTGAGACAATTGTACACAGTTACATCATTAAATCACTGAAAAAAAGACTTGTTTTACAAGGAATTCTACATTAGCAACAGACAGCAGGACCATAAGTTCACTAGGGAGGATGTCGGATGTGGAATTTCTCATGCTCTGTATCTCATGATCAAAATTATGTGTTGTAACAATGACATGACAAATTGTGTTCATTCTGTGTTTCTAGAGGAACGTCTGTGTGCGGCCCAGAATATTCAGTGTGATACAGAGCGCTCCACCTGCACAGACATCAGTGGCACAGCCCAGTGCCAGTGTCTTCAAGGGTACTACAAACACAACCCTGATGACCTGTCCTGCTTAGGTAAGCCCATGTCAGCTTCGACACAAAGGGTGCTGGTTCATAGATCTATCCAACTACTGCATGTGGTAGTTTTTAAACAACTAAATAAAGTAGTAACAGAAAAGTAACAAAGAAAGCAAAACCTCATATTAAGCTGGTGAGAAGTCATTAAATTGATCCAGACATAACCTAAAAACCAGGCGGTGATGACAAGCTTTTACTTCCTGACAAAAACAAAAAACTAAGAAATTAAGTAGATACATCCAGTTTTCAATGAAATTCACCAAAATTAAAGGCACTGAATGTAAGAAAAACAACACTGGCTTTTGAGCTCTTCATACCAAACAGTTTATGGGACTTTTTTTATAACAAATCGTCTCGTTTCAGAATGTGGGGATGGCTACAAGCTGGAAAATAACAGCTGTGTTCCGTAAGTTAATTTCTTTTTCTTCTCACAGCATGAATTTAGTTACAATAAAATACTGAGACATCTTTCTCATTGAAAAATTATTTTACTGTTTTGTTAAATTATATTCATATTTATACTTCTCAGGTGCACGTTTGGATTTGGGGGATTCAACTGTGGAAATTGTAAGTGGCCCTAAAAACACCTGAGCAGGCAAAATATTACATATTCTGTTTTCATGGAAGATGTTTTTGAGATTTAAGGTCATGAATTTTTAACTGTGATTTTGTCATGTTATTTTAAAAAAAGTAAGCTTTTGACATGCTGTTATTTGACTTTGCAGTTTACAAGCTGATTGCAGTCGTGGTGTCACCTGCAGGGGGCGCTCTGCTCCTCATCCTCGTCATTGCTCTCATTGTCACCTGTTGCAAGTAAGACTGCAGTTTGTTAGCTGAAGTTCTCTGCTTAGCAATACAATTCAACTTAAGAGATGTAAAGTTGAGCATTAATCTGCCGTGCACTAATCTCTTTCCAGGTTTATGATTAACGTGTCATCCTACACTACAGCTGTGAACTGTTTCAAAAGGTTTAACTTTCTGAAAAATGTTTCATCTCCAAGGAAAGACAAGAATGACATCAACAAGATCATCTTTAAGAGTGGAGACCTGCAGATGTCCCCATATGCAGACTTCCCCAAAAGCAACCGTATATCCATGGAGTGGGGCAGGGAGACCATCGAGATGCAGGAGAACGGCAGCACCAAGAACCTGCTGCAGATGACTGACATTTACTACTCTGTAAGGAGAAAACCTGTTCAACTTTGATTTTGTGTCTCACTCACTTCATTTCTTTCGGTGGACGAGTTAAAAGACGAGTGTGTAAGATTCAGGGTAATCTATTATAAGAATATGGGAAAAAAATGGAACACAGTATTGAAAAGTGTGTTTTTATTAGTGTATTATCACCTGAAAATAAGAATCTTTGTATTTTCAGTGCAATAGAATCAGTCTTTTATATCTAGGGATAAGGTGGGTCCTCATTCACAGAGTCCACAATGTTGCCCCACCATGTTTTTACAAAAGCCCAGAATGAACAAACCAAAATCTGACTCTTAAGGGGCTCTTTCTCATTTTTCAATGAGAAAGAGCCCCTTAAGGAGAGGGTGAGGACAGTTATGTTTAATTTGTTGCAAACTGCAAATTCACCACTAGATGTCACTAAAACCAACATAGTGGACTTTCAAGGCTTTGTTTTTTCATGAGTGGATACAGCTAATAATTCACTACATTAGACAAGACGAATCTGTTCATTAAATGCATCTTATTAAAACCCCTTTTTGTGCTTTTTCCCTCAGCCTGCACTGCGTAACTCAGACCTGGATAGAAACGGCCTGTACCCGTTCACAGGCCTGCCGGGTTCTCGCCATTCATGCATCTACCCAGCCCAGTGGAACCCCTCCTTCATCAGTGACGATTCACGAAGAAGAGACTACTTCTAGCTGCCCCACCTTGTAAACATACACACACACACACACAAACACACACAGCAACTTAAAATCTCATCTGCTGACAATATTGATGCATCATGATGGTTTTCTGTCACAGTGACATTGCTAATGTGTGAGCAGCACTGTTTTGAAGAGCCCATCTGCATTCAGGGCTGCACACTATGTAAATGTGTGTGTGTGTGTGTATGATGTGTGTGTGTGTATGTTATGAAACTGCACATTTTTGCAAGTGAAATGTTTCCTGAGCGTGTTCCTGTATGATCGTTTCAGTGTTTCCACATGTTTCAGCTCATTTGCTTCAACTCACACATCACATCGCTGTTGGTGCATCAAGAAATGCTTAATGTGTTTTTTTCCAGCCTCCCAGACAGCCACTGATTCTCATTCACTTCACTGTGTGATGAAAAGTGTTTTACAGAGGCTTGACACTTGCTCGAGGTAGCCGATGCATGACGGTAAACATCATATCTGCCAGTAATGTTGTTGCTACCTGGTGTCAAAGCACAGATTTGCTTGAAAAATGTGCACTGCACTGCACAATGATTAATTAAACAACATGATGTTCACTGTATTCACTCACCAAAATGAATGTGAATTACTGACCACCAGAAATGTAGGAAAAACACATTGGAACAAAATAAAAAAACTCCAAGTTTATGTGATGTGAAGCAAATGGACTTAGAGATGCAAAAACAATGAAATTATCATTTAAGTGCAAAGATATGAAAGATATGCGTGTCACTGCTGTGATTTGAAAATATTCAGTTTCTTCTCAGATAATAGTCTAAGAATGAAGCTTCTAGAGAACATGACAATATCAAACCACTGAAGGATTCACAAAGTTCAGTTTTATGCCAAAAGAAACTCAAGAACGACTTTGAATTCTGTTGCCAGCGTTTATTTATTCCCCATATGTCCAAGTCCTTGATATGTAGCATAATGGACATCTCATATATACACACTGACAGACTTTAGAGGGATAAACCTGTGGCTTTAAGTGTGTATTTGTGTTTGTGTGTGAGAGAGAGAGAGAGACAGAGAGTGTGTGTTATATGTATTGGTGTTTGAGATGTGTGCATGTGTGTGTGGAATAATTATCTGTATACCAGAAGGATCATAACTGTCAGTGAGTGTTTGAATGTGAAATCTGTAAAGCTGTTTCATTATTAGTTTGCTGTCTCTGAACATGAAGTATTATTTTTATGTGACTGTTTGTAAGTTTTCGTGTGATCTGTCCATTCTGGCGTTTTAGTCAGACGAGCTTATTTAAATAAAAAATAAAACATTTGTACAGCAATCTGTCTCTGAATTCATTCTGATAAAAAAAGTATTTAAAGATTAATTTAAGTTCTTGATTTCTTTTTTATCAATAACACTGTGCAAGCCATTATAGTTTGAAATGGTCCAATAAAAATTAAATATGTGGCTCTGCACATCATTTTTCAATATCACCCAGAGCAACGAGAACAGTGATTAAAACACTTATTATCATAACAAAAGTAGTTCACAAGTAGAATAAAGGTGCATCAATAATTTTGAGTGAGTTTATTCGTGATCATGGCAGTATTAGTTTTCCCAAACACAACTTTAGAACATGTTTGCTTTGTCAGAGCTTTAAATTGCATTTTAAGGTTTACATTTGTGAATAGATTTTACTCCTTTTTTGGAGGGGCTCCGTTTTCATCACAATTTTAAAAAAAGGAGACAACAAATTTAGGTGGTGACATTATCTTTGTGCATTGTTGTATAAGACATTCCATATTATATGAACACTGAAAGCTATACAAAGAGCAAATCAGATTTCAGGAGTACAGGGTATGATAAAGCTTTTTTTTTTAACCAATTGTCAGCTTTAATACAAAGTGTTGATGAATACTCGGAATTCATGTTAATTTTTGTTTTTTAATGACTATAATTTTTAAATATTAAATCCCAATTATCGCATTGAACACTTACTGCTGGAAATTATGAGTTTAAAGTCTTGGATATGTACAACCATACATACAAAACAAGCCAAACAGCATAATTTTAGTCAGCAGGGTGCTTTGACATATGTAGGCTATCACATCCATAATTTACAAAAGTTAGACCATGCAGTGATTTTTCTTATGTCGGCAAATTTTCTCTGAACTTTGCATTAGTGAAACTTGCTTGTGAAAATACTTTGACATGTCCACTTTACAAATTTTAATTGTGATCTTTACAGCACAGTGGTTAATGGATGCCTGGCTTGAAATTTCAGCACCTTTTTTCTTGTGTTTCCCTTCTACACATCACTCTGATATTTTCTAATTAGTCAAAAGTACTTCAGCTGATTATTGATATGAAGTGGCAATCAGTTCCAATACAAGAGATGTAACAACATAGTCCTAATTTGTAAGACAAAGATACTCTGTGTGGCAGTTCCCTTCTTTGCGGAAAATGCTTTTACATGTTTTTATATGCATTTTTTAAATGTATTTCCTGTAGGCTCACCACTACATTTGGATAGTTTGATTGACGAGTGCATGCTGACATGAACTCCACACCCCAGGTTGTTTTGTTTGAGAGTAAATGCTCTCTCAAACATAACAACCTTAAACAGAAATAATGTTTCAATAGAAAAACATGATTTTACTGTTAAAAACTAGCTCACAAATGCATCTGCTGCACAGCACTGAGAGAGAGAAAATGTCAGTCTTTTTTTACTGGTTGTTTCCACCATATTATCTGTTTCTCTGCTGCTGTATTTACAAAAGCCTGTAGTTAAATGCTGATTATGGCACAGGGAAATATTTCTAATGTTGCATAGCTCCAACATGGAATATGCAAAGAAATTTCCTCAAATTAAGTAAACTATGCCTTGAGTTTGAATGAAAAACTTAGGCCATGACTTTTTTGGTCTACGTATCATAATGAAATTGCTTTAAAAGCTGTTAAATCTAAACTGATGAAGATACAAACTATGCAGAATTTTCGGCTGGGAGCCACATATAAAGATGTGGCTCTACACAGATCGTAGAAACCTCCTACTGTGATTGTCTTGCTTCACCTGGGCAACAGGGGGCTCACCTCAGAGTGACTCCATGCTGCTTACTGGGAGGAAGACTTTCTTTAATAATTGATTTATTTATTTTAGCCACCTTGGGGTCAACAGAACAACCTGTAATCACAGGATAATTCAAACATTTTGATGTGTCACAGAAGGTAAAGCATGTGCGTAAATGATAAGAAGGATTTTGATTAAGTTTCATTGAGCTGCATGGCGAGGTCCTTATTCCTTATTATTGTTCATTCTGGCTTGCTGTCATGGTGTGCAGGGATGCTTGAATATAACAAAGCCATAGTATATGTTATTTGTAACTCCTATGTGTTTCAAACTATTATTACAAGTCCAGATCTCTTCTTTAAAAAGGCAGTCATGCACTTCTGTGAATATCATTACAAACATTGTTGACATTTTTGACTTCATTATTTACATATATTTTATTAGAATGTGTACATAGTGACATTTATCATCAACAAACCCCATAATGGCAACATAAAGCTAAAGATGCAAGTAACATAATACAGATGGCAAACATGGCTACATAGTGTTTTATTCCATTCTTTGTCAGACCAGGTGCAACTCAGAAACATACACCTCACTGATATACCATACTTTGTGAATACTGTTTACATAATGATGTTCATGTTCTGACTAATGACTGTTTTGGTCAATTTACATCGGCCTCCAAGTTTCCTATAAGCTGTGTTACATTTAAAGGCTCATAAGACCTGAGCGAACACTCCGAAGCGCAACTTCATTTTGATATTTAGCCATTTCTAAATCACCAATGGAGCATCAGTTCTGGGGTCTGGATCAGCAGGCTTTCCTATTAATCAACGGTCCTCTCGTCTCCCTCAACCTCACTGCGAACATCTTTTTTGCCTGCTGCTTGGTCTTCCCATTGTACGGTGGACGAACTCTCAAGCAGCCTTTAAAGATACTGTTGGAATTACTTGTGTGTTATTCAATTGTTTATTCTGTCTTTTTTCCATTACTGTATGTTTTGTTCAAGAAGGTGAAACACGTCAAAGTGATTTTGGTGTTGTGGGGGATTTTTCTGCACAATGTGCAAAATAGCATGGCAACTTTTGTCTGGCTGAACTTCTACTACTACATCCAGATTGTACCTTCACAGCGAGCTCTTTTGATTTGGGTAAAGAGGAACATCAGGTCTGTTATCTACATGGCTTTGCTTTTTGATGGCAACTTATTTTTGGTCAGTGGTTCTGTGGTTGTTGCAAATAATGTTTTTCAAACCGCTCATAAGCTCGGTGAAAACAATCTTACAGGGACTGAATATGGCATTGAATCTCTGTTTTTTGCAAGCCAGAATCGTTTTTTGATTGTCAAAGTGCACGCATTGATCCACCTGTGTATAATGAGGACTTCTAGCTTTTCCACGGTCCACTTCCTGTATAGCCACATTAGAAGTGTGGCACAGAATGGCAACCTCCTTTCCTCTTCAAGAATTAAAAGTCAGGTGAGAGTCACCATAACTGGGATCTTTCAAGGGGTGCTCTTTCTCTTTAATAGTATTTTCTTGTTCTTCAGCCACAGCTTGTACCAGCGCTCTGTCCTCAGTGTTTGGGTCTTCGTTACAGCCACCTCACTGTACGTATCAGGCAGCACGATTAACTTGGGCATCGGTCAGACTGCATTCAGGCGAAGGGCAGCTGACGTCTGCAAATTACTTAAAGCATGGTAACAAATGATGTGAAGATGAACCCCAGCTGGCTGACATCAGGTGAAACACCTAACACTGTAAATGTCCAAATGTCACTGTGAGTCTTTGGTGAATGATATGGGCAGGTTGCTTGCATTTTGTATATTGTGAGGTTTAGGTTGCTTAAGAAACAGCAGAATCAAGGAAAAATCCCTCTTTTATTCTCATTGTAAATAATTGAGATGTAAAAAAAACTAAATCATTGCACAAAGTGAAAACCCAGTGCAATGACAATAAACCTGTTCTTACAGTAATCTGCTTTATTTGAATTTTTATTTGCATGTGATGCAAATACCTCAGATTTGCTACATTGCAGAGTTGGAGTACTTCTCATGTTTTGTCCATGAAGAGCACTACAAGAGAAGACAGCAAACGAATGCAGCTTGTTGAGAGGGATTTCTGCGGGCATCATCAAGCAACGCGCATCTGAATCAGGAGCTTCTCAGAACAAGAACAACAATCTTTAAAGGAGTAAAAGGACTGGAGCAGGCTGATTGATCTGCTGCCATAAATACTGCAAACAGACCAACATTTCAACACTACAGTGTCGTTATCAGAGTAAAGAAATTAGGATGGAATTTCTATCTTGTTGGCTAATCAATGGACCTTTTTGTGTTATCAACATCTGGTCTAATGCATTCTATGTATTTTGCATGGTCTTCCCACCTCAAGGAGAAAGGATCAAGCAACCTCTGAAGTTTCTCCTGGGGTCCTTGATTTGCTGCACAGTAATTTACCTGATGTCAGTCATCATGTTGTTCTTTATAAATGACAGCTTTAATTTCCAACTACTCTTTAATAAGGTGTCTGTCCTCAGTATGTCCACAAGTTTGTACTCCTCTGTCTGGCTGAACTTCTTCTACTACACCCAGATTGTACCTTCAAAGAGAGCCCTCTTCATCTGGATTAAGAAGAATATCAAGCCCTTCATCTACTGCATTTGGCTTGCTGAGAAAATGTTGATTCTTTTTGAATTTGGTGTCAGTATCAACTGTATAAAATACAATGCCACAATAATAGAGGGCACAGTTTATTTTCAAATACCTGAATCTGAATTTGTTAGAAATTTGATTGACAGTTCACGTATCACTAGCTGTGCTTACTTCTTTATCTGTCTGTGTGTTATGATGATGGCCAGTTGTTCTACTGTGGTTTACCTGTGCAAACACATGCGTAGTATGGTAGCAAATGGGCAGCCTTTCTCATGCCCAAAGTTCAAGAGCCAGGTGAGGGTCACTATCACTGGCACCTTACAGGTAGTCCTGTATATGATCTTTGCTGGGTGGATTATATATAATCAGAGTCATGATACTCTGTTCAACCCATATAAATATTTCACTGCCGTCAACATTTACATGGTGGGCACTTCTTTCAACCTTGGAGCTGGCCAGGCTGTGTTCAGGCAAAGAGCAGAAGACATCTGGCTCAGAGCCGTTCAGTTGTGTAAATCACCCAAAGTTAAACAGTCAGAGCAAGAAGGATGATAATAAGGCTGACACTGTTGAGGTGAACCTGCTGTAAGCCAATTTTTTGATTGGTCTACATAAATGCAGGCTGTCCCTTAGACTCGGAATATTGTTGGAGATCAGAGACATAAACAACTTTTCTGTTTTAAAGATAAAATATGGTGCAAATTTGCTTTATCTGCACAATGTATGAGAGTAAATTTCAGGTTATGTTAAGTTAGAAAGTGTAGGTTTTCTTGAAATTCAAACCATTCCAATCTACTTCCTCATGTCAACTATTCCTTTTAAAAAGTGTGCTTCATGATTTTAGCTCATATTTATTTAGCCAAATTTTGTGTTTTCTCTGAGAAAAATGTTTACTATATGTCCCACTGACACCTATGTTATATACGTATTTAGAGATTTTATCATGTCAGGTAGATGATGATGATAATATCTTAATAAATATGTTTTATGTTTTCAGCTTTGTAAATGCTTGATTTATGTTTTGCATATACATCAGTTTTCAGAGAGAATTTAACTTCAGAGTTCTCAAACCGGAAGTCTCCTCACAGCCTATTCTGTATTTGAAAAAAAAAATTCATTTATAAATACATTTATTAATTATTTTAAAAAGCTACGCTCAGCCCCATTAAAAAAGATAAATGGATGGACTCTCTGTTATCACAGACTCATTCTATTTTCAAAATCTTTCAAAAACAGAGTACAGTATAGTACAGTTACCTCCTGGAAGATACTGCTGAGATTAATATTTAACAGTTTACTTTACATCCTCCACACTGCCACCACCCTGTGTTTATCAGACCATTAGTCAACAGCTGTAACTCCAAAAGCCCCAACTGGTATTGGTTCTCCATAAGTGGAGGCTGATGTATTAACTGTAGGCCTATAAATGACAATTATGTTAAAATGCGGTTGTCAGACAGTTTTTCTCATGACTTAAATTATGATACTGTAATCTCATGGGAATTTTCCTTTTCATAATTATATGGTCTGTCTTTTGTAATTATAAGATCTGTATCATGTTATTATGAGATCTTTTCATCACAAGTACTGCCATTATAAATTCCTATAATTACAAGGATCTTAAAATAACAAAATCCAGAAAGAATAATTATAAAATCATATAAATCATTTTCAATTAAAGCTTTAAGAAATTTTTCATGCACTCATTATACAATATTCTTGTCATAATTAGACATAATTTTGTAAATTACAAGTCAGATTTCTTGTAGTTCAATTTTGAGACAATTATCTTGTAATTATAAGATGGATCATAATGGTCTAATTTGCTATAATTTGAAACGTAGGTCTTGCTATTTATTGTCTGTTGTTTGTAAAAGATAATGCACAATATTTCTCAAAAATTTATAATTATTTTGAACATTTATTTATTTGTTTGTTTATTTACTTTTCACTATCCAACTAATCAGAGAAATATAATTTCAAGACCAGATTTGTTGGGTAAATCAAAACCTAATCTTTTTAATCTAGTGTAATGAATGATATTCTTGTTAAGAGCAAAATGTGAATTTTTTTCATATTACTTATTTCAAAGTCTGAAAGTCTGAGATGAGCTTGAAGGCATCACAAGTCTGTTTCAGCCAATAGAATGTGTCTGCGGCCTCCTAGACTCTAGAACACGCCCCCTTTCGGGTCCCGCCCCTATGTTGCAGTCCGCGGGCAGACCCCTCTCGGTCCGGCCCCTCCTCGTTCAGATGTGTTTCGTCCACTCGGCAGTTGAGGAGTGAAGGGAAAGGAGGCGCAATGTCAGTTTAATCTGTGCAAAACAAATGTCACGTCGAATAGCCAGATAAACCAGTCGAATCAAATATTTTTGGAAGGATTAGAAAAGAAATAAGATTTAATGACATATTCCGTCGTGAATCCTACTGGAATAAACGATGCTAAACCAACGGTTTACCTCCAGATCAGGTAAGTAATGTTAGCGTTACAGCAAAAAAGACTTTTTAGAGGGCTAACGGTAACGTTATTTGACGCAAATTTAGCCAACGTTAGCTCGAAGGGGCGATTATCAAGTGACCAAATGTCATGTCATTGTTAATTTGAAACTAACGTTTGGTAAACGAGTAACCAGCGGTGCTTTAATCCCCTTGTATCCTGGCTTGACGTTTGTTGTTGTTGTTTTGGTACATTATCGTGTCACATCACTCTCATTCGTTTCTCCGAAAAGCTGTTTAACTTGACTGTTATTAATCTGCGTTGAAACAGTTATTCCGTTAGTTAGTAAACTTGAACGTTGTTACTGGTGGCAGGAAACAGGGGGAAAAAAACAAACTAACTAAAAAAAAAACAGCCTAAATAAGCAGTGCAGCGGGACAAAGTGAGGAATTTCTCTTTCTAAATGTGCTTGTCATTAACAAAATATGTGGCTGATAAAGGCAGAGCGGGGCTCAGAAGGAACTATTTACGTCAGTTCATCAGTTTTAACAACGAGGCTTCCAGGCAAACCAGAAAAATACGTTAACGAAAGAAACATTTGCGTTAAAATGCATTTTATTGGGATGCAGCTAGTGCCTATGTTGTGTCATGTAATCCTACTATTGACGTCAAATTATTGTAGTTCGTCTCCAGTGATTGTGACTCTATGTTATTCAGTTGGTAATATTCCTTAATATAAAATCTTTATAGATGTGTGTTTAAAAGTTCTGGTAGGATTACAGCTGTATTTTACCAGTGTGTATATTTTTCTATATTTTTGCTATCAGTTGATTTTGCCTCAGCTGCCTAAAGCATCAGTTGCTCAGAAAGTGATATGGCCCCGGCCCTGACCAAAATCCTGAAAGATGGCCATGGGATTCATCTGTCTTCTCCTCCTGCCTTTGTCAGAATGGACTCAGATGGTAGAGCCATGCACAGTGCTGAGCTGGAATCTCAGAGGAGATCGACAGATGATGGTGACCTTCAGAAGATGTGGTTGAACCTTTCCCCCTTTCCTCCTCTGGACTCCTGTCTCCCTGTGAGCCCCCTGGATGTCCCTTCCAATTCTGTGCTTTCCCCATGTTTGCAAGCGTCTGCCAGCCAGGGTGAGACATTGCTTCTCCCCAGCCCAGATTACCTCCTAAAGCTCCTTTCCATCGGTAAAGGCCTGAGAGATTCTCATCAGGCGGCATCCATCTTCCCAGGTGTACCAGACATGTTTTTAGTCCCTGTCCCAGAGCACAATAGCCAAGAGGCTTGTCTGCTGCAAGGAAACAGTGCTCCTCTCGAATGTGGGCCAGATGGTGGTGATGTGCATCACTCCACTCTTACCTTTACGTTTGTTCCCCCCTCATATTCCCAGGGGGAGAAAAAACACCAGGGCTACACTCCTGTCTTTGTGCCCCCACTTACACTGACAAGAGAGAGAGTGGTTGAAATGGGCTGTCCTGCTCTGTCTTCAGTGAACTCTGACCAGCTGGCATTCAGAGTTGTGCTAGAGGAGGCTGTGAAGGAGCAGATCTCCAGGCAGGCAGGGCTTCAGAGCCGAGCTCAGAGGCTGCAGAGGAGACTACAATCCCTGCTGGGAGAGCATGCCTTGCTGCACTGCAGCCAACAGCTGGAGGGGCTGAAAAGACACTGTCATCTTGGTGGTGTGTCTCATGACAGCCTGGACTCCATACATCCTCATTTACTACCTCCACAAGTGGGCTGTAGCCCCCGTTTTCCTTGGCTGGACTCATCAACAGCCTCACCTTCCCTGACGGAGCTAAGAGAGTTTAGTCGCTCCAGCCAGGCGGTGCTGAGAGGCCTGCAGGAAGCTCTGGACTCTGAGGCCACGGCCAGCAGCAGCTCAGATGAGGAGCAAGAGGAGGATATAAGACACGGCAAGACCAAGACCCCACCTCTGTGAGTATTCAGCAAATGGAAGCAGTTTATATGTCTGCTTGTTTTTTGAGGAAATGTGAAAGAAAGTATGATAATATTCAATATACAAAAGTGTTGGATAATACTAACAGACTGACTGGCATTGCTATAGGCTTCTTTTGGTAACTAGGCTATATGGCTCTTAAAAAAATAATAAGCAGCTAATCATAAGGGAAAAAAAACTTTTCATGTTACTGGTATTTTCATTCTGTGTTTAAAATATGATTTGAAGCCACTAATTACTTTGGCGATTCTGTTTTCAACAAATGTGATTAGGAATTTTGTTCAAACCCTAACTTGTTTAGTGGGATGTATTTTCTGTTTCCACACATGTAACATTTTACAATCTTTAAGCAGACAATAAGACCAGCCTTCCTCTATCTTGTTGTGAGCTGTCTTGAAATTGAAGACGGTTTATTATTTTGAACTTTGTCTATTTCTAAGAGCCACAGTGTGTATGTGGCTGTGACAGCTGGTTATTACAGCTTAATAAACAAGGACTCAAGAAATCCTGTGGACCACTTATTTTGCTTATCAAGTGGAAATGAATGATATCATTTCACAGTTTCACATAGTTACAACCTAGTGTTGAAGAAAACAATAAGAGACCATTGCGCAAACATCACTGTAGACTCATTGCAAAAAGATGTGTTGTGCTTTTGTTGGATTTGGTTGCCAGAAGCCAGCTGTGGATCACTGTGGAGCCACTGGCCTTGTTTTAATTTAGACAAGCAGGGGAGTCACAGAGGTGAACTTTCACTTCAAGACAATAAAGAGGCCATTAACACAGTAAGGGAACTGGTTCAAAAGATGTACAAATAGGGTGTAATTTGTGGGAATTATACATAAAAGAAAGGAGTCCATAAATTCGCACTTATCTACAAATGTGAATGACGACACAAGAAATTCAAGACTTGTTTCAGGATGGTGGTTTATGTTTTGGAAAGTCAGGGTTCACAGTGTGTGAGGTCCAGTGTTAGATGCATATTTCACTTGGCACTTGGTGGAGTTTACAGTGTGGTTGTCATAAGTGCAAGTTTTTGTCCTTCCCAGCTGTGGAGAGTATGATGACATTTTTTAGCCATGCACACACACACATACACACACACACACACACACACACACACATGCCCGCTCTCTTTCCATGCTGCAGTCACATTCAACAGACCAGCCAGCACTTTTCTCCCTCTGGCTAGGAAATAAACACAAGACATGCCAGCAAGCCTGTAAAATGCCATTGATTCTGTGTTTCTGCTCCTCCTGTTTCAAAAACACTTTAAAAGTGTGTGCTGGTGTGTGTGGTTTGGATGGGCGGTGCTGCTGCTGTCCTTGCTCAAAAGGGCGTCTCATTGCCCCTGGCAAGGAAAGAAGATTGTATGATAGTATTTTCCTGTGTACAGTGTTTTTCTGCGGTGCCAGAAGCTGAAAGACAGTATCAACTTGCAGAAAAACAACATGAAAATGCTGAGAATTTTACATACATTTGCCAGTGTGGGTGCTATTTTTGCATTGGTCTGGGTAATATGATGACAGATGTCCATATATAAATAAAAAAATATGTTTATGGGAAACAGCTGACAAAATCTATAAACAAACAGCTATACTTGTCAATTCTAAAACTGGAGTCTTGTTTTTCTGGCTGACAGTAAAGAGTGACAGGAGAGAGAGAACATGAAAAAGAGAGAAACAGTGATATCCAGTAAGACTTCAGAGTTGAGCTGCAGACCTTGATATCCCTCCTAAGCTGTATAGATCACCCAAAGCAATTTAAAAGAGAGTTGTAGCATCATATACAATGTCAGAAATATTTCAGAGAATATAAAGGCAGTGTAAGGTATGAGGCTCTAACAGTTTTCAGTTTGAGAATAACATTGTCAAGTGAACAAAGCTCTCACTCAGATGGGTATGTACTACATGTTAGCTTCAGAAATTCTTGAGAAAAAGATTCCCCCGTCCCTGTCCATGTAGTGCTTATCACTGGATTTGAAAAAAATGGGCTGATAAGAGTTACAAAAATACAACCAAAACTTGGCACTTAGCGCAACATCTTCATTTGGAAATTAGATTTTTTGTGAGGGAGATTAGAGCCAGAGCTGTGTAGAGGATCAGTTTACCTCTTTTTAGTGCCATGGTTAGTGCACTTCCTTGTTAAAAGTGTTGGGATGTCAGTGTGGCATGTTTGGACAGGAGGTATAACATCTTTGCTCTAGTCATAAAATCTATTTGATCTTTTGAACTCAATCCAGTTTTACAGTGCCATTTTTATGCGTATAGTTCTTCACCTTTCTGTTTGTTTCCTATAGCTCCGGCATCAGTGCAATAAACAGGAGCTATTTGCAAATGTGGGCATGTTTATTAGGGCCAAGAACGGGAATGAGAAAAGGTGTTTTATATGTGTGAAGTGTGTGTGTCTTTTTATTTGGCCAGCTTCAGTCATCTGATGTGTCAGCTTGCCTTTTGTATGAATCTGTTGAACAGTGCTGGTTGCTTGGTCAGTAAACCTCCCCCTGGGGAGTTTTTATTGCAGGTTCCTCCTTGAAGAGGATATCTCCTTGCTGGAGAAGGCACGGGTCGTTGCCCTCCTTCAGAAAACGTGGAAATAGTTGGCCTTTGACACTCTAAGAATGAACTTTCAAAGCCGGTAACATGGTTTGACTTTCATTTGAAACCATGCATCCACACTGGCATTAGTCCCTCTCACGTCCAGCTGTTGCTCATTTTCAGTTTTCTTAATGTTTTTAATTTCGAATAAACTATGTGGAAGTATTTGTGACAGGCTATGTGTCAAAGAGTTTTATTCAGGACACACCTAAAAGCCCTTATGCCTCTGCACGAGCCAAGAAACAGTATTCCAACAACAGAATATGTAGCCCCAGAGCTACTTGCTGGGGCTGGCCTTTTATTCCACCAGGATTTGGCCTTTGAAAACATGTTCCTTTTCATCATGAAGGGTAGCTAGCGGGTTGCTTTCTATACACAAGTGTTGATAACTAAATGAAAAAATCAGTCGGTAAATAGAAAGTTTGTAAACTCACACATTAAAAGGTATAAAGCAAACTCTCTTCTCCAGCTCTCTTCTCCTGCCTCGCACACTGCCTGGCAAATATTCCAGGAATTTTCTCATTATACAGTTGGGAAGCGCTGCAGGGCGGCCAGGTCTGGTCATTGTCTCTGGAGGATAAAGAGAGCCTACTCCTTAACAAACAGATACTAGCTTAGGATTGGGTGAAACCAGATTTAGAAGCAGTCATTAGCCAATCAAAGGCACTCAGAGACTGGTGGGAATTGTTATCAGGTAAACAAACAACAACATTATGGGCATTTTACCTCTAACAGTCTAGTGTTTAAAGAATAACCCTGTAATACCAAAGGCTGTTGTCAAGTACACTGTGTGTAGCTGCTTGCTGACTGGCTTAACCTTTCTCTGTCCTGCATCAGAGTGTGTGGGTGGGAGAGTCCCCCCCTATCCGAGGCAAGGTCCAAGAACACTGCCATAGCAACTATTGCCCTGCTGAAGCCAACCAACTACACACACACACACACACACATACACACACACACAAACACACACACACACACACAAAGGATAAATGCTAACTGAACAGGCTAGTGCCATGGAAACTTACTATAGATACACACCACACAAATCAACAGTGTTTTATTCTGTGGCCTAGATAAGCTTTTGTGCCCCCCTCATGCTGTTTGGATGCTAAACAATTTAAACATGGCAACATGGCTGTGTAAAATAGGTCATATGGTGACTTTGCTGCATTAGAAATATGCAAACTGACAAATGGTTCAGTTTGTCAGGACACTCCCTGTCCTCCTCCCCTGTTTTTGTGTAACTGCTTTTCTCTCTGGTGACGCGTTTTCCTGCCAAGGACTCTCATATGCTAACCTCTTCATGCACTTCCAGCAGTTGATTTAAAAGGCCAAACTGGATATTTTACTACTGCATTCAGTGTTTTGCAGTTTTGCCTCATTCCTGAACAAATTCCCAGGCATTTTGAATAATCCACCTGTGAGGTCCTGGCAGGGTTTTAAAGCCTTTGACAGATATTAATGCATTGCTTTAATACTCCTACTGTACATGGCTCTGACTGTCCTCTGTCATCCATCACCCTGGCTCTTACTCCAGCAGTGGCAGCTGTGAGAGGAGGTGGCTGGAAGAGAGAGCGGAGCTGGGCAGCAGATGGAGCTGGCTGCAGCTGCGTCTGGTCGAGCTGGAGGGGAGGATACAGCAACTGGTGGAGCTCCATAAGCACATCCGCTCTACCAAGGTAAGACAAAAGTCCTCTGTAACCACGTCAGTTTAGAGGAATGATGTAATGTACCAACTTGCAGCCAGGGATTTAGTCAGGCCATAATGCAAGTTATTTTTGTTCAGGGTCAGCCAGTGTTTGCATACTTACCTTTAAAAAATGAGCAGCACTTAAGCCCAAAGTAGTAAGTAAGTAATTATAGGTTAGGCTCTTATTTTAGACTGTTTTAATTGTCATTATCATTTTAAGGTACAATGTGTAGCAGTGTACACACTTGAAAACTTTAATATATTGTAAAAATTTCTGTAAATAATAATTTGTGAAACGTCCGAATGTACTGCAAGGATAGAAAATAATCATATTTGTGTGTTCTTGTGTGTGTGTGCGTGTGTCTAAGGGTGGTGTGGTGCTTGCAGAGTCTCAGCCTCTGACAGACAGACAGATTCAGCAGACTCTGCTAAAAGAGATGGCAGGGTTATCCTGCACAGCAGCAGATGCTGATGCTGACACAGAACCCAGCAGCCCCACAAGCCTCCTGCACAACATAGAGAGACAGGTAGGATGTAGAAACCAATACTCGATATTTGGTGTACGAGGTGCCTGTGATGTAAAGGGAATAGTATTTTACAACTCTGTTCACAGCTTGCACTGTGTACTGAGTTTCATTCTGGAGTTAGTTACTACACTTGAGAGGAAACTGAGGTGTTTTCAAAATCATCATACAAAAACAAATGGGGAATACCATTAATGATATAGAAAAATTGGGACAAGTGAAGAAACTAAGTTAAAAATAAAAAAAGCTCTGCCGTCATTAAGGTTTGAGACAAAATTTTGTAATACAGATATAAATAACACTGAATTGTGCAACTAGAGGGGAATACGCTGTCTCAGGAGAAGAGCATTTCAAATCTGTTGTC
Source organism: Acanthurus leucopareius (assembly GCA_029814765.1). Lineage (NCBI taxonomy): Eukaryota > Metazoa > Chordata > Actinopteri > Acanthuriformes > Acanthuridae > Acanthurus > Acanthurus leucopareius. The sequence goes on along the minus strand of JAQMCX010000011.1, from coordinate 15,017,613 downwards.
AGTCTGGTGTGTATCACATGGCAGCACAGGGGGGTTGTGTATTTGTTATGTTATATCTCAGTGCCAGGTTGAGTGGATTAAACTAATTAATTATGGAATGCATGGTGTTCTTGTGTGTTATGCTAAATTCCTGCTGCTTTATGAAGCCTGCTGCTATTTAATGAACTCAAAGGGAAAGACCTTATTCAATCCTTCCAGCTGCAGAGGCTGAGATGATGCCGAGGTTCTTTTAGTTCGACACAGTACAGGCTGTCTTGACAGCATAAAGGGTGTAGTAGTTAATTTTTTGATTTCTGAGAGTTGTTATTAACCTAAAACCAATTAGAGCAAGAAAAAAATTACCTCGACCAATCAGAGCATTGAAATTCAGAACGAAGCTCTGAGCAACACATGCAAGTTGTCTGATTTCAAGTGGGAAACAGCCACGTTATTAATGGTCTCCTATTACAGCTAAAATGAAAAGGGCAATCTAGTCACAGAATCTTGATTCTTATTTGTGAAACACAACATAGTTTGACAGTTTGATCTAAATTTTGTGAGCTGGTCGAGTTTGGTTGGATGCAGCTGCAGACTGGACTCAGTTCTATAGATCTACAGCCAATCAGAGTGTGAAGTGTGACTTTTCAAATAATATTCTCTGTCAGTCATCTAATCAACCTGCCCCATGATACATAAAAAGCTGTGATTAGCCAGACAAAGACCAGGTAGTATAGAAATCTGTACAAATGGGAGGCGGGACCAGAGCATCAACCAGAGTACAATCAACCATGAACTCAGCAGGTTGTCTTTGTTTCCAGGCTGCATATATTTAGCTTTCCACGGTCAATTTGTAGTCACATACCGGATGTAAATGTTTTGTTTATGTTTTTTGAAAACAGCACTGTATATGTACTTGTCAAGGGTTTACATGTTTGAGCCTCATCAAGCTCTGCAGTGAAGCAACAGAATGAGGCTTAGTCATTTATCATTTATACGCAATCATCATAAGAACACAACAGGAAAAAAAAAGGCCTGAGTAAAAATAACCGGTATAATCCTTTAGTTCTGCAGCAGGCAAAAAGCAGCATGAATAGCAGAGAGGTATGAATAAAATTAGCTCATTTTATTACTCACGCTTTGCTCACTCACTGTTTCCAGATGGATTTGATTTCACACACTGAAGTTTTAATTTGCCATTTGTGAAATGCATTACATGGGTGTTGTCTTCATTTCAGAGCGCTCAGCTCAGCCAGATTGTTAACAGTCTGATGCCTCCTCTCAGCTTCTCGCCGCTATCAAAACAACCACACACCTGCAAAGGCAAGAGGGCCTTCACGAGGTAGAAAACACACACACACACATGCATTTAAATCCAAATCTAAATTGAGAAAAGTTTTCTTCATAGAATGTTGTGAAATTACTGATGTTAATAGATTAAGCTGTGTTTTTAATTACAGAAAACATACATATTGTATTGAAAAACAAAAGAGAAACTTGTAGCTACTGAAAAACGTTTGTTCATTGTCCCGTTCAGGCCTAGACTAAAAGCTAAGGTATCAAAGTTGAAAGCATGCTCCCTGTTTGTAATGTAACCCAGTGAAACAGCCTGGTTGGCCCCCACCATCTGGCCCGACTTGAATCATTCCCTTCATGTCTTTCCTTCCTGCTGCCTTTTTAACTCCCTCCGTCTGGCTGTGAAGATAAAAGCCATGTGATTAAAAAAAAAAAAGACATTCTGCTTGTTCATGCATGTAAAAAAGGGGGTTATAATAAGACAACACCTTAAAAAAGAGTTGTTTTTCAGTGTTTGTGAGCTTAGCATGAGTCATGTCTCTGACATTTCCATGACCTCATCTGATCTTTTCCCTGTAGTGGTCAGAGAGAAGATGATGCTGTAGTGCCTGGCTGTTCTAAGAGAAGGAAACTGGGGACCAGGAGGCTCTTCAAAGCTGATGTGTCATGCGTGTGTGCCCGAACACGACCCCTGGTCACCTACCACAAACCCAAACTGTTCACTCTGAGCACCTACAGCTCCAGCAGTCTACAGGTAAGACACAAACTGCTCTCCATTTGCACATCTTTTTGATCAATTTAGATTCTCAGCTCCCAAAGCACGCATGCACATTCTGTATTAAATTCACCCATAAATATAAAAAATCAGGTAGATAATAATGCGTACCTAAACACAGTTGTCAGGATTTGCCTCATCCATCATTAGGGCGACTATTAGACTGCATGTTCCCCTCCTATTCAACAAATGGAGCCTGCCCTTGAATATACTGTGTTTATTTGCTGTTTTTATTTTCAATGTCCAATTAACAATGCTCTTATTTTATTTGTAATATGTCCAGTTAGTATAATCACTTATTTATGCTTCAATTTTATCTTAATCTCGTTTTGTGCTTTTGAAATTTCCCCTCTGGGATACTTAAGTGTTTATTCATTAGTGCTGCTCCTGTTCCTGCACAGTGTGAGTGGGTGTCGATAATGGATGGACACTGAAATACAACAGTCACATTTGCATTCTTTCTCTTCATTCTGAGGACTATGATGATAAAAACAGTAACGCACTGTGCCTAATTAGTCTATTACTGCCCAAATATGCATCATTACAAAGGACCACTTAAAAATCCCAATGTCAGACAACCATTATGAGTTTCATGGCAAAGTTTGAAAAACTGATGAAAAGCTTAGAAGTTTTAAATTTATTCACGTATTCATTTTAAACTCAGCTTCAAAGCAGGTGCTCTTAGTCAGGCCTCTGTCGCTAAAATAGTTCCCCAAATTAAACAGGAATTAATGTTTAAAGCCAAACACCTGCCTTTAATTAAACAATAGTATCTCTTGGATTTGCCTCAGATAAACAAGAACATGTGCTTATTTTAAAGCTGTAGCCTTTATTTAGCCGTGGGACATTACTCACTGCTTTGTTCCTACTGCCAGTAAAATCACGCGGTAGTTAAAGTGGTGTGTGAAGTGGTGTTAGAGCCCTGCTTAGCCTCATGCAGTTTTGGTTAGGAAATTTTATACACTGTTATTGTACACTTATACTCATTAATTTCAGTGAAGCTTTTAATTTGTGTGATATCTTAATTTAAAGCTGGATTAATCAATATTTTATGTAAATGGAATCATTGCTAATGACAAGCTAACACTGAGTTCAGTACTGCAATGCCAAAAAGATCTAAAGAGCCTTTTTACTGTCTGTTTGCTCATTGTTTAGTTTTATGGCTAGCAAATTGTTTAGCAGCACTGTTCAGAAAAACTTTACAAAAACAAAACTTTTTGTATGATTCAAGGTGGCCAAAATACAAAGACGATGGATTTCATGATTTATGATTTATAATTTAGATTACAGATTATATTATTATTTAGATTACATTTATTTAGAACATGTTGTGACATGTTTACCTTACACTCACATAAGTTTGCTCTATTCATTGACTCTAAAAAGATGCAGAGCTTAATAACCTCTTATAAAGTGAAGCCAAAACATCTCATGGCTTTCTGGCTTCTGGTTTCTGTGTAAGTCAGCCAGACACCAGGGGGTGTCAGCCCTCTTTTTTCAACACAAAGGACATGGGCCAAACCAAGGAAATAAAAGTACACATTAAATACATTTTCCCAAAGATAGCAGATCTTCTCTTATACAAGTGTGTAAACAGGGTAATCATTTCTCTTCTTAAGTACAGATCCAACATTTTGAATTGTCAGCATACGATTAACATTTACTGTATTCTAGCATAGAGCCCCAAGTGCTTGTAGCGATTAAAATAAGAGGCAGAACCACACAACCACCATTTTGATGTAGCTTGATGGCAAAGAAAAGCCCTCTAACAACTTAATGACTTTAATTAGTGTGATTAAGGAGGGAACAGCTTTCTTAAACCTTTATGACTTATACTCTAGCAAAACACAAAGAGAAAGCCCGCTTAACACTGCAGATAAAGAGACTCTATTTAGCTTTTAGCATCATGAGAAACGTAAATTTCTCTCATCTCTTTCTTGTGTTTCAGGACTCGAGGAAATTCCCGTCTGGCCTCTCCTCTTCTCTCTCATCGTCTTCCTGTTCATGTTGTTCATCCTGTGATCCTGTAGTCGTGTGCTCTGATCCCGACTGCAGCTCCAGCAGGGCCCTCTCCTCCAGAACCTTCAGCTCCAGACCTCACCCTGCGCTGGGTCTTTCATATGGTAGGGAAACATTAAGAAAACTACATGAGGCGGCTGGTGTGAAAGGTCAAAAACAGTCTAAAACGTGTGCAGACGAGTGAACTTGAGTACATGAAGTAATTTTCTCTTCAATGAAATTTGTAATAGTTCTTCATTCAGTGTTTCCTGATTGGTTAAGTTCATAACAGGCATTTCCATGCCATGTTGAGTGATGGCTAGATGTAGTGGTAGTTGGCATGTGCCAGTCAAGGGAGCAAACATGATAAAATTGCTGCATTTCAAGAGCACTCATGCATATTGACAATTGGGAAACAGAACAGTGATGTATTGTTATATGTTGTTTTACATCAAAATGCATCAAGTGGTTTCGTTGCATATCAGATAGCCTGCTAGGTCTGTTTCATTAAATAAAAATCATACAGAGAGTGATGTGTCAGAAGCATAGAAAGAATAATGGAGGAAACACAAAGGAGCAGATTGGAAATTGATGAAGACTTCTTTCACCCAGCACACTGTTGATTTCCTGTCAGCTTGAATGATCTTTTTCTTCTTTTGTCAATAGCTGAAAAGAAGACGGTCTATCAAGCACACGTCACCAAAAATAATAGACTGGAAACAAATGTCTTATCATCGCTGGTTACAGCTGTGATAGATTGAGATTACATAATCAGTAAAAGCAAGCAGGGGATCGAAGAAATGGGTAAATGATGTGGAGAAATTTATTAATAGTTAACTACGGTAGCTCTTTGTACATACAGTGTAAGAATAGAGAGCACAGGTACTATTGTATAAATTATATATTGTACTATTGATATTAAAAGTATAATTTTTTTACAAAGAGAGCTCAGGCACTACAAAACAAATGATATACAATACCATTGATATAAGAGGTGGATCTCAGGCATCTATCTCTCTATTCCTGTCGTTCATCTTTATTTCTGCCTCTTTCATCATTTTGTACAAATGAAACCTATTTGAGTTTTGTTTGAAACTGGCAGCTGAAAAAAAACTGCAGTGTGTCCTGTTGTGATTTATTTTGCATTATGAGGGTCTGGATAGAAAACAACACATGTGGCTGCCTTGACACTGCTGGTGTGTGTTAAGACGTGCAGAGTAATTGATCATAAAATTTTTGGATTGTTGAAACTGTTGTGTTATCATTCACCACATGCTTAAAATTGTGTCCTGCAGATCCTCCTCTGTCCCGCCACTTACAGAGGAACCCAGGCAGAGAGGTGTGGTCCCAAAGGCCTTTGGTTTTCAGTATCCAACCTTCCAGTCCTGCACGCTACAACAGGCACAGCTCCACACCACTGCACAACAGTAAGATCCTGCCCTTTACCAGTATTGATTACACACCCTGCTCTGTTGCCTGATTCTCTCTTCTTTTTTCTTGCTCTGTATGTACACGACATCTATCATTCGCTGTGCCATGCGGCACCTGACTGAGCCATTATAGTGAGTTGCTGCCTGTGAGCAGGGACTGTAACCTGCTGTGCTCATGTCAGACTCAACTGATGAGTAAGATGACAGGGAGGCAGAAGTGCTATTTACAAGACTGCACCTCTATGCTGTCTTATTGTTGAGCTATGAAACTGTTCTCTTTGCTTCGGTGGAGCTGCAATAAGATCTGTTTTTGAAGTCAGTGCTATTTTAATGTTAATGCAAAGTCAGCTTTACTTGCTGCAGCTTCCCAGTCAAACCTTTCAATAGTGCCTTATGTGAGACTAAGCTTTCCATTAAAGTTTTTTTAAGTATTATATTATATCAACACATTTAAATTTTAACAAATTTAAAAGGCTTTGTGGTTGACTGCTGTGTCTGCATCCTAGGGATCATCCTAAGTAGGGACAGACTTTGTGAATGAGACATAAAAGAGCAGATTGAAAAGTTATGAAGACATCACTTACCCACAGCTCTGTTGATTTCCCATCAGCTTGAAAGATCTTTTTCTCATATTTTCAATGGCAGAACAAGCAGGCAGGCTGTCAGGTAAATGTAAACTGAAATAGTAGCTTGACACATGGCAACAAAACATCTTATTATAGCTGGTTGTTACTAAAGTGGAATGAGATTACGTAAATAGTCAAAGCAAGCAAGAGACGGAAATATTGGCATATGACATGGGGATTAACGACTAATGACGTGACCTAATTAATAGTTAACTATGGTAGCTGTTGGTACAGTGTAAGAATAAAGATCACTGGCACTAGAATACAAATTATATATTGTATAAGGCAAATTATAGGTAATTTTTAAAATTTTATTTATGCTACTTATGCTACTAAATAAAACTGCAGACAGTCCCCTGCCACAATAGTAAGACTAATGATGAAGGATTAGGTTTTTCACACTTTAACAAAAGTGTGAAATCCCTGCAGCACTGAAGATCTGAATGAATGGAAATCCCTGTATTTGTTTCACCCAGTTTGTGTGTGTGTGTGTGTGTGTGTGTGTGTGTGTGTGTGTGTGTGTGTGAGTGTGAGTGTGTGTGCTGTC
>JAQMCX010000011.1:14968787-15010865 GCA_029814765.1 Acanthurus leucopareius | reverse complement strand
TGTGTGTGTGTGTGTGTGTGTGTGTGTGTGTGTGTGTGTGTGTGTGTGTGTGTGTGTGTGTGTGTTTGTGTGTGTGTCATTATAGGTCACAAATACAAGCAGCATTCACGGCATCATAAGAGCAGAGTGATGGGTCTGTCACCAATCAGGATGGCAGGCTCTGCTCGTAGTCAACACAAAAGAGCCAATCAGAGGAAACGAAAGAGAAGACACACCCACAGGCTGACAGAAGGTGTGTATGCAAGAGTGTGTTCACCCTTTATTCCAAGTTTATAATAAATCTGTGATTAAATAGTCCCAATGACCTAAACTCTTGATTCTAAGGAGCAGGAATGTTAAAAACATCTATCTTAAACCTTTAACAGAGTTAGTAAAAATTAAAGTGCTGACTGGGTCAGTTAGTTCCCCTATTAACAGTAACAGGAGATATATATATACTCATGTGTGTTGTGCCCAGATGTGGAAGATGTTCTGTACCAGCTCTGTGACACAGAGGACAGCTCAGATGAAGTGGTGGAGGAGAGATACATACAAGTTACACGCAAGCAGGCATCACAGGTAACACACACACCTTCATAAACTTTTAAAATTTTACAGTATACTTGTGAGAACCCTTATTGATATACACTAAAGCCCAAACCAAGTCCTCATCTCAAACCTACACACAGATGTATTTATTGACATGTACATCTGTTGAGTATGAAAAAGTCAGTGAGCCTATAGAGAAATTCAGTGCAGTAGTAGTCTTAGGATGTCTGAACATTTAAACACCGAACACTGAGTCACTGGTGTGAGCATCACATTGCCCTTAGTGTAACTTGGGCCATGTTTCCTTTTAGGGCTTTGTTCGCAAACGCCAGGGGGAGAGTGTGTACAACATTAACAACGTTGTCATTCCCATGTCAGTGACTAAAGTGGAGAAGCTGCAGTACAAAGACATCCTGACACCCAGGTATGACACAAAAATGCTTCTAAAAGAGCTTGAATTCTTAAGGTTCTGGTTACAAACAAAACGGTGGCCCACAAGTTTCTTGCAAAGCTAATGGTCAAACTTACAGCACATGAAATTTACTGTAAGTTTGCATTGTCTCCGAAATATTTTACATAATAAAATATCCTTAAAATCTGTTTTTAGTGCAAGAAAATACATCTCAACATGAACTACAAGGATAAAATGTTTATTAAAAAGAGAAATCAATCAGCTGGCAAAAAAATTTATAGAAGGTAGATATGCACACTTTCCACCATTTTTGTCTGTTGCGTCATAAAGTGTGTCTGTCTCTGCAGTTGGCGCGTAGTTGACATCTCTCCTCTGATGAACAGAGAGGCAGAGAGGGTGGAGGACAGCGAGGGATGGCAGGTAGTGTCTCATCCCTTTATACACGAGCTTTTTAGTGTGATTTGTGAAGAAAACATCTCATTTATTTGTTTGTGTGTGTATGTGTGTGTGTGTGTGTTTGTTACAGGTGGAGGATCTAAGTGATGAAGCCTTTGCTCAGAGACACCTGGATTTAGAGCAGAGAGAGAAATTGCGCTGGGGCTCCTGGGGAAAGAGAAAATGCTGCGGGCGTCCTAAAAGGTGGAAACACACTCACACACACGCACACACAGAAAGAAAACATACACACAGGCTCACAAATGCAGCTGTTTGGTTTAAATACTTTTCATCAGGTGGCAGCTAAATGCAAGGTGAGCTCCAAGCATCAGGTCGGTTGGGGAGGACAGCTCTACAAACATCACCAAGTTATAAAATTTTATGGCTTTACGTGCAGAAGACATTGCCAAAGAAATGTGTTTGATAATTGGATTAAGCTCTTGACTCACTCTCTGTGCTGACTGCACAGTGCAATTATTTCATAGTTGTTTTTTCCTTATCTGTGCATGTAAACGTAAGCCTGTGTGAATGCTGAGTGTTGAATAATCTCTTGGTGTAGTTTCACAGGGTGTGTTTGTTTTTCATTCCAGGTCTGGCAGCAGGTTGTCAGGCAGCGGGGGCGGGATGTGCACATCAGGAGAGGAGAGCTCTGTGGAGCTGAGTTGTGCTCAGCTGGATACTGATGAACAGCAAAGCTCAGAGGAGTGGCTGGTGAGATCAAAAGCACCACAGCTGAAACCCTTCAGTCCCTCAGATATCGACTGAATTACAGTAAAAAAAAATATAATAATCCAGATGCCACACGAGGGAATTTGGCTATTAAATATTGTATTTGTCCGTCTCCATTATAGTGGCCAAAAGTCATATGTCAATATCAAGCACATCATTTAAAAAGGAGCAACAGCTTAAAATTAGATTGAATGAGAAACAAAAATAGATGTAGAATTTCTTGTCATCTGGTGGCTTGTGAAACGTGTATTTTTACGACTGAGAGGAGCTTTTTTCTCACTGTATCGCCACAATCAAACAATAAGTCTTTGTGGGGACACATGTGGGTCACATTACAAATCACGTGACATTAAAATTATAAAAAAAAAATTTTAAAAGCCCAGGGAGTTAAAGTAAGCTGACAACAAATAAGATGTGCTTTTTTCCCCCCCTTCAAGTCACTGTGAAGAAGATATTGAGAATTATATTGCCAATAAATGGTAGTGTTTTAACCCTTAAAGGATATTTCCTGTTACGTTCCAGTCAAAAATAAGGCTGTTATTTGTGCTTTAGAGGAGCGAGGACGAATATAGAGCGGCAAAAATGGGCTGCAGACTTGTCAGTACTCTCTCTCAGTCATATTGTTTGAGTTATAAAGCTGAAATGGATCCTTGAGAGCCTCCACAGATACTTGTCTCCACTCACCTTTAGTTGCATGATTGCTCTGTACCACTTTGCTCTGATTGGAGAAGGCATGAGTTGCCACTGAACCAGACTGTCCTAATCAACCCTCTGCCCAACACAAATATCCCCTACTTCACTCCCGTTGTACTTGTTATGCACTTCACCACCCATGCAAAACCCTGATTAATGCACATCCTTTGATTTTTTTGAAACAGGCTTTTGAATCATGCAGAACTATGATACAACCTTCAGCATTTAAACACAGTGAAAAGACTGAACGTTGAATAACAAATTTAAGGCCTTTGGACATTGTGTTACATTGAACTTTGTGTTGCACCTTATGTTTGGAGTTTCCAAAGTTTGAAGCAAATTCAGGGCTCGATATAATTGATTTATTGAGAAAAATGTTTTATTCTCATCCCCATTCCCATAGAAAGTGGCTCACACTATAGTGATATAAACTGAACTCTAAAGGTGTTGTAGTTCAATGCATTTGGCCATAACAAGGGAGGAAAAATTATACCTTGTTGCATTTTAGCTCTGGTCCAGCCCTGATTATGCTGACTATTAAGAAACAAATCAAAAAGAGTAAACATGAAGTTGTACAGAGCGACAGGTCGCTTGTTGATTAACAGGCATGGCGATTGACATCCCATGTAAAAAAAAATTATGCCTTTAGTTTGTTTTATATTCTTTGGTGTCACAAAGAGTTCACAGAGAAGAAATAACTGATTATAAGCATAACTGATCTTATTTGACTTCAAAGCACAGGCATGTTAGAGGTGGGCAGGGGCCAGATGGAGAGAACAGGTCTTGAAGGCTATAGTATTGATGCAGGCCATGTTACTATGGGATCACTGTCACCCACTGACAAAGTTCACGGAGAGCAATACAAGCACAGCAAATTGAACAGCTTTTGACCTATTAAATCTGGAAAAATCTCATGCATTGCCTACTTGTAACCATGGCAGCCAATTAATTTGCATAAATACATGTCTTGCTCATACAGATATCTGCTACCATAATATCTTGTGTTTTGTTTGTGTACAATATGCATAGAACTTGTAGATTTACTTGGTTACATGATGTGCTCTCCATCCTCTGGCAGCCTCAGACACCCTGGGAGCAACGAGTGTTTCCATTGGATGAGGATGATGAAGATGCTCTGCTCTCTGATAACCTGCAAAAAGTCCCATCAGGTTGGTCGGACTGTAGCTCTGCCTCCACCACATCAAAGAACTCCAACTCCCAGCTCTCCTCGGCTCAGTTCATTGGTGCTACGCTGCCGCCTGGTGGACAAAGCAAGAGCACAACACCAGATGGCAGATGAGAAAGCAGTGCCTTAATTTTTTATATGTAAGTTGAAAAAATACAGTGAACTCTGATAAATAGTGTGTTCATATACAGTGCTTGTTGCTGTAGACTGTTTTTGTGTGTCAGAGACATTTGCTGATTTTTTTTATATTTAATTTGAAGCAAATTCTTCTTGTTTTTTTTTTTTTTTTAAAAAAAGAAATGAAATAAGTCATCTGTTAGACATTAATGTACAAGACAGTTTACAACAGTAGTGTGGTCATGTGTTCCTTGGTTCATAGGTCATTTATTAAATAATTTGTCATTCATTTAATAGTTTATCCAGTAATTAATGAATTGTTTTAAAGAATGATTGATGCATTTGTTAATGACTGCTGCATCGATCAAGCAATCAATATGTCTCTACTGGTAAAGCAAACCAGAAATCCAAGTTAATGAGACAGGTTAAAAACAGGTAAATAAATATTAAGTGCTATAAATTGTGTATTTGATTAATGAGTGAATGCACAAAGTCATACAGGTAATTTAGGAGGTTACAGTAAGTAAAAAGGACAGCATGTAAGTGTATTTGTTTGTTGCTCAAACGATAATAAAGGCCAATGTAATGAATCAATAATTGTAATATTTTTTTCTTTTTCAGATTTCCTCATGTCTGGGACCATGAGAAGAAAATGCACCAGTGGAAATTTTATAGAGACACTTTAAACATTCCCCCACAAGAGTGATTTGATGTTATGCTTAATGCTTTAAACAAGTGTTTATTTAGTGAATTCTTGTAACTTGTGTCATAATAGTTTAAACTGACTACTGTAGCTTCTTTTACACTTTCAGGTGTTAATGCACAATAGGTACTGTACGTAAAGAAACATGTACCAGCACAACCCCATTAGTAGTCTCAGGTTGTATACTGTTTGTAGTTGTAACATGCTATTTATTTTCACAGTTGTCTTAAAAGGTCTGTATAATAGGACTTAAGTGCATACATATATATTATTTATGTCATTTTTACTCAGATTTGCATATCCCTTTTGATGTATTTTTTGTGTGTGTTGATGTCTTTTTGGTATATTTTTATGAAGAAAAACAACTAGTAAACAATGACTTCAGTAAACATATGTTATTGGTGGATGTTATACTTTGCAGCTGAAACATTTTCTCTCATTTCATGATGGCTAATTCAACAAGCACAGCACACACACGTGACATGAGGGTAGAACATAGGTATGATACTCCTGTCTATTTCTGTATGAGGCGCCTGTATGCAGATGAGAGCACTGGATAGCACAAACTAGTAACAGTAATTAGATCTTTTTGTTATATCAAACAAGGGTTAGAAAACAAGAAGCAGCTATGCTAAATCTCAAAACCTTTTGAAAGTTGAATATGTAGGAAGATGAAAATTTCTGCATAAAAAGGAATGCAAGAATGAAAAACAGGAAATATTAGAGCTGTAGTGTGCATGTAAGAACACAGGTCAAGACACAAAGAAAAAGTAGTTTATTTATCTGTTATTAAGTGTCTGTAGACATGTAATAATTATGAGACACGTACAAATCAAGCATCTTATCAGTCAGAAGTGTTATGTTTTTTATTTCAGTCATAAAATACTGCAACCTTAGCCATGTGTACTTAACCAAGATGTCATTGGTAGAAGCTGATGCTGGAAGGACAAACTAATGTGAGGTCATTTCAGTCATTTTGATGATTAACATTTATGGAGGTCATTTCTTCTTAGAGCTATAATTCAAATGAAACAGCTCTTTTTTGATCCTATGTGCTTAACCTGCTCTTATAACAGCCTTCACAGCTATCAGGGAGCCCAGTGGGCAGATGGTGGTCAAGGTCATCTTGTCTCCACATGGAAATTTGTGTGTCAGTTGTTTTATGACAGATATGAGAGATGGAGTGTTCAAAATTAGAAACTCAATCACATGAAATTAATTCACAGACTAATTATCTGATTCCAGGTTGGTAAGGGTGATTTGGCTCTTAATCGCTTCAGATAGCTACAAAGGCAAATCTTGATATTTGACTCTTACTTAAACAAGATCCCCTCTGGTCAAATTAAATCTATTTCTTGGGTTCTTGGAAAACAGAATATTTAATGGAAAAAAAATGTGTGAAAGGTACAATAACACAGCCAACTGCCAACATAATAAATGAAAAGGCAGATCCTTGCACCTCTTCAGTCCTTATATAGGACCAATAGAAAAGCTGCGTATCATTCTCTCATTTATGCTCGAGCTGGTTGCTTCTTTGGTTATGTACTGTGACTAATAGACCCTCTCATCTTTTCATGAAAAGCGAAGGAAAGCAAGCAGTGATGCGTGCCCTGTAGGAGGCCTAAGTTCTGCCCAGTCACATTCGTCTGATCCTGAAATCTGTCATTCAAGATGTGCTGCCGGTGACCACATGGGGGCCATATTGTTCTCTAAAAAACAGTTTCAGTCATTGAGGTAGAATCACTTTGTCAGCCTTTAATTATTAATTTAGTAAATTTGTATTCCTTCAGGTAAGAGCAAGGGAACACTGTGAAGGTAATATGTACAAAACAAGGAAATGTGGTACACTGTTAAACTGTACTTCCATACAGTTGTAACTGCAGCAGTTGCACTCTAGAGGGTACTCTAACATGATAGAGAATAGTTTGAAGAACCCAAGATTGGATGCAGATTTAAGTAATGCAGCATAGCAGTACTAATAGTAATAGTACTAATAGTAGATAGTACTGTGATGTAGCTGCTTGAATAGTAATTTAACTTCAGATACAAAATTTTCAAATATATGAATTCTCATCAAGAAATCCAGTGTCTCACCAGATTTATTGTCAAATTTTCCCATTTTGTGTAAACTTTATTAATACATTGAAACTAAACTACTTATTATACCCACTACAATTAATTTATCCAAAAGAAGGATCTCCTCTAGGGAGGAGCATTTAGCTATTTTTTTTAATGCTTATATTAGTACCACAAGCTAATGACAATGGGTCGGTTTACTATGCTGATTTTCAGGGTCAAATATAAGATTGACTATAAAAAAGTGTGGCATCCATTAAAAGACTCCTTTAATTACCAGCAAGAGGCAGTGACCAGTTTTTCATAATTTAGTTTTTTATGATTTTGGGGGAAATTAGATATTCTACAGATAATTAGCTAATTAGCTAACATTAGCTTTGCTCCATAAACTAAGCTATCACAAATTACACACAGGGCTTCATACAGGTTTTTGTTTCCTGCACGTGCCTCCATCCCAGAGCCTTGGCTGGAAGAGAAGTGACAAAAAAACAACTTTTATGACAAAAAAGAGAAGAAAAACAAGAAACAGAGGAATCCCTCTCCAGGAAAGTCAGAAAGAAAGAGTATAATTACAATATGGACGGTCAGGAAAGCAAAACGGAGGCAGACAAGTATGAATAATTGCGTTTAATTCTCACCAAATTCAAATAAATGTACACAAACTCTCCACTTCTAATCCCTCGAAAACCGGTGAAAAGCTACACCGTAATTGCTAGAGCACAATGACATTGCAACAACGTTTGGGCTACTAGCGTCATTACGGTAAATGCAGGCTGCGGAGCCTGTGTGTCCGACAGACCGGGAGTTGCACTGAAAGACACTGCGCCGAACAGGTAAAACAAATTACTTCTTTATTTCCATAACAGTATAATAATACAAACGAGTGTGTGTGACTGGCAATGACTCTACAAAAGCTTGTTATATAGGCGGTCAGATGGAGTCTTTGGACCGACCGTGAATGAGCATTTTAACAAGCATTGAGGCTGAAATGATTAGGTGCCCCTGCCTGTGAGGATGGAAAAAGGACGCATTGTTCGTCTACAGGAGAACTGGGTTTTGGTTCTTGTGAATCCGTGCTGTCTCATCTCTGTTTTTTCAGCCAGGTTTCAATGAGCAGCGTTGCGGAATTAGTCTGATGCGAAATCACAGCTGAGCAACAGATCAAGGACCCAAGTCTGTGAGATAGGTGAGCCTTACTAATTGCCTTTGCTATTATTGGTCCAATTAGGCACTTAAATGCTTATATTGGTGTCGGCTTCAAAGGATAATGTCTGCATTGTGCTACATAAAGGCTCAACCTATTGCGGTCACTGCGGGAACTTGCCTTGCTGCGGTGGCAATACACGGTTACCGGGCTATGACAGGCAATAACATGAGGTCACTGTGAAAAATACATTGAGAATAAGACCCTTTAGAAATGCAAAGGTATTTTAAATTTGAGCAAAGGTGCTTAATGAGAGACAGAGAGGGAGTGGTGCAAAAATTAGGTGCTGAGTCATATTGGCTGCTCCTATTCATATTGATCACACAAATTAAAGCTGAATATGTGCATGTCTATTTTCATCATTGCAGATTTTGGGCTGCGTTGATTTTTCATTAGAAATCATGTGTGAATCTGTTTGCATTAAGACCTGATCTCTTCATGAACCTGTGCTTCATGACAAACCCAGCACTGCAAATGCAGCTAAAGGGCTGTTACACCTCAGAGATCATTTGCCTCATACTGATTGGATATCAGATAGTTAGCTTAAACACTATAGTTGTCTTATACAATTGTAGGCTCCAGTCCAGCATCATTTACATACAAGGCCTGGCTATTGATTTCCCCCTGTCATGTCCACTTTGCAGAATCTGTGCAGATACATTTGAATGCCTGATGCATTCAGGATGAGGCAGCAGCTCGGAGCTCCTCCCCACTGAGTGATTGGGCTCACTGCCTCTCCTGGAAAACCAGACTGGTAGTCAGTCCTTTTTCTATCCTGTGCCACCCAGGTCTACTTTTTGCATTCTGTAAAGGTTTATTACAGGAGGAGATCAAGCTGAGCACTGACTTGATTCTTTGTTTCCTAGCATGATTGCACAGGAAGGACAGATGAGAGGTTGCGCAAACGCTTCAGAGCTTCATCACAGTTGACACCTATAGCTTGTGTGTGTCTTTGTAGAAACGTGGATGTGTGCCATCTTCTTGGCCTTACATAATTTCTCTGTAGTCTACGTATTATCATTGCCTTTGCATTTCACAAAAAAGAAAACTGTAGGTTATTATTTCTAACCTCTAAGGTGCATCGATATCGGTGTCTTGTGTTTGCAACTCAATCATTGCGTTTGTGTGTGTTTATGGTTGCAGACGCAACTCACAACTGGTTTGTTAAGGGCTTAGAGGTGAAGTGGACCTCTGAGATGAGATAGGACTGGTCTTTTCAATGACGTCTCTGTTCTCTACCAGCAAACGTAACATTTTTTTTTTTCTCACTGATTTAAAGGTACTGTCATATCAACGATAATTCTGAAAACTCCTTGTTACAAGCTAATTTTGAGAACTAATTTGACAAGGAGTGAATATTCATTAAGTATTCATCATGTACGACATCATTTGAAACTGTGGATGTCAAGGTGATGCATGGGTGGTCCATACCTTAGCTAATGAATCACTGTCTGTGTTATGTGCGGTCGATAAAGTAGGAGGTTGGATGTCAGTCAAACAACAGACCGAGGAATCAGATGAGAAGGTGAACTAGAGCCCTGATTGGTTTTCTTATAAGGGAGTATCCCTGTTTCTTTGCATGGACCTAACATGTACATAGAGGTCTGGTAAATGCAGGTGTGTGAATTTCTATGTGAATAAGATTAAACCCTTATTGAGCATCTAGCATAGCCTGTGATTTTA
The DNA here is from genome assembly GCA_029814765.1 of Acanthurus leucopareius. Classification (NCBI taxonomy): domain Eukaryota; kingdom Metazoa; phylum Chordata; class Actinopteri; order Acanthuriformes; family Acanthuridae; genus Acanthurus; species Acanthurus leucopareius. Next base: position 15,001,099 of record JAQMCX010000011.1, on the reverse strand, counting down.
CTTTAAATAGGATGACAAAAACCCACGTTAGAGTTAAAGGACCTGAAAGTATGGATTTATACACAGAACAGTTAGAATAGCCAAACCAAACAAAAGCAACAGCAACAAAAAGCCCCAAACAACAGACAGTCTCAACAATAAGAAACTGGGTAACAATACTTGAGCAGAAGAGTAAAGGAACCTGAAATTAGCATAAAGTCTGAGGAGCTTAGAAAAGTGAAAATGATCCACAAAATATACAGCTATTTTACACAGAATAATTTGGATGTTTAACTAGTGAGGTGAGGCTAGTGTGTTAGTGCTTTGGAATAAAATGGTGCTTCTTCTTGGTACCAGCCGTAAGCCTGGTGTCATTGTTTTGAACCACCTTGGAGACTGGCTGACTCCCACAGACCCAAAATCACAAAAAAATCAAGACAGACACAGATCAAGGCACATGCCGGTTTTAGATACCCAACTTAGACGAAAAAATTTTGTGTTAATGTTTCAGTGAACCAACTGGAAACGTCTGATACTCAAAACAAGTTCACTTCCTCTGTTTTTTAAAGATCTAAAGAGAATTCTGTGTTGGATTGGACACAGTTTCAACACAAATACACAAAAATAAGGAAACAGATAGCGAACATCAATTTTAATGTGTGTCATTTATAATTGTCTCCTGAACTGAAGATCTTGTGGACATAGACAGTGGATAAGAAGAAGATCTGAGCAAATCGTTTGGATAATCAGGTCAAATTAGGGATCTGCTGTCTCGCCACATGTGTTGGTTTCCCTAATAGGCTCTGACTGTTGTGCTTTGCTGTGTCACTGCATTCTCAACTCAGCAATTACATTTACTGTATGTGTAAAATTGGTAGGATTGAATGGCCAGCACCCCATGGAGTGATAAGAAATTCCTTTAGATCAGTAAAATGAGACTGCCACAGTATCTAAAAACGACTTTCACTGAATCGATCGTTTTTTAGTGTCTTTAATTCCTTGTAAGAGTATGACTGAGGTGCCACCATTGGCAGCACTGCAGCAGGCCAGTTCACACTCCTGTGGAGCCGCTAACTGTTGGTCAGATCTGCACAAACTGTGTGTGTCAGTGAGACAACATAATCCTGATGCTGACAAAGATACTTAGACAGCCAGTCTCACACACACACACACACACACACACACACACACACACACACACACAGGCAGACACATGCACATACGCACACACTTAAAAAATACACAAACAAGGAGTCTTCACTTGTCACATTCAAAGTTTTACACAATACTTTGTGTCTGTGTGTGTTTGTTGGTGTGAGACAGAATGTGGGAAAGGCTCTTCTTAAAAAAAGAAGAGAGATACTTGTCGTTCTGGCAGCAGTGTGAACACACTTCACCGGCATGTCTGCCAGTTAGCTGCCAATCTTGTTCCCTCTTCTTCTGCAGAAGTGAAGTACTCCAGGTTTTTTTAGGGGTTGGCTTGTTGGTCAGTGTGCTTACAAAGTAGTGAAAAGATGCTCCTATGCTACTGCTAGTTGTTTGGTCTCAAAAAATTTCTAAAAAAATCGGAAAAATACCTTTTTTGATTTTCTGACATCTGTAAAAATCCAGATGTTTTCTGTCAAAAACAGTCCTTAGCCCAGATACATTTTTGTGCTAGTTCTTTACACAAAACTGTCACAGTAGCTGTTTTTATGTTAACGGTATAAAATGTCACTTTAATAGCCATCCTGCTCTCTTATCTTTGCTCTTGATGTTGACCTCTCCTCCCAAGGATGTGGGGAGTAAATAAAAACAAGGCTGGAATACAGTGTCCATAAACAGCTAGCCATGTCATTGATAAAGTGCTTGGCATTGTACATTAGCTGGTTGCGTCTATTCAGCTTTAAAGCGAAGGGCAGAGGGCCAAGGGTACCTACATGGGCTGCGTGATAATAAACAGGTATTGACCCCTATAGCTTTTCTTCTTTCCCTTCTTCCTTCCTTTCTTTCTTTCTTTCTCTCTTTCTTTCTTTCTTTCTTTTGAGGATCTGTTACTGCAGGCCAAACATTAGCTGGTAGACCCAGTACATTGCTCCAGGGTGCTACAGCTGATGAAATGACCCATCATCACCAACACATCACTGCAGGTTGCAGTAGTGAAGTCCACACTGTGTTAAATGTCCAGATGTTGTAATCCTACCAAATTTGGTCTGATGTTTACAAGTAGGATGGTTCAATAATATAAATGTATATATAGAATATGTTTCATGTAGTGGTGGAAATGCAGGTCTAATAGGATGCGTTCAAGGAAAAAAAAAAGTCATTTCTATGTCCATCATGGCTTGCCAGCCCATTCAGATTCCTGGCTGGTGAAATACTGACACTTTGTCATGTCCTTTGCTGTCTCGTTTAGATGACAGAAGGTGTACCCTTAAGCTTTTTATGACATGCACCAATCTTTCAACCAAGTCCAAAGTAGAAGCAATCACATCAATATTATATGCTCATAACATTTGCTCTACTCACGACTGTTGTCCAGTTGACTTAAAATTGAGACATGTAAAATCGAAAGTAAAACTGATAATTGTTTCCTAAAGTTAAGCAAACTGTGACCATTCTCAATATAAGCCACTGTTTAGGAAGTCTTTGTGGAAAGAAGACTGCACGTCAGATACGGACTCTCAAGGTTACCTTGTGCATCTGTTTCAAACGCCAATGGGTGTGAGAAAAACGGACATATTTGATGGGATGAGAATGTGTTGGGATTGTTATATTGTAGTTAGAAAGTTAAAAATGCACAGACCCGAGATGCCTTTTTTTAATTAACCCTAATCCAATACATTCCCTGAATACACTACCCATCAAATAATGTTTGAAATTCACATTGCAGTGCCTTTACAATCACCTCATGTCCATAGAACGAAAAGCTCATTATGGCTCCATCTTCAAAGAGAATAAAAAATCTAAGTCATAAGTGAAGACCAGCATTAAAGTACTAATAGACTGCAGAATGCCTACATCAGCTGTTGTTGACTTTACAGTCCTGTCCAGAAATCTACCATAAAAAGTGTAAACTGAAGTAATTTACATTTTTGGATGTAGTTCAGGATCAGTACAGCTGACCTCACGTGACCTGCAGCTAAAGGAGATCCACTTTGTCCACTGACAGCCTTCTACCTGCTACATCTGTTCTTCAACTTTGATTTCTTTTCTTCCCCCGAGGGACACTTTTGGTTCAAGCTAGATGACCTTTAGTTTATGGGAGGCCGAGATCAGTCAAAGCCACAAGAGTCCGTCCCAACACCCAGACTCTATCTGTCTTCCTGACAGCTTGGAGTTCGGGAAAGACCACAGAGCATACTGAACCTCTTAAATGTGAAACTACTGCTCACTCTCTACATGTGAGTTCTTCAGTGGTTAATATCTTGTAGTCTTAGCGGTATGTTGGTAGCTAAACCAGATTTTCTGTTCAAGTTCCCACTGATGTTGCCTTCTCAAGGTTGGTTGATACACCTTGCTAAAACTAATATTAACTGGTACAGTTACAAGGGATTTTTTTTGCAGGATTGTTGCATTAGACTGCATTAGTTTTAGATAGTTGTGCCTAATTCTCAGGACTTAGTATACTTTTCAGACATGTAGGTGTTTTGTGCTTTTGACAATAACCTGTAAACTAAGGTGGAAGGATGCAGCATAAAATGGAACTTGAGTTGTTTTTATACATATATCAGAGTACAGCACAGTCCTTTCTGTTATATGCAAAATCCAGCCTATTTGGGGCATATTGTTTGCTTCAGAACCCAGAAATATTGTGTCTAAAGTAAAAAAAAAACAGACTAAAAAAGGCAGCAGGCTGACAGAGACAACAACAGGCCAACTGCCATTGCTTGGGGTGTTGGTGGAGTCTCTTTTCCAAAGCCCAAGATGATCCTTGCAACTCTTGAGATGGGGCTTGTATGTATTCCTGCAAATGTATTCCTGCTGCATATCCCATGAAGAAAAGCAGCAAATACATAAATAAAAGTTGCGACAAGACTTTTGAATGGGGAATTTATTTTTGGCCTCAGTTACAAGTCTATAGGATGTAACTGTTTCTATAGAGCCATATTCCCCTCACCCAGCCGTACATAACAGAGCAGATAGATAGCAGATAGCTGACAGAAAAACATGTGGGCTGAAGCTGGAGAAACATAAGGGTGAGTCACAGCTCACCTAGCTATTTAGTGCTGCCTCTCCTCTCCTCTAGGAAAGTATATGTGTATGTGGCTTGCATCTGGCTAATAATTCAGCATGTGTTGGTGTGTGTGCATCACTGTTCATGTACGGTATCACTCAATCTGTGTGTGGGAGTGCATGGTTGTGTGTGGGTTTCATTTACAGTGTTATGTGCTGTTGTTAGGGAGAAAATCTCCCTCTGTGTCTTCTATTTGATATCCCATGGGTGAATTTGTGATGTTTAGTGCATCTCAGGCTTTGTTTTGTAATATAATGCTGTAATTTAGTGTCTTTCAATCTGCTTCATCCAATTTGGTTGCACTGAGAGGTTTTCCTGCATTTTTTTGCAGGATACCTCAAAACAAACTGCATAGAAGAGTGTGTGGACAAAGAGATACAGCTAAATGGCCTGTCAGTTAGAGAAAACCACAGGTTCATTTGTGTGGTGCTATAATCAAACACCATTTACATAAAGAAAGGATGGTGAAGGCGAGTCATGAATATTAAACAACTCTGAAAGGTTGCTCATCCAATCATCCTGAAAAATGTTCTTGCCATCAAAAACTCCATTGACCTCGTCTTAATCAATGTATGACCCTTGATTAATTTTCATGAATCGTTTGCCATTATTTGACAAGCTCTGCCCAGAAAAATCTTGGTTTCATTTTTAAGGATTTAAAAATAATAAAAATGAATATTAAATTCTCATATGTAAAAGCATTACTGTCCTTATCTTAAGTGACACTGCTGGCTGCTATAGTGCTAAAGTAGCGTCAGCTGCAGTGTGGACATCAAGAATGTTTGTTAGCCATGATTTTATTCATTTTAGACTCGTCTTCATCATCCTGGGAAAAAATAACATGATCTAGACAGTGGGGGGTGGAGCAGGTTCTGTTCAGACCCTTGTTTAGGAGTCACTGTTAGTGTGAGTTTGGTAATGGGAGAAAAACCCGCATGTATAAGGAGATATATGTGCCTTTTCTTATCCTGGGGATGCAGTTGAATGTGCATTGGCATGTTTCGTATGTTTCCATTCACATCCCCTGTAACGTTGGAGCAACAGCTCCAGTGTTTGTGCTCACCTTGGGCTGACTTGACACCTATCAGCTTGTTGTGCTAGCCTCCTTACATGTTGCTTAACCTACCCAGAGCTTAGTGGAGCAACTTGCCCTATCATTATCTTTGAACAGAAACTTAATTTAAGTTAATGAAAGTTGGAAAGTTAATCTAAATGTTACAAACAAATTAGATTAACAGCCCTGTCTTAAAACCAGAGCAGAAGCAGCGCACAACACAGTGTCACTGGTTGTTTTCCATCCAAACAGACAGAGATGCTGTAAGAAGGAAAAAATTAATGTGAATCATATTAAAATAAAGAAGTCCTTAATTCAAGAGATTACAGTTACATAAAACATGTCCCTCATTTTCTCCCCAAAGGCCAATTGTCTGATAAAGCTCCTTCAGCACCTTGCAAAATAGCCATTTAAAAAGCAATGCTTTGAAAGCGAAAGTGTGATGGCACTCTGGTTTAATTTCTGCTATTCCCAGAACAAACTTGTGAGTAATTATGGGACCCTACACAGCCCCTTTGCACCTTTTGACAGGCTCAAAATTAACTCTCGCTTTGCACATTAGATGATGTGCAATAGATCGTTGAAATGGGTTTTATTGAGTCTCGTATTGGCAGCTGGATAACACATTACACCAACAAAAACACACAATTATAAGCCAAACACAGTTCAGTTTATTAGCAAACTGAGTATTGGTCAAACCACCAAGGTGTGTGAGCAGTGCAGAGAGTGAGATTCACCTCGCTCATTATCTGAGAGTCCAAAACCCAAGAGATGATCTAGAGATGATCCAAAAACGGTCATCTTCCCACCCAGGGCCCATCATATTCCCTCCACCCACCACCACCCCTCCCACAGGGGTTTAAAAATGAAGGAAATATCAGTCACATATCATGAATATCCTTAGGTCTTCTTACGTTTCCTCTTTCATCTGTCCCGCTGGGAATTCTTTATGCACTGATGACAGGCCTCACAATGCGATGGCAGAGTACATCTGTCATCTGAGAGATCCTGTCAATCGTGGTGCAGTAATCAACGACGGAGCTAAAGAGAAAAGAGTTTCATGTTGGGGTTTAGGAGTTCCTCTGCAGAATTCAGTGGGAAAAAAAATGTTTTTAGCCAAAGCTTATTGCTTGATATTTCATTTGCTATGTGGTGTATGTTTTAGTAAAACATAAAAACCAAATTTTAGCGTTACATTTCACAAAATATGCGCTGTAATGTGGTGGTCCTTTTTTTTCTTCACCTCCAAACAGAAGGACACAGTCGTAACGTACTGTACGTGCAGACACTGATCACAAACATGGCACTCGTCAGAACAATTACTTCTCACATCACGTTGTTGAAATCCTTTGATATTACTTGCTCAGTCCTCAATCCTCCTCCTCTCAATGGTTTGTCTTGATGGAGCTCAGAGGTTGACGGTGACGCCCCCCTAAGGTCTGCGACATAGACCAGACACAGGAGCAGCTGCAGACAGCAGCACTGCAGAGAAATAAAATCTTTGTCTTTTTTCTCTCTCAACTAAAAGAAGCAACAGGCAGAGAGCACTCAAGTGAATAGCACATTATGACCTTCTTTTCACCTGCATTAATACATGTTTTGGTTAATGGCCTTGCTTTAAAAAAATGCAAAAAAAATCCAAGGTATAAATGCATGTAAGATATCTTAAAAGTCCATTTATTCACATCAGAGATTGTTAGATATGCATTTAGTCACATTAACAACAGCAGCAGGTTAATGAAATGTCACCACATTCCTGATTAATAAGAATATCAGGCTTCAAGTAGCTGTGAAACAAGCAAGACAAAAATCACATTGTGGATTATAAGGGCAAATGTTACCCGAGACAGTGATGTGGCTAACCGTCTGCATTTTGATGAAGAGAAAATGTAACTTAAAAGCTAGAGAGATCATGTATCTCACTTAAAAAATCAAGCTAAAAGAATTTATTATCTTATTAAACACCATCAGGGTCACAAAATGGACTAAATAGCTGAGTCACTATTTTGTCACAGCTGACGTCAGATTTTTGCATTCATCGCCTGGTGTGCAGGCTTTTCCCATTTTCCCACCATATTGCTGCAAGTGTCACCAGACGCTTTGCAGAGTGTGTGATCTGCAGTTCTGAACTCGTTGGAGATCTGTGGGAATTCAGAGCCTAAAAGCTTACACGTAAGAATGAAGAAAGGAACATGGATGTTTCCCTCATTGTTCTGAAGTGTTGCGTTTCATGTTGTCAGAGGTCTTCTTTGGGGAGGAAAGTCGTCCCCCTTTCGGTTATGTAATAAACACTCGTGCCTCCCCGCATGCAGACCCACACAGAACAAAAGCAGACGTTCACACAAACTGTACAAACAGATGCACAATCATCCCTTGTTAGTCAATTAGAATAGATGACTAGATGCTGTTTCTCTCTTAAATCTGGCAGTCTCTGAACCATCTCTGGTGCTGTGTGTCATCACATGTGGTTTACTAGAGTTTTCACTCCCTGACAGACCAATCCTATCAAGTAACTTCAGTGTAACAGCCACCAAATCCTCCTCAGAGCAGGATTCTCACTAACCCAAATACCACCGAGGTCTGACGCTGTGTGTTCCCCCCTCCGAAGGAACCTTCAGGTTGGCTCCTCTGGGGGAGGGGAAGCAGCTCCCTTCTTTTATGCTTTAATCTTTGACCATCTGCTCTTGCCAAACTCCATTTTGATCACACACTTACCTAACATGCTGCACTGTACCTGACTATGCTTAAGTCCCTGTTCAGTCAAACCAATCCACGCATAGTGCACAATATAGGCCTATATGTTGATCAATACACAGCATAGGTAATATATGTTGCACTGTAACTATATTCAGGTTTCTACCCAAATATTTTCAGGAATACAACCTAAGAAATAGAAGTTGTACTCAGACTTGAAATTTGATGTTGCTTTAACTTTTGTTCCTCTAAGTATATGTACTTGGAATTAAAAAGCTGGTAAAAGCACAGAAAATTGCTGCAGTTTAATGTTGAAAAGAGAAACATTTTTACGGCAACCCCTGTTCAAATAATATGTTTATTCTCACACAAACATATGCTTATTTTATTTAACAAGAAAATGACAAATTTGTATGAGCATAGAAAAGGGTTTGAAAGCATCCCTGGTGCTGAAAATCACGTGCCAGTCAGCTAGTGGATATTACCGACTTTTTTAACGTATCACTGTCACAAGACAGTGTTCCCATCTGCTTCAAGATAGTCATGACTCTACCTGTACTGACAAAAAGTGCAGTGTCTAGTCTAGAGGACCAGGGTCCTGCATTTAGAGCCAACAGATTCATCTAACCCCCTTTTAATAGCTTATACATTCACATAACTTTATGATTTAGTAGTAGCATAAGGGAACTATATTTCTATTTTAGTATATAACCTTGTGTTGTAAAATGACCGTTAAATAATCTTGATCTTGGACATTATAGTGGAAGAAGGCCAACCACAGATAACACACATGGATGTTTTGCTTTAGTTAGTAGGAAGTTGTTTAATTAGTTCATCTTATTTAGTAGTTATTTGTCAAACTCAAGAAAACACAAGGGGGTTAAAAAAGGTATTACGATGTTGCATAAAACTTTAGAATCGTCACATAAGGATTTGGAAACAATCCCATCCCAGTCTCCTTGACCAAAATAGCAGTAAGAGAAGAAATAAGGATAAACGTGTGCTGCTGTAAATTAACCCTCAAATGAATACAAATGAAAGGAGATTATGAACCATGTACATGTGTACAATCAGCTTGTATTCTCCTGAAGCGCACATCCAAAGAACCAAAGAATGAAGGTCACTTGGGTGTTATTCAAGAAATGATGAGTACCAGCAGAGCTTCTGGCACTGCACTATCCCACTGTGCCCACTGCTTCTCCCACCATCCTCCATGATGAAACAGGTCAGTTTAAAGGCAGCTGATGCTTTTCTTTTGAAGGCATGAAACTCGTCTCCTGTGACCATCATTTGTTATTGTGACAAAGAAACCCACAATGATGCTAATACAGTTGGTATTTCTTATCTACAGGAAAACAGCAAAGTTGTGTTTCGAGGACTGTCAAATTTACCGTTCTGAAGCAATACATTAGCAAGCACAAAAAAGGTAAAAGAGCTTGATGAAACTGGGTTTAGCTAAAACATGTGTAACCCAGCCATCCGTGGTCTTCATCAGCCTCTGCTAACATTGCCCTCTCAATGACCTGCATAAACACGATGACACAAAATGAAAAACCCATCGAGACCAAAAGTAAGGGAACACAAAAGAAACTGCACAGAGACGCACAAAACATACAAAGGTTATTAGATTACCTGGATTAAGAGCCAGTTTATATGAGATTAAATGTGAGCGGGAACCTCCCTACTCTAGGAAATTACAGGATTACACCAGTTGAACAGAGGATGGGATCACTGTACTGGCAGCTCATACATACCCTTGTGCACACACACACACACACACACAGACACACACATACTCACACACACTCAAACACAAAAAATGGCCTGTGCAGGAAGAATATGTCTTGGAGGGAATGGGTGATAAGGAAAAAGGATGTAGAGAGGTGAGAAGAAACATAGAGGTGGTTGTGTGAGATGTTGAAATTATGCAAAGTACTCTCTTACTGTTTGTTTCAAATGTTCAGACGAAATCGCTTTGAACTGCACACATGTACCTTTTCTCAGTGAAGATGTCATGTACTACAAACCCAGCAACACGCAAAACAAATGTGGAAGCGATGGAGACGCAGCCATTCTACCTGGCAGCCTGTACTCAGGGCTTAGAGAGAAGACTTGAACCAAGCACATTTAACACATCTAACGCAGTCAATTCGTGACAGTGCAAAGCACTTACATTACCGAGTAATTGTATTTGTTATTCAGCTCTGAAGACATTTTAGATAATGGGTTCTTTTTTTTTGTTGCTTGATTCAAGAAACGTCTTGACATCATTGTTATTATCTCAGACTAAAAAGTCAAATTAATGCAGTTTTAAAAACAAAACAAAAATGCAGAAAATAATTCTTAATTCTAATAAAATGTTCATGTTTTGAGCCCACTGGCAGACTGTTTTACTATTTTAAAGAAAATAAGGTTTTAGGACATAAAATCTAACACTTTTCCAAGATCCTCAAGTTGCTGCCAACTTTGTTTTGCAGTTTTCCGAAATGTCCTGTCTGTGCAGTCACTGCAAAATCTTAACATGCCTTGTCATCAAATTATTTGACAAATTTTGTTGATAGCTGAAAATGACTCTACCTGCTCTGCTCTGAGGAACACAACCTCTCAGCTGAGCTTGGCGAACACACAAGTACATACAGCAAGCAGGGGCAGAACTGATGCAGAGCAGGTTTCTCACATCATCCTTGCATTGTTTTGGCAAAGTCTGATGGTTGTAAAATGTACTTAGATGGTGAATTGCAACTTGTTATCAAAAACATTTTAATAAGAATAAATAAAGTCATATAGTAAACTAGCAGGCTGGATGCAGCTTTGTAGCTTGAAGCTCTGTTATGTGCTGCCTTATTGCTTTCTCCCAGTGGAAGCCAGTCAGTCAAACCACCCACTGTCCTCACACCTGCACACAAACACACACACACACACACACACACACAGAGTAATGCTTGCAGCTCCTTCCAATCCAATCTGCACCTTTTCTCTGATTTGCTCACTCTTTAGCTGTGTTGCGGCACATGGGTTTATGTGCCTTTCTCTTGTTTCAGCAGTAGGGGTTGGAGGGATGAGAAGAGGGGGTGAAGGAATCCAGAAGAAGGATGTGTGTGCATCCCATAATCTCCTTCCTTATATATAGTGACTGCTTTGAGGAGACAGCCGAGAAAATTAACAAATAGTTAAGCATCATCATACTCCCTCTCCTTTGTATTGTTCCCCTCTTTGTGTATCTTTCATTTATGCCAAATGTGTGTTTGCTCAGCCATCGCATCAAGCGCCCCTTTGCTGCCATGGCAACCTGGTGCTAGTTATCCAACTGTGATCTGGAGATAACATTAATTATTATTGCTCACCACAGGGCGGTTGCATTTATGTAACATACACAGAGAACATGAGAATAGATACCAATAATGACAGACAAGCTGAGAGACGCTGGAGTCATTTTTATTAACAGTAGAGACAATCAGTTATTTTCTATACTAATAATGAACCATTTTGTAGGTTTTTGTAGGTTTGTGAGAGAGTTACACTTTGTTTACACTTTACCTTTGATTTGGAAGGCAGCCATTGAACAGTGCATGTATAGTATCCATACTATAATTTCTTACCGTTTCCATTAGTTCTGCCGCCTTCCTGCCATTCCCTCAGAAACCAAACAGCTAGAAAACAGTATCTTAATTTTGTGGATGTTTTTTAATTCATTTAATGGATTTGAATTTTACACCTTTCATAAAACGAAAAATTCCCCTTCATGCAACGTGGTTTAAATACTAATACCATTTAATGAAACGTCACAATATCAGTCAGTTCCGAAAAATCCTTGTAAAAGTGCATTTTGTCATGTAGAACAAAACACTTAAAAATTTAATTTGGTACAAAAAGCATTTGTTTTTACGGCATCTAATATTAATTTTGTGTACTGCCTGATTTTTAGCACAGAAAGTGGGAATAGAAAAAGGCAAACATTACTGATTAGATGTGGGACAATCCAAAGTATACATCTTCGAAAATACTACAAAACGAAGAACCAGATGAACAAACGTTCAACCTGCGGTCAGAAAACAAGCCTGCAGTGTTGTGCTGTAAGAATTCAGTTCTTATTAACCTTTTCACCAGAGTCTCCTCCTCCTTATTTTTTTCCTTTCTCCTTCAACCTCACCTCCATCGCTCCAGGTGTCTTCTTGTTTTTTTTCGGTTGTCATAAGCGTGGCATGAGTAAAAAACAAGGTCAACTTTTTATTCCCTTCTGATGCAGGTTGTTCTAAGTTGGTTGTATTTCATGGTGCTGAAACATTTTTTAATGTTGCGCTTCAGTGTCATAGGTCAGCAGTTATCGATTATATAAAGCTTGAATTTTCTGGTTGTAGACTCTGCTTTACTCCAAAGGTTTCCCATGTTACTTTGTGCTCAATCTCAATGTAAAATAAATTTTAAGGATGCTAGTCCATGGAAGTCCAAAAACTTCCTGTCATTTTTTTACGGCTTAAATATCTGTGCTGTAAATCACTTGTCCCATGTAAACAGTTGTGAAAAAACCCTAGCTTGTTGAACAAGCCATCAAATTCACTGTGCTGCTAACTGCAAGCATCAGTTCACAGGCTAGAGAGCTAATAAGCTGACACTATTTACATCTTTGCATTGATTTTGTATGCAAATACACCTTAACAGAGACACCTGCTATGAATCAAACAATGATGATATCAACACGCTCCTCCTCTCTGAAACACATTTTTCCTTTTGATAATATTTGGCCTTGGTGACTTAAAATAAGACTAAAATTGGGGCAAAATACTTATATTTGGCAAAAATATCACATTAATTTGAAGACTCCTGTTCTTGGTTAACTCTGAGATCCATCAGAGTTGTCCTGCAAAAACACTTAGACACATGTGGCAAACACATTATGCTTATTTAGCTAGCCAATAGTTGCTAATGTCCGTATTGTCTGAAGTCTTTGGTCATTTGCATCAGGTGCAAATTAACTTGACATCCTTTAAATGCTCTCAGTGTGATAATCTGTGTTTTACAGTTCACCACATGAACTAATATATTTTGACTCGTTAGTCATTGTTCCACTTTACCCCTACAAAATTTGCTCTGGTGGCTTTAGAGCAGCTGGACTGTTAGCTAATGTTTCCCAGGAGTCTTCACTCCCTACATTCATTTGTCATTAGCAGCCTTTTTATTTTATTTATTTATTTTTTTTAAGAAAAAAAAAAGAGAAAAAGAAGAAGCCCATTTTCCTTCCTGTGATATGAACCTTCACTTAGCCTGAATCAGCTAATACTGTTATTAGTTGCCATGGAGACTGACTGAGTCGGGGTGTTGCTGTGGAAACTGAGTGGCTGCTCATCACCACCCACAGCAGCCCCCTCCCCACTCCCTCCAGCCAACTCACACCTCACAAACACACTCGAGAACACGCAGACAAACACACGTCGAACACAGTAAATATGTTTTTATGATGCATCACCTGTAAACGCTTCTGTCTGTGTTTTTATTTAAACCTCAGAGACCGCTGATGTTTTTCTGTATGAATGTGCAACAAGCTGGCTGGCCAATATTGTTCATGGTACAGTGAGGCCTAAATTAAATAGAGACATGAAGGATGAGCGAATGGTCAACAAAACTGAATCTATTGTTACCTTTAGTTTAATGTCAAAAAGCACAAAAGCAGAAGTGGATGTGTATTTAGCTATAATTTGGTCAAATTGACAGCATTTTTGGAATTAAATGTAACAGATGTGTGAGATATTTCCTCAGACATTTTGGTAGTTTTTGATATTTTTTACTGTGGAAACAAAATAGCCCTAAATACTGACCCCTGTTTGAATGAGTCAGTTAAGATTTAAGCATCACGCTGTTCTCTCACACAGAAGCCAATTACAAACCATCATGCCCCTTATCAATCCAATTAGCTGCACCTACAGCCTCCAGGTGCTCCCTACAGGCCATTTTCACAGTGGACAGTTTAACATGTCAAAGCACAGGTTTTATTACTAACAACATGACATCGATTACTTTTTTCTGTTCAAGTGTATATATTTCCCAGGAGGCTGTGACAATGAGCAAACCTGAACAATATCAGGACCTGAGACTGAAGCAGCTAAAAGTCAGCCATTACTAAATGTTATCATTTACACCTGTGCTTTTCATACTGTAGCACAACAAAATGTCCGCCATCAAAATGGCCCGTAAGAGAGGGGGGCAGGCCCTTCATTTCATTCCTCAGTTCCTCGTCCTCTGTCCCTTTCTTCTCTTCTCTTCCCCTGCATCTTAAGCCCTCCCACCTGAGATGTGAGCGGAGGAGGCAAGGAAAACACACATGGAGAGAGAGGGCAACAGGCATTTTAAAAAACGACAAACCTTTGTTTTGTGGCTGTCATTTTAAAGCAGCATCAGTTAAATATGGCCCGTGGCACAGCTGCATTATCTGTCTGTTGTTATGTCACAACCTATTGCTGCATTATATGATCTCTCTTAAATGAAAATAACAGTATTTACCAATAAAGAGTGAAATGTATATCATATAAACACCTTTTCTAAATATACAAGGCATTATTTCTCTCTTTTTCTGTCATAGTGAAAATAGTGCCTTACAGGGTGCCGTGCAAATGATCAAGATCGGAAATATTGATTGCTCATTTGATCATCTAAATAACTTATGAACACATATGGTGGAGTTGCCCCTGCCAAGGTCACACCTCTGTTACATGTCACGTCGCGGACGCAGGGAAGGAGGCGCACGCTTGCCCACAGCTCCTCTGAAAGGGGTTCTCACTCCTCCAGATGCAATTTAGGAAACACATTCTTCAAAATGGCGTGCTAAGATCGATTTTCCCGGTCACAAGGCAGGAGGAGGAAGGAGAGAGGAGATGAGGAGGCACAGAGAAGAGAAATGAGAAAAAACCCAAGATGTGTTTGACTTCATGTTCACCTCAGGCAGTTCAATCAGACTAAACTTGGACATGCGAACAGTTCAGCCAAGTTAATGCTCATAACCTCTCATTCAGGAAATATTGATTTATTTCTACCCTTTTATTGTAACTGCATGCATTGGAAAATAATACAAACAACTGAAAACTAGAGATGCTGCTCTGCTGCAATGAATGAAAGGCAAATAGAGGCTTAATAAAATGAATGTAAAATACAAGTTGCACGATTTATACTTGTGGAAAGATGCAAGAAGGCTGCTGGTTACAATAGCACCCAGTTTTCAGCCTTGAGCAGTTGATTCTTACAGCCCCTCCTGTTTATTTGCCCCATAATACAGATGAGTTTTGTCAGCTGTAACGAACCGGTTACAGGGTTAACTTGGAGATGTTCCTTGTCCCACACGCTTGAGCAGCTCCTCCTGCAGGCAGTTGTTTATTAATTCAACAGTAGTTGTGTTTCCTGCTATAGCTCACTGTTTCACTGCTCCCCCGATAGTTGTCTCCATGATAGTGATACTTACAAAACACACACTCACACACTGCACGCTTCCATAGACTGTCCATATAACAGGCTCTGCAGTGAGTCACATATGGTGTTTAATATAGGATACACTAAACACAATATTGGATTACGTTTAAGTGTGTTAGCACATTTTAGGTGTTTAGCGCTAAAATTATCCTTATTGAAATGTATGTACACCAGTGGGTGGAAACTATATGAAGGCTGTGATCACGCAGGGATGGTTTGTAAAGCATCTTTTCATCATTTTGCATGATCTGTATGCAAACCTCCTTCTCTGTTTGTGTATGTTAACATCCGAAGCTAGATAATCTCAGCCCTTTTCTGATTGCTTCATAGTTGAATGCTCTGCCTCCTGTCATAAATTTACTAAAAACTCAGGCGTAGCAAGCTGTGTTCTTACTGCATATGTAATTGAGTCTAAGTGAGCGTTGTGGCATGATAAAGAAAGTCCCAATTGGTTAAAATTTCTCTCCAGAACAATTTGAAATATGTAGAAATACTCTAATTTGTTTAGCTCAGTTCTCCTTAATTAAAAGTGTGAAAAATATCTGATGAAGGGCTGGAAGCACGGTCACTCTTTCACCCTCAGAGAGATATTTTGGATCTTGGAATCACAGGTCCTGTTACTCAACCATCACTGTTTTAAGGGACAAACATAAGTAAAGCACATTTTAGAGTGGAGGCATCTGTGGCTGTACGTTTTACTTTGTGTAGAACAGAATGGGAAAGAGATGAATAAGATCACCTGCCACTGAACACAGATTAAAATTTCTATGATCTTAGTACATGCTCTTTTACATTATCTTTAATAGTGCTGCACATCCTCATTTACTACAGCAAAATGTCTCAAGCTGCCACTGCACAATCCCTGGAAGATGCTCAAGCACAGGACGGTTGTCAGTGAAGTTATTGTCCAGAAAAAACTGCCCAGTCTTTGCAAAGTCATATGGTTAAGAAAACAATAATATGTATACACTGATCTCAAGATTGTTGCCACAGATTTTGGAGTCAAACAACAACAACAATAACAAAGCTCTCCATGTATCTGCTCGTGAGTGTTTATACATATGTGTTTGCATGCACTGTTAGTATGTGTGCGGTGGTGTGTGTGTGTGTGTGTGTATGTGCAGGAGCGCAGGGAGTGTTCATGAGCTTGCTGGTAACATAATTGAGTGGTGCTGTTTATATTGCTTCCCACGCAAACTCATAAAGAAGCTGTGAAAACACTAGCTCTGTTGTAAAGAGCACCACCATCTGAAGCTGTGTGACGTCTGACACCGGCAGGACGAGCTTTTTATTTGATGATACATATGGCTGCTGCTGTTGTCGAATTACAGCTGAAACAGAGAAAAGCCTGGGGTGGAAGGGGACAAAATGAAGGAGAGATAAAGGGTGACTGAGGCAAAATAGAGGAGAGAAAAAAAATCTAATTTTAGCAAGGTCATTTATTCTTTAATGTGTGTGAATTACTTTTACTCTTTTCCTCCTCTTTTTTTTAACACAGCTTAGAAATGAAATGCACTGAACTGGAAAAGAAGAGGGAGAGGAAATTAGCTTCCATAATTTGAAAACAGAAAAGTTGTTTTCCCTGTTTTCAATCTCTTTTCTCTCCTTTCTCCCTTGTTTTCATTTGCAAATGGAAATTAGAGGTTATTTTGGTCGGCTGTAGGGGGGAAACACTTGTCTGTAAGAACCACGGTGCTTAAGCAGGACTTTTTATCCCACTAAAACAGACACATTTACACAATATGCTTCGTGGATACACTGTTTACCGTGATAACATAATCCATAAAGCGTTTCATTACCATGCAACAAAAACAGGAGAAAGACAAGTGTTCTTTTCAATGGTGCTGTGTATTTTCCTTTCACAGAGCTTCTTTAAACTGCTGAAGGCCTTTCAGCACTGTATTTCTTTTCACACCTTTTCTTACATCACCCACTCTTTCCAGCACCCACACTTTTAATGCCTCAGCCCAGCGAGCCTCTTTTCTCTTCTTCGTAACTCATAAAACAGAAGGGGAGAATGTGACCATATTTCACATTTGGTTGGAAAATGAATTGCTGATGCTAATCACGGGTTCCCACCTTGAAACTTTGCTGATTGCTGAGATCCTGTGTGTTGCAGAATTAAAAATGTGTGTGAAGCAACAGCTTTTTAGAATTTGTATCTTCTTCTCTGCAGCAACATTCATGTGAAAGACCTCTTATCATAGCCCTCTACAAGCTCATTTGTTTTACTGATATTGAGCTTGAGATGATTGTTTTTAAACAAAAAAAAATGCCCCAAATACCTTTTATTAAAATTCATCAAATTCTTCCCAACATGTATCATATTAGTCTGGACGGACATGTACACTGCAACTTGATGAGGCTGTCCTGCAGAAGATCAGT
This sequence comes from Acanthurus leucopareius, assembly GCA_029814765.1. Classification (NCBI taxonomy): domain Eukaryota; kingdom Metazoa; phylum Chordata; class Actinopteri; order Acanthuriformes; family Acanthuridae; genus Acanthurus; species Acanthurus leucopareius. The sequence goes on along the minus strand of JAQMCX010000011.1, from coordinate 14,983,316 downwards.
TTGATAAAAAAAGAAAAAAATAGTGAAATCTCATGTTACATGTAATTAACTCATTCATTGAATTTTTAATATTTTCACATTGATTTGTCAAATAGTGTAAATCCACCACATAACTAGCCACTTAGTTGACAAAACATGCGTAAACTGTAAAACACAGAGTTAAAAAACTGATTGATTGATTGACAACAAACAGATTTTGGAGAAAAAAATGTGGAATCTGTAAAAAATTTTAAAGGAATTCAAAGGCACCTAGATTTCACTGTATTTGGCTGCTGTTAAATTAGAGTTAATGACAACTGAACAATAATCAAGACACCATCTACTGAGACAAATGCACTCTTGGCTCAGACAGTATCAGCACAGTGATGGTCAGCAGTCTTTTTTTTTACATGAGCTCCAGCTGAACTGTTCAAGGTAACATCCTCCAAACCTCACCCAGCTGAGGAGCTACTCATGTGGCCTCATAAGTGACCGCAGAGGCCTGGGAGGACCCGACCAGCTGGTTGCTGGTGCTTCACTTTTTCCAACATCCAAGCAGTAACATAGAAACACACATCCACACATACAGAGGCAACAGCACTAACAACGAGGCATAAATATGACTTCAGTTCCGCGAAGATTCATGCGTGAAAACCTGTGAGAATTAAATTGTTTACACACAAACATTTAACCAGTACTGTGTTTTCTCCTATTACACAAAGGAACAACATCAGAACAGAGAAATATACCTCAGTACAAGTAAAAACTGCAGGTAGAATCTTGAATAAAAACAGACCCGAAATAACCTATGAATGGGTCTTTATTGGAAATATCTACAATGTTGAAAATTGTAAACTAAGCTCACCACAAGGAGATTCAGTGGTATTGTGGTGGAATATAGTGGAATTTGATACAATAAATAACCTCACAATGCAAGCTCTTACATTAGGTTTGTACATTGTATTTTCTATAAATGTACAGATAGAGTTGTACATTCAGTGTTTGATGTAGATGGTTTGATTTTCAGTTTCTCTGTGCATCTTTCAAATATGATTTCTGGTACACTTCTCTGTCTCCCTTTATGTCTTGATGTAAAAGCACTTGCTGAGCATGTTTTATAATTGTGGAATTTCCTGTCTGGAATTTACCCTGACACCTCATTTACCCCGCTGAGCCACAGGTTTTGTGTATGTCTGTGGCCATGAGTGTGAATGAAACTGGCAGCCATACTGTCAGTCTGAATAAACTAACCTGAGGAATATTTGACTTTGTGAAGTAAATTGGTCGAAAGGTTCATGATGGGTTCAGGGAGTGTGGATTTTTAAAGCACTCTCCCATATTGTTGAACAGAGACAGACATGAGTTAATCTTGAGATTATTTCTGTGACTAACTAATAAGTATCTTTGTCTTTTACGTCTCTGAAAAAAAACAAAAATAGTGGTCCAAGGATGAGACATTAAAATGTCTTGATTTGTCCAAACAATAATCTAAAGCCTGAATATGTTCAAATTACAAAACACACAAAGGCAGAAGTTTTTCGCGTCAGAAAAAGTTGTAAATAGAGAATCCTGAAAAATGACCCAAACAATCAACAGGTTATCAAAGTAGTTGTCAACTATGTTTTGTTTTTGAACAGCCATTTTATTATTGAATCAATAATTTTAGCTCTACATTACTGAATCGATCATCATCAATTATCAAACAACATTAACAGTCTCTGCTTTTGATACTTAATTGAGTCAAATCAAATGAGACTAATCACATGTAAAAACAGTTAAATACTACAAACTTACTGTCACCTCCCTACACACCACACCTTAATTTGTCTTGTTTTTTAGTATCTTTATTTCTCCTCATCATGTCCTCACCCCAATTACTTGCCTGCTTACTTTGTCCTGCTGCCTCCTGGTGTGAATATCCTGTCGGCGTAATGAGCTTTGCTGCGTTAAGGAGGCAGAGTCTGCTCTGTTTACCCTGGTGCCCTATTTCTGTTTTGCCAAAACACAGACAGGGACATAAATACTCTTTGTGCTGCTTTATGAGCACCTCCTTGTAGAAACACTAGCTAGGTTAACCGAGAAAAGGGGTCTAAAATTGAGCATAATAAATGAACATGTGCTAATAAGTGGCAATAAAACGGTTGAAAGACCTCACAGGTAAAGTATTCATTGTGGGACTTTGTCTTTACAAAGAAGGTATCATTTGATAATTACATGTTTTCGTTTAACAAACTTCTTGTCATTTGGTGTCAATGTAGCAATACCTGTAAGTGGGGTAGAAGCTCCTGACACTGACATGAATAAAGATTAATGTCATAGATCTTCAGAAGTGAAGCCAAAACATCGTGATCACCCCCTGGTGGCTGGCTGTAGTGGTCTGGTCACAAATCATGCCTCTCAATCTGAGCAAATGGGGCCACTGGTGTATGTTCAAGTGCTCCTTTTTCATTTAGTTGGGTTTTTTATTAGTTAATTGCTGCTAAAAGATGGAAATGTAACATCGTGGAACCAGGATTGAGTTGTACGGTGGGAGGGGGTGGAGCCTCAGAGTCCATTTTTATTTATGTCAGTGGGTGATGCTGATAAGTAGCGTCTTTACAGTTTTATAGTCGGAGGAAGATAAACATGTTTTTTCCACAGACATGCCCTTTTTTTTTGCAATTTTAATGAAAGAAAAATCTGCTTCTCAGTGCCCTTGGGAATAAACTCATCTATTATTCTCTGGACGTTGATGTCCTCTGATGATAGTGGATAATTTGATTTCCGAATCTCATTTCAGGGATTTTGCATACGCAAACATAAACTAAATCAAGTTTTCGTATGTCTTGCTCCTTTCTCTCTGTTTTTTGATGAAATTGCTTAAATCTAATCTCATCACATCAGGGTTTTTTTTTTTTAATGAATAAGCTTGTTCCAATGAGTCATCCTGGTCTGCTGTATCATCCAGGATGAAAAATACCGAACTGTCATCAACCCATTAAAGACCCAACATCGAACCTGACGTCTGGCGGTTAGTGTCTCATCAGCTGAGCTCCTGATTCTCTTTGTCATAGATTGTACGTGACTCTCTAGGCTTTGATAGTGAATATAGAATAAGGGCAGAATCTGTGGAACGAGAAAATTATGTTCAAGCAAATAAACATGCTGATGCTCAAGTACTACATTCATAACGTCACCCACTGTCAGATTAACTAAGCCTGAAAGTCATTTGTTGTAAAGGAGGGAGATTGACAGACAGCTAAGGACTAATGCTCTGTTTTGAAGGTTGGATTTTTTTCTGCATTAGTCCAGAACATCAGTACAACCACAAGTAAAAAGTGGACCACCCAAAATATTTTGTCATAGACAAAATATTTGGGGTTTTATTCACTTTAACTCCATACAGAACATTTTAATTATGGTTTTTATGTGTAACAGACAATTTTTTCGTTGTTTTTTTTTTTTTTTCAGTTTCACTCAGTAGGGAAATTAAATTTGGTCACTGTGGACCTCACTTTTGTTTTTGATTGCTGCCTGTTTTTGGGTCATAAAGGCAGAGATATATATACAGAAGATTTTTCTACATGTTTGTTTGGCAGTTTGGTCCAATTCTATCAAGCAAAAAAGCTCAGCTGAGATGTTTTAGGAGCAGTTAAATAATGGAAATTCATATATGTGGTGAAAAAGGAAATCCCCATAAAAGGAAACATTCCTATCCTCTGAAGTGTATTATATGCTTGTATCATCGCAGCATGATTGCAAAGTCATCGGTTGTATCTGCTCACCCATTTTAGACTCCCTGCTGACAACATTAAACCTTAAATAAAGCAGAGTTAATTGCTCTGACACATTGACCAGGTCCAGGAGTTAATCATGAGTGTGTTGTGTGTGTGGAAGCCAGCCTCTTTGTCAAACACCATTTGATCAGATTAAGAGCCGTTCTTGTTGGTAACAGCAGGTCAGGCAGAAAGCTGAGCAGGACAGCCTGCTGAGGTCTGTGCTGAGGTCTAAGTTCCCATCCATCTTTAGAAAAATGCAAAGGGCAACCAAGTTAGCATATACACATGTACTTACTGTTATTTTTATTGCTTTAGCTGTTCTTTTTCCTAAAGAAGTGCTTAAGCTGTTTGGACTGAATCATGTTATCAACAGGATCATCTCACATCAGCACTGACATGTGAAATTAAATTGTCAAGCTTTGAAAATAAGAGTTCATTTCTTTCACAAATGTGGCCTTTGGAAATCAAAAATAAAACCTCTGTATTTAAGTCCATTCTTAAAAATGTTTGCCCGTTGGACCTGCCTGACACGAAGAGTTAAAAATGACTGATTTCAAACTATGACTGAAATTCAGAGACACACTCTCTAATAATGTTGTAAAGCCTGAGGAGCTGTTGTCACCCTGAAAAGCTAACTTCATTTTCATCAGATACATGATGGAACTGAGTCTGATGAAGCTGTGAAACGAGAGCAGACACTGATTAAATGACTGTAAACTCTGTATTAAAGTTTAAATGAGAAAGACAGGTAATAACTGTGATGCCAAGTGTTTCCCTCTCTCTATGGCAGCTGAACAAACCACAGTTGCAGCTACCTCTTGCTTTAATAGCTGATTAATCTGTTGATTTTTTTTCTTGGTTTATCAATTATTTTACAGTATCTAATTAGATTGTGAAATATTGCTATCCAAGTTTCTCAGAGGTCCTCAAATGTCAGACTCTAATTGTTTGTTCATCAAAAAAAAAAACAACAAAACACTTACATTGAGCGTTTAATGTTTGAAACTTTTGCCTGAAAATAACTTTAGTCACGATGGATCAATTATCTAAATGGCTGCTGTTTAGTCTTTTGTTTGATGACTAATCGATTATTCAGCCAATCATCACTCAGGTGAGCAGCTCCGATAAAGACTGAACACAAACATGCCGTCCTCCATCCTTTCTTTACCTCCACCCTTCTTCTTGTCAACACATTGCGATTGTCTTGCTAAAGACAGAACAAATCTTTACTATTTCTGGTGTTACAGATGTTTACAACAGCATGAAATGACTTAATTCGTACCCCATATAACCCACAGAGTCTTTTTGGCTTGTGCTCCCCCCTGCTGGTCCTCTGTGGCATTTCTTCTAATCCTTATTGTCCTTTCTCTTCTGGGGTACAGGATTTGGTCTAATTGGGCGAGTCGACAGCATGTGTTCAGACTAAATATAGCACTATTATAAAAAAGAAACACTAAAACACAAGAGGTTGTGTTTGTGTGGGCAGGATAGCAGTGAGAAGACAAGACAGGAAGTCCAGTTAGAAGACTTATCAGACATGGAGACACAGCACAGCATTTTAAAGGCCTTTTACACAGGATTTTACATCTCAGGGAAGTTTTCATGGCAGCAGATATTTCCTCCTCATTCTGTATTTCTACAATTTAACCAGTAGATTTATCTGCACATTATAAAATGCAAGGAATTAACTTGAGACCGATCAGCGGATGCAATGTGTCTCCAGATGAGCTGATCCAGCCGCAATAGTTTTCCTGAAGCCCTCAGCAGCACCAGACCTGTTTGCATCACTGAAGTGGTCTGATGAAAATGAATCAAACTTGACAAACTGTGTTAAATTTGTAGCCTGTGCAAACAAGGGATACATAAACTGTGCTGGTATGAAAAAGGCTTTCTGGTTACAGGGTAGCAACTAATGGAGATAAATCATAATTAAGGCCTTAATCATAATTAAGGATGTGCTTGTGTATACAGTCTGCTTGTTTTTTGAAACGGTTGGTCTGTCTATTTGTGTTTTTTGAGGGTGGGGTATGTGAGATTGAACACTGAACAGAGTTAAGGCCCCTAGATGAAACTTGATATTGAAACTCACAAACAAGTATTTTGAGACAAATGCAAATGCAAAAAACATTAAATCAGTTAATCTAGGAAAAAAAACCCTCTCTTTAGATCACTAAACCTTAAAGTGCACCTTAAAATCTTCTGCATGTTGCAGCACACTGTATATGAGGCTGTGAGTAACAACTATTGTATAGTCACACTTTTTGTGTTTGGAAGAGCTTGTGCCAAAAGGTGTTAGACAGGAGCCCACAACAGACTGTTAAAGCTCCAGGAGGAGGAATCCTGGTTCAGTTCTGGTCATGGAGGAGTTGACAAGTCACACAGGATTTTTTTTTTTTTTCATTTCTTGATGCTTTTTGTGCAAAAAGTGGAGGTTTTCCTCGTGGACGTGCTGCATGAGGCTTTTCAGGCTTTATACTAAATGCGTTCAGTCATTCAGTCCATGTGCATTCTGAGCCAAGAATATGAACACAGCTCTTGTTCTGTGTCAAACAAATTAGGCTTTAGACCCAAGCTGTGCCTCCTCTTTGCTGTTGTGTCACATTCATAGACAGAGTATCGTAGCACAGCAGGGTTCGACTCAGTTAACAGGATGGCACATCCACCATTCGCAGCTGATGGCATCCGTCTACATTTATCTGACACTCATTCCATTGATGTTCTGTAGATGAACCAAGGATGAGCCTCAGTAGTCCGATGTCTGAGGCCATGGTTCAAACGCATGTAGTGTGACAGGCTGCTGCCAGCGTCCGACAATGGCTCATGATCAGTGTTTTTTTTTCAGGTCCAGATGTACTGCCACATGTGTGTAATGCATAGGCATTTAAGATTAGGTCAACAGTTAACAGAAGCGTTTCTTCCATACACCAGCCTGCAAACATGACAAATATCTTATTACACATCAATAACAAGATCAGGATCTTTGTGGGTAGAGGGGTTGGTGCTGTACCGCTTTGTCCACAGGGGCCGCCAAAATCCCCAAAAAAGAATGTTCGCTCAAAGCTGCTTTAAGTCAGAAAAGAAATGATTTTGCTGTACAAACTGATAATAGGTAATATTATTTATTGAAAATGTTTGCTGATAAGTTTTGACATAATTTACACATGTAGTCCGTTACTAGTTTAGTGCAGCTCCTACTGACATGAACTCATTGTCCCCTTGTTGAGATGCCTTCACTGGCCCACACACCTGCAGTGTGTTCAGGCTGCTGTTGGACTGAAGCCAATTACCGTGTGTCTGCTCTTGTGTGCGAGTGTGTATCTCTTAAATAGAGCTTCACGGTTTGTGTTTGCCTTTTCATGAATCTTGCAAGTGTGTGTGAGAGAAGGAGGGAGACATAAAGGAGAGGAGAAGAGAAGCAGAGATAAGTCTGAGCCTTTGTGGCTGCTGTCAAATACTGCATATGTGGCACTAACAAGCCACACACACACACACACACACACATGCAGTGATAAGCTTTTACTTCCTTGCTGTCACTTTCATCTCTTTATCTCTTCCTCCCTCTCTCTCTCTCTCTCTCTCTCTCTCATGTGCACTCTTGCCACTGCCGGCCGGGCGATCACACTGGGCTTCCTTTAGATCCACAACTGATTGGACACCACTATCAGTCATACTCTCCCACCTCAGACATTTCCTACTACTTTCTCACCTCTGTCTCTACCTCTTCCTCTCCATCTGCCCCGAAGATATACTGACGATGTGTGTCTGTGTATGTGTTTGTGTGTTAACCACGGTGCCACCTGCCACTGCATTCCCAAAGTACTGGCAGCCAAGTCTAATCTCTCTCTCTCTCTCTCTCTCTCTCTCTGTCTGTCTCTCTTTCTCCCCCTTATCCTCCCTCACCCTTTCAGGTCTCGGATGTTTTCCCTTCCTCTGAGCCGCAGACAACATCCCATCTAGCCAGGTGAGTCTCCCAGCATCTCCCCCTCTCTCTCTTTGTTTTGTCATCTCACCCTCTTGTCTCTGTCTCCATCTCTCTCTCTCTCTGACTCTCTCTCCCTTTGCTGCTTATGGATGTGGGTGCTGCTGCAAAGATGCTGCGTCACTGTGCCGCTTCCATATAGACCCAGTTGTAATTTTTACTAGAGGACACAAGTGGCAGAAGAAAAACAGATGCATGACTCTTTTGTCCCACTTGTTTCTCCGTCTGTCTCTGTTAGCTTGTGGTATTGGCGGACGTGTGTTTTATGTGTCTGTAACTGATTTTACAAATGCATTTGTGTGTTTTTATTGATCTACAAAGACATGAAGCAAACAGAGCAAGATTAATTCCCATCTTATACCGGCTCATTCATTTTTGCTGGGTCTGTGTGTGTTAAAACAATAGGCTACATTGTGTGGTGCATGTGTGTGTGTGGACATGTCTAGACACTCCCAGACAGTCATTCTGTTGGGCAGTTTCACTTTCACAGGTTCAGGTGTGCAGAATGGGAAGGCACATCATCCTCACTAAATGAGACACTGTGGATTTACCTTCTTTGTCCAAATTAATTTTTTGTGTCAAAACTGGTCCCTTCTCAACCAATCGGAAGTGACGGATTAAAAGGGTAAAGTACAAACGGTCTTGTACCGCATCGTGAGAAAAATGGACTCACCAACTTCAGATCTTTTTACCTTTTGATCCATTCCTTCACAGCAGCACAGCCCTGGTTGGTAAATAAGGACAGTCTCTGACATTACCTCAGCCTTTCAAATCCACAGTAATGTTAAGATCCCTCATGCCGCTTTAAGACCTTCAACTTACACAGAATTTGCACACTATATCGCTCTCCTTTTCTATCAAGTCAATACCAAACACACACACATCAAACATGCATTTTGAATCAGCTGAACTTATTTCACCTCCTTTACAGTGTGTTTTTATGTCAAAATTCCAGCACATGATATATAAATTTTCCTTTACCTCTTTTATGAACATATTTTTCATCTTATTCTTTCTATTTTTCAAAGTAGTGTTGATCGCTTCTTTACAGGATGTGGGGAAAAAAAGCAGTGTTTTCTGAGTGTCTGTTGTAACACAGAAAGCAATACGGTTGTTTTTGAAAAAGCTAAAAAATATATATAACTAAAGCCACTTAAAAAGTATAACCGGGAAAGTTGAAAAGTTGTCTGTTCCACAAGAACAAAATTACTGTTCTGTCATCACATGTTTGAATGTTAAAATGCTCCTGACATCAATATAATAACTTACATGGGGCACCTAGATTTCAAAGGGTCGCAGGTGCATTTCTTTTGAAAGACAGAAAATCAGGGCTGGCTGATTTGTAAATACCTAAAATTCATCCAGCAGCCATTACTATGCTTATTTACTTAATTTAATAAAAGGAGGTGTTCTGAGTAAGCGTTAGTAATGATATGATTCAGCAAAAAATGCTGAATAACAATAGCATATTTTGCCATCTTTTCTGATATGCCCAAGGCAAAAGAATATGGTGCTGAAACTAAATCATCAGCACGTAAATCATTGGTCACCAGTCCTTCATCATGCTTATTAGTTATCAAATAAGAAAAAAACATTGAGGGCTTGAGGGTTTCCTTGGAAGAGATAGCAAAGATATAAAAGTCCTAACACACACACACACACACACACACACACACACACACACACACACACACGCTGACCACCGCACAACAACAGTGACAATATAAAAAAATATCTTAGAAAAATACCTGCTCTAAACAGCAGATCACAGAACATCAGTGAGGTTTTCCTCTTACTTAATTTACTCTGTAGATGGTCCCAACTGACTGCAGGTGACAGAATCACTGGCAGTGTCTCATACAACTGTCTCTAAAATACTCTGTGATAAATATTGATCACTCAGCTCTTGTTTTGTGGCCCCTATCAACATTTTTTTTTTAATGCTCCCTCCCTTTTAAACACAAAAAAACCACACGGACACACACTGACATTCACAATGGCCTTGCAGGGCACTGTTTGTCAGTTTTCAACAACGACGTGTACATTCCAACACAATGAAAGTATCTGATGTGAAAACATGTTAGCCTTCCCTCCGTCTCGCCCTCCCCTGCCGTCTTCATGAGGGAAAACATTAGTGGCATTTCCCAGCAGGTCTGTTTGACCTTCTCTTGTTGGTTTAGCCTCTCTTTTTTTCTGTTCTTGTCCTCCACACCCACTCCATCACAGTGTGGCTGAACCAGAAAGGAGGGAGATCCTGACCCTATTTTACATCTTTACCATTTATCCAAATCCTATTATGAGCTACTGGACACATTAGAAATGAAAAGATAGAGAATAGATAGCATTTGTGTGTTACGTAAGCTTTACAGTTGATCTATAATTTTAGACAGCAGTTTTTACATCAGGACAAAAGCAAGGACATTCCACACACATGAGCATCCCCATGTGGAGCTCTCAAAATTTCTCTTGTCACTTTATAGTTAGATTTAACTTTAAATGACACTGTTATGGACATTGAAGACATGACTATTTCTGAAAATGCATGTCTTCATTCAAGACTGGCCTCATTAGAAAATTGGCAGCTTTGGTTGTTTAAGTGCTCAAAATGTTTTTCTGACAAGTGACATTTGTGATCATGTAAAAAATGACTATAGCTAGAGTTGAGGATCCAACCCCATGACCGTAGGTTCTGTTATCCTTGCCAGCAGTTCAAGTGTTTCTTTTAAATATTAGGTTGATCTTTCTCTAAGCTCCACTGTGACCGCCACAATCTGTCTACCACCTTAACACATACATTTTTGTCTGCATCATTCAAATCGTTCTGATGGCAATAGTGTGTAGAAAAATAGGATAAAAACTGTGAAACTGATGCACTGATGTCGTTAGCCACCAGTTTGCAGAAATGCAATGTGCAAAACTGATGGTAAGGTGCTGAAAAAGTGTGGCTATTGATCTTTAATTTAACTCCATAATTTGTAGAAACATTTTCTCCAGCATCTGGAGAAAAAAACTTCCTTCTCCTTCTTTATAGTGCTTAATGTTTTATTGACCCAAGTTTTGTTTAGTACATGATAATCAAATATTTTGTGTTGTTAAACTCTATCAAGTATTGGGTTATAGTATTCACTAAGACTGCACGAAAAATGTAGCAATATGAGGGTGATGCTATCAACAAGTTCTGAATTTAAAAAAAGAAAAAAACTTACCATTGCTATTTTGGCTTAATGGAAATCTTTTAGGTTAAGTGACTTTTGTTCTTTTCTTAGAGCAGTAATGACAGTTTTTGTGTATGAGGTCTTATTTTAGCCTGGCTTGACAGACCAAATTACGTTTGCATATTATTCTGGTATCTTTCAGTTCATTTTCAATTCTCAGTGGCTGTTGTCAGTGGGGGCTGACAAAAATTTCTCTGGATGCATTTGAAAAGACCCAAAGCCAATCAGAGCAACAAAACATGTGAGATAGTGCTGAACGACACATGCAAGTTGGGCTTGTGCTTGGTTGGACTTAGAGCAGGAATAAAGTGTGTTCACAAAGATTTTTTAAATTTATAGCTAAAAAGGACAACAAAATCTGTTTCCTAAACAAGTTGAGATGTGAAATGGGCAATGCAGTAACAGAATCTTGATCCATGTTCAATCAGCAGCAGTAGTAGAATGGTAACATTTGAGTTTTGTCAGCCTGTCATGTAGGTGCAACCAATGTATGACATCCATATGGTTAAAATGTTACATTTTAAAGGATAAATATTTGCTTGTGAATAATATTTCTCCATAAGAGCCACGATAATGCAGCAAAAGGCAGCAAGACGGTCATGACCATATGTTGTTCAATGACAGCTACTACAGAGAGAGAGAGAGAGAGAGAGAGAGAGACATAGACAGAGAGAGACAGAGAGAGAGAGAGAGAGAGTGTGTTAGTAATGTCAGCCACTGCAGCAGTGATGTAATGGTCCAGACTCCCCAAACTCCTCAGGCTAGACTTTCTTTCTTTCTTTCCCTCTCGCTCTTTCTTTGACCACCTCTCCCTTGCATCTCTTTCTTCTCTGTGACTTTTGCACTCTCTTTGTCATCTCACTCAGCTGCCTCACTGTCATTCAGTGTCCTCTGTTTTCAAGGTATATTAACAAGTGTTGTTATAATAAAAACTGCATCCTGTATTTCCATATATGTATATCAGGAACAGATATAGCTGTTATAGAAAAAATAATCCAGAACAGTAACAGGTGTGACATGTCTTGCCTAATCAAAGACTAGAAAGCAACAGTTCATGACTATGTATGTGTATGTATGAATGCTTTTTCTTATCCATATCAGCCTAAACGAGCTCAGCTTCTTGTTGACTGAGGCTGGCTTTCCCTAATCTTAAAGATCCTCTCCTGCCATTGATTTTAGACCTAAATGTCATGTCTGATAGTCCAACTTATTTATTTTGACATATCTTTCAATAAATTAAATAATGTCACACTACACACCGTTGGCCGCATTAAGTATGTATTTTTCTGTTAATATTCACGAGCTCCTCAGCATGGTCGCACCCACGACCAGCAACCACCCTCCTCCACCGCTCCTTCACCTTTAACTCTGCAAACTATGTTGCTAGCCATGTAAATTAAACAATGGCAGCACGTATGAACCAGATAAATCTTCAGAAGAAGAAGAAAAGGTCCAAAAAAAAGGACCCCCCCCCCAAGCAGACTCTGGGCCCTATTGTACACTTTCCGCCGTGCGCCCATGGCGCATTGGGCGGGGAAAATTTTAATTTATTCAGGGGAGTTTCCTCACATAAATGAAGTGTGTGAGCACGTTGGCTAACTGTGCCGTATCTTACGGTACAGGCTGTTTTACATCTGCGCCTCCGTTTGGACCAGGTTTTGGCTGGTCTAAACTGTTGGCGCATTTGACCTCAATGCGCCGGGTGGACGATAGCAAACATGCCAGGACACACCTCCATTCCGCCTTCATTCTCAGACCTCCCGCCCCTCACACAGACCCGGCGCAAGTGGATTTGCTATCGTACACTTGTGGCAAAAATGACACTTGCGCTGGGTGTATGATAGCAATGACACTTACGCCACTGGGGCACCGCGTTTGCGCCGGGTGTATGATTGGGCCCTCTATCTCTAAGCTAATGTTAGCTAGTATTGTGCGCTATAAAAGCTGTAGAATAGAGGTGTGTAACTTTTAGAATTTCTGAAATACCTTTTGGTTCCTTTAGTTTAGAAATTAGTTCACAGGCTTTCAGAGACAACCAAGAAAGTGAGGAAAGCTTTCATTTGAGTTCTGTTACAATCTGCTTCCACATTGGTGGAAAAAAGCAAACATGCATCAACATATTTCAGCCAAAAATACCAACTGTAAGTGGTGTAATAGTTTTTAAATTGGATTTTTTTCTACAATGTCAGCACACCCAGTAACATTGAATTATCTCTTCAAACTATACTGTATTTGCATCTTGCACATTGAACTCTCACTGCGTTCACCAAACTGCTCCTAATAACTCTAATCTGTTGTAATCTTGTTGTGATGATGCACATTAAAACCTGCTAAACTATAAATATAACAATAAAATCCAAATATATTTTGGTTGTCATCATTCTTTAATGATTGAAGCATAAATTTTCAATGGGCCATCACACACACACACTCTCACACATACACACACACATACGCACGCACACACACACACACACTTTCACACACACACATATGTTCCCAGTAGATCATAGCACCCAGTAATTCAGAGGGAGAGCAGGTTAATGAGGAGAGGGAATGAAAAATGAGAGGCTAATAGAGAAGAATAATCACTTTGCCCAGCTTAAACTCTGGGAAAATTCTATTGAATAGCACAGATTTTTCATTTTAGGTATCACTTACATTTTGGTATTACTTTTTTGCAGGCTGTTACAGAGACATGGTTCGGCATAGTTTGAAATTAATGGCTGGCCCCCTGTCTATTAAACTAGACATTTCATACTTGCAATAATTACTTGCTTTTTTCATCTTCTGGAGTACTTTAAAGTCCCCTGTGCTCGCTGCATGAGAAAATAATTAAATGTTTGATATTTTTTAATGTCTTCCAGAAATGTAGGCATTGTCATCTGCCCTTAAATGCAGTGTGTTTTGACCCCCTTCCCCCATATCTGCAAATTAGAAGCAAAGGTGTTTCACTGTATTCTGTGAGCAGTGATGGTCCTACAAATTAAACATAACATGTAGTTTAATGAAACATACAGTAAAAACATATTCTGACCTGGCGTCTTACTCTGCAGGGATTATCGTACAGGACATTATTTGTCTGTGTCTTCTAAACTTAAACTGTCTCAACTCAGTGTTGCAAAAATAAATGCTATAGTTAAGGTTTGGTTTGGTTGTGGCACAAAAAAATTTTTTGGGAAACTTTCTGGAACATTTGATGCTGTCATCTTGTTATTTTTTGAAGCATCACACAGACAGAGTTAAAGGCCTTAGCTTGCAGGGCACTTATTAAAAATTAAAGCTTTACATAACCACATTATTCAGAATCAAACCTTCTAGGAACTCATTTTACAGTATTACAGAGTAATCCAAAGCTTGCAACTTATTTTGTTGAAAGGCCTCAAGGAATCAGCACATTTATTTTAACTCCTCACAGAAAGTCCCACTGCAAATACATGAGCCTCTTGCATTTTCCAAAATGGAAAAGCTTGGCCACTTAAAAACACACAAACACCCACACACACACACGCACACACACACACCACCCCATGCAGACTGCATTAAATATGGGCTGACAGGTGGCTGCTGGATGTGCAGTCTCAGGAGACAGAACAAA